>CM076581.1:1668595665-1669155172 GCA_034641835.2 Pinus albicaulis
CTCATGGAATTCCTTCGAAACATATTATCCGCCACGATCTAACCTCAATATCTTGATCTTTCGATCACTTTGGTTCTTTTCTAAGGCTTTGAATTATTTGAACTTTGCAAAAGTTTCAAACTTCTACTTCAAGAAGTAAACCCAAGTCTTTCTGTTATAGTCATCAGTTAAAGTGAAGAAGTAAGAACTTCCACCAATCGACAGTGTCCTCATAAGTCCACACAAGTTTGTATGCACCAACTCAAGAGGTTTCTTTGCTTTGTATGAAACTCCCTTTGGAAAAATTTCACAGTGTGCTTTCAAAGATGAACCACTCACAAGTGGCAGGTTCTTTGATCGGGTAAACCTGCGACCATCTGCATTTACTGTTGCAATAATTTTAAACGGAAAAATGCAAGTGTCCAAGCGAAAGTGCCATAACCGGTATGCATCGGAACGTACGATTTGTAAAAGAACTAACCTGATCATTGTAGTTCATAATGAGAGGAAAGATTCTGTTCCTCGTCATCTGCACCTTTGCAATCAGCTACTTTCTTGGGGATTTGTCGTAAATAACACATTGTTGCCCCTGAAAGATAACTTTGTATCCTTTCTGCATCAGTTGGCCAACACTAATAAAATTGTTTTTGAGCCTAGGGACATAGTATACCTCTGATATGGTCTTTGACTCCCCCTACTTGGTCACAATGTTGACCACTCCTTTGCCATCTACAGCCACAGTCTTGTCAGTCCCCAACCTTACCTCTGTCTGCACTGACACATCCAAATTAGCAACCAAAGCCTTGTTTCCTGTCATGTGGTTACTGCAACCACTGTCTAATAGCCATACATTATCAGACGGTGCATGCATGGTGTTGCATGCTAGAAACATAGAGTCAGTATTTTTTGTACTTACATTAGCTCTCTGATTGCCTTGATCTGCAATCTTCTTCCTACAATCATGAGCATAATGACCAAATCTATTGCAGTAATAAAACTTTACCTTTGATTTGTTAGACCTTTGACTGTTATGAAAAATTCTGATGCTGCTGCTTCCACGTTGATGTTCATGATCGTCTCGGCCATCTCTGTGACCGCCATAGTTGCTGCATCGTACTTTTCCTCTCGATCAACCTCTGCCTCGACCTCTTGAAATATAGACTTGACTTTGGAAGGTAGTTTCCAAAGTGGAATCCTTATTTCTATCTATCCTTGCTTCATGCGATAGAAGGGATCCCATCAACTCATCAATTGTCAATTTTTCCAAGTCCTTTGCTTCTTCTATGGTTGCTACCACAACATCAAATTTGGTAGACAGGGATTGAAGAACCTTCTCAATCACTGTTCGATCTTTAACATCTTCGCCATATATTTTTAACTGATTGACGACAGAGATGACTCTATTCATGAAGGAATCAATGTCCTCTATCTCCTTCATATGCAGACTTTCAAAGTCTCTCCCAGTGTTCTGCAGTTTTTACAATGTTAACTTTCGCCATACCTTGATAACTTGTCACGAAGGTGTCCCATGCCTCATTTGCTGAGGAGGTTATCATGATCTTCTGGAACATGGCTTGATCGACTCCCTGTTGGATAAAAAGCAACGCTTGCACATTCTTCTGCTTATATATCTTCCACTGTTCCCTCTCTGCATTATTGAGGGCGCGTTCTTTTGCATCATCTTGAGGTTCTGCAAACCCACACTTGACATGATCCCATACATCATGCGTTTTGAGCATAGTCTCCATTTTAATAGCCCACATATTGTAATCTTTCCCATTGAAAGATGTAAGTTGTCGCTGAAAACTTGATGTGGCCATCGTGCCTCAAAAAAAAACCCTAAATTTCTCTCTCTTTTTTTTGTAAAGGTTACGCATAACCTTCTTTTTTTAAAAAAAATCTTTCAATAAAACACTTCTTCTTCCCCCTTTTTTTTTTTAATTTTTATATAATAAATATTTTATAAAAAAAATTTATATATATAAAAAAATCTTCTTAAAAAACCTTCTCTTTTAAGAAAACGTTATGCTTACGAAAATCCTTTTAAAACTTTTGTGTAAAAAATCATACACATGGTAACAAACTCCTTTAAAAAAAATAATATCAGAACTCTTTAGTAAACTTTAAACAAAAAACCCTTTTGAAAAAACTCACGTGCTCGGTTGTTAGAAATGGAAATACGCCCCACGTGACTTTCAAAAATTCAAGGATTTACTTTTTGAAAAAACCTCACACGGATGTATCTTTCAAAACAAACTCACGTCTATTGTATGTGCTTTCGCGCCGCCGCCGCCCGTATATTGGTTATTGAACGGGTTCCGCACCCACGATAAAGAGAAGTTGCGTGCTTGTTCCGCACCCCGATAAAGGCTAGGCTGCGGTCCAAACTCGAATTTTCCGAATTTCGTAACTTTATCGGATCTCCGCAGCTCTTTTTGGGAGAAGATGCGGTCTTTCCTTGCGGATCTCCGCAGGTCCGGCACTAAAAACGTGCGGACCGCGTAATTTTTTTTTCTTTGTGTAAAAAAAAATTCGGCCTTTTGCTTTTGGCCTGCTTACGGGTTTTGCTCGCCCACGGATCTCTGATCCTTCCTCAGCTCCGATACCACTTTTTTGGAAAGACAGAGGATTCACACACACAAGTAACACGAATATTTCACACACGAACAATGAGCTGCTGCTCTTCTATTAATCACAAACTTCTGAATCATAAAACTCTCTTACTCTCTTGAAAACACTGAACCCATGACGGGTATTTAATCTAATTGACATGCAAACACTCTCACACATAACTGGACTTAATCAACTGTCTAACTCACCCTTTAACTCGCTCTCCAAATATAACTGTAACTCAACTCAACTAACTCCACTTAACTCTTCGTCTAACTTCTGCATGAGGAAGTAATTATATATTTTAACACTCCCCCTTAATTACGACCTCTAAACTAAAACATAACTCATGACAACTCAAACATACCTGCTGGTCTATGTCTCAGCTAGGCTTACAACACCCAAGTTTATTTTGTGAAACTGAAACAAATCTATTGCTAATGGCTTTGTAAAGATATCAGCCAATTGATCACTCGTTCTACATGGCTTCAAGTGAACTTCTCCATTGCTCACTAGTTCTCGAATAAAATGATATCGAGTATCAATATGCTTGCTCTTTTGATGAAACACACTATTCTTGGATAGTGCAATCGCTGATGTGTTGTCACAGTATATCGCTGTTGATCCTTGCTGTTTCTGCTTGAGTCCATCCAATACTCTTCTTAACCATACTGCTTGACATGCTGCTGAAGTCGCTGCTACATATTCAGCTTTTGCTGATGATAGTATAACAATAGGCTGCTTCTTAGATGCCCATGCTATCACTCCTGAACCGAGATGGAAAACATAACCGGATGTGCTCTTCTGATCATCCAAACTTCCTGCAAAATCACTATCTGTATATCCAATCAATTCTTTCTTTTCTGTACTTGCATACATTATGCCATAATCTCTGGTTCCTGCTATGTATCTCAGAATTCTTTTTCCAACACTCCAATGTGTGTCTTTTGGAGTCTCCATGAATCTGGAAATCAGACTCACTCCCTGCATAATATCTGGTCTTGTAGCTATGAGATACATGAGGCTGCCAACCAATCTTTTGAATAGAGTTGGATTGACATCTGCCCCTTCATCATCCTTACTTAACTTTGTACCTGTTGCAACTGGTGTAGGTACAGGTTTGGAATTATCCATCCTGAATCTTTTCAACAAATCTGTTGCATACTTATTTTGACAAATAAAAATGCCTTTTTCAGATTGCTCAACTTCAATGCCAAGAAAATATTTCATGAGACCTAGATCTGTCATCTCAAATTCTTTCATCATGGCTGCTTTAAATTCATCTATTTCAAGATCACCTGTAAAAATCATATCATCAACATATAAGCAAACTATCAAAATCTGTCCATGCTCATTTGCCTTTGTGTATAAGGTAGGCTCAATGCTGCTTCTGCAAAATCCATTCTTGATCATATAACTGTCGATTCTGCTATACCATGCTCTAGGTGCTTGCTTCAATCCATAGAGCACTTTCTTCAATCTGTAAACTTTATCTTCTTGTCCTTCTACTTCATAACCTGGAGGCTGCTGCACATAAATTTCTTCTTCTAGAATGCCATTCAAGAACGCTGATTTGACATCCATCTGATACACTTTCCACTTGTTCTGAGCTGCTGTCGCTAGAACTGCTCTTACAGTATCCAATCTGGCTACCGGAGAAAAAGTTTCTCCAAATTCTATTCCCGGTTGCTGCGAGAATCCTTTAGCTACAAGTCTTGATTTAAATCTGTCAATCTCACCTTTCTCATTCAGTTTAGTCTTGTACACCCACTTCACACCAATGAGATTTTTATCTTTTGGTAAATCAACCAAATCCCATGTGTCATTCTTTTCAATGGAATTCATCTCTTCATCCATGGCTTGCACCCAATTGTCATCTCGGATTGCTTCTTCAAACGAAGAAGGTTGGAATGCTAACAATGCAAAATTGGAACTAACATCCAAATCATCATAAATATACTTCAAACTTCTCATCTTTTTCTTACCTGATTCGCTGCTTGGAGAATTCTGATCTGTGGATCTGCTTGAAGATCCATGCTGCTCTGAAAATCTGGGAGTCCTTGCTGGTGTGACTCTGTTTGGTGTCTACTCTCTTGGTTCTTGCTGTTCCTCTTCTTCTACAAGATCATCCTCCATAAATGGTGTTTGAGCATCGGTTAGTGTGTCTACAGTGCCATTCCATGACTCTTTTTCTTTGAACACAACATCTCTTCTAATGATTGTCTTTTTTGTGACAGGGTTATATAATTTTTAAGCTTTTGACTGCTCACTATAGCCAGTAAATATACATTTTTCACTTTGATAATCTAATTTTCCTCTTATTTTCTTAGGCACATGTGCATAGGCTACACATCCAAAAAAATTGAAATGAGATACACTGCAAGACATACCTGACCATGCTGCTTCTGGAACTCTGTTCATCACGCTCTTTGTAGGAGATCTGTTTATCACATAAACAACACATGCAACTGCTTCTGCCCAATACTCATTAGACAAGTGTCTTGCTTTCAACATGCTCCTTGTCATGTTCATGATTGTTCAATTCTTCCTCTCTGCTACACCATTTTGCTGTGGTGTGTATCTGGTCGTAAACTGTCATCTAATTCCATGTTGTTTGTAGTACTCATGGAATGCCTTCGAAACGTATTCTCCACCACGATCCGATCTCAATACCTTGATCAGTTGATCACTTTGGTTCTCCACCAAAGCTTTGAACTCTTTGAACTTTGCAAAAGTTTCAGACTTCTGCTTCAAAAAGTAAACCCAAGTCTTCCTACTATAATCATCAATAAAGGTGAGGAAGTAACAACTTCCACCAATCGACTGTGTCCTCATAGGTCCACACAAGTCAGTATGCACCAATTCAAGTGGTTTATTTGCTCTGTAAGAAACTCCTTTAGGAAAACTTTTGCGGTGTTGCTTTCCCAAGATGCAACACTCACAAGTGCTAGCAGGTTCTTTGATGGGAGGTAAACCTCTGACCATCTGTTTCTGCTGCAACAATCTTAAACCGGAAAAATGCAAGTGTCCAAACCGATAGTGCCATAACCAGTATGCATCAGAACATGCAGTTGTAAAAGAACTAACCTGATCATTGTAGTTCATAATGAGAGGAAAGAGTATGTTCCTCGTCATCTGCACCTTTGCAATCAGCTGCTTGCTTGGGGATTTGTCGTAAATAACACACTGTTGTCCCTGAAAGATAACTTTGTATCCTTTCTGCATCAATTGACCAACACTAATCAGATTCTGTTTGAGTCCAGGGACATAGTATACCTCTGATATGGTCTTTGGCTCTCCCTGCTTGGTCACAATGTTGACCACTCCTTTGCCATCTACTGCCACAGTCTTGTCAGTCCCCAACTTGACCTCTGTCTGCACTGTGACATCCAAATTAGAAACCAAATCCTTGTTGCCTGTCATGTGGTTACTGCAACCACTGTCTAATAGCCAGACCTTATCAGACGGTGCATGCATGGTGTTGCATGCTAGAAACATAGAGTCAGTATTTTATGTACTGACATTAGCTCTCTGATTGCCTTGATCTGCAATCTTCTTCCTACAATCACGAGCATAATGACCAAATCTATTGTTGTAATAGCACTTTACCTTTGATTTGTCAGACCTTTGATTGTTATGAAAGCATCTGCTGCTGCTGCTTCCACGTTGATGCTCATGATCATCTCGGCCATCTCTGTGACCGCCATAGTTGTTGCCTCGTCCTCTGCCTCTCGATCGACTTCTTCCTCGACCTCTTGAAATATAGACTTGACTTTGGAAGGTTGTTTCCAAAGTGGAATCCTTATTTCTGTCTATCCTTGCCTCATGTGATAGAAGAGATCCCATCAACTCATCAATTGTGAGTTTTTCCAAGTCCTTTGCTTCTTCTATCGTTTGCTATGGCTACCACAACATCGGTTGGAAACCTCCTCGAAGAACCTTCTCGATCAACTGTTTGATCTTGAACATCTTAAGCATATATTTTAGCGATTGACGATAGACATGACCTATTCATGAAGGAATCAATGTCCTCTGATTGCTTCATCTGAGACTTTCAAATTCTCTCACGAGGTGATACGCAATTTAACAATGTTAACTTTAGCCATACCTTGATAGCTTGTCGCCAAGGTGTCCCACATGCCTCCTTCTTGTGAGGTTATCATGATCTTGGAGACACGGCTCGATCTACTCCTTGCTGGCTGCTGGATCAGAAGCAATGCTTGCGCATTCTTCCGCTTATCTTTCTTCCACTGTTCCCTCTCTGCATTACTGAGGGCTCGTTCTTCTGCATCATCTTTAGGTTCTACAAACCCATACTTAACATGATCCCAGACATCATGCGCTTTGAGCATAGTCTCCATTTTAATAGCCCACATATCGTAGTCTTTCCCATTGAAAGATGGAATTTGTGGCTGAAAATTTGATGTGGCCATCTTGCCTAAAAAAAAAACCCTAAATTTCTCTCTTTTTTTTTTGTAAAGGTTCTGCTAACCTTCTTTTTTTAAAAAAATCTTTCAATAAAACACTTCTTCTTCCCCCTTTTTTTTTTAATTTTTATATAATAAATCTTTTATAAAATTTTTTTATATATATAAAAAAAATCTTCTTAAAAAACCTTCTCTTTTAAAACGTTATGTGAAAATCCTTTTAAAACTTTTGTGTAAAAAATCATACACAACCTTTGGTAACAAACTCCTTTTAAAAAAATAATAATGAACTCTTTTGTAAACTTTAAACAAAAAACCCTTTTGAAAAAACTCACGTGCTCGGTTGTTAGAAATGGAAATACGCCCCACGTGACTTTCAAAAATTCAAGGATTTACTTTTTGAAAAAAACTCACACGGATGTATCTTTCAAAACAAACTCACGTCTGTTGTATGTGCTTTCGCGCCGCCGCCGCCCGTATATTGGTTATTGAACGGGTTCCGCACCCACGATAAAGAGAAGTGTGCTTGCTGCCACACGATAAAGGCTAGAGAGCTATTGGTCCAAACTCGAATTTTGGCATTGCGTAACTTTATCGGATCTCCGTGACTCTTTTGGGAGAGGATGCGGTCTTTCCTTCTCCTTGCGGATCTCCGCGGGTTCGGCACTAAAAACGCGGACGCGTAAGGATTTTTTTTTTGTGTAAAAAAAATTCGGCCTTTGCTTTGATGCGCTACGGGTTTGCTGCCCCCGGATCTCTGATCCTTCCTCGAAGCTCCGATACCACTTTGTTGGAGAGACAGAGGATTCACACACACAAATAACACGAATATTTCACACGAACAATGAGCTGTTGCTCTTCTATTAATCATCAAAACTCTGAATCATAAAACTCTCTTACTCTCTTAAAAACAATAAACCCGTGACGGGTATTTAATATAATTGACATGCAAACACTCTCACACAGAATTGGACTTAATCAACTCACTTAACTCGCTGTCTAACTCGCTCACCAAATATAACTGAAACTCAACTCAACTAACTCCACTTAACTCTTCGTCTAACTTTTGCATGAGGAATTAATTATATTTTAACACTCCCCCTTAATTACGACCTCTAAACTAAAACATAACTCATGACAGCTCAAACATGCCTGCTGGTATATGTCTCAGCTAGGCTTACAACACCCAAGTTTCTTTTGTGAAACTGAAACAAATCTACTGCTAATGGCTTTGTAAAGATATCAGCCAATTGATCGCTTGTTCTACAAGGCTTCAAGTGAACTTCTCCATTGCTCACAACTTCTCGAATAAAATGATATCTAGTATCAATATGCTTGCTCTTTTGATGAAACACACTATTCTTGGATAGTGCAATCGCTGATGTGTTGTCACAGTATATCGCTGTTGATCCTTGCTGTTTCTGCTTGAGTCCATCCAATACTCTTCTTAACCATACTGCTTGACATGCTGCTGAAGTTGCTGCTACATATTCTGCTTATGCTGATGATAACGTCACAATAGGCTGTTTCTTAGATGCCCATGCTATCACACCTGAACCGAGATGGAACACATAACCGGATGTGCTCTTCCGATCATCCAAACTTCCTGCAAAATCACTATCTGTATATCCAATCAACTCTTTATTTTCTGTACTTGCATACATTATGCCATAATCTCTGGTTCCTGTTATGTATCTCATAATTCTTTTTCCAACACTCCAATGTGTGTCTTTTGGAGTCTCCATGAATCTGGAAATCAGACTCACTCCCTGCATAATATCTGGTCTTGTAGCTGTGAGATACATGAGGCTGCCAACCAATCTTTTGAATAGAGTTGGATTGACATCAGCCCCTTCATCATCCTTACTTAGCTTTGTACCTGTTGCAACTGGTGTAGGTGCAGGTTTGGAATTGTCCATCCTGAATCTTTTCAGCAAATCTGTTGCATACTTATTTTGACAAATAAAAATGCCTTTTTCAGATTGCTCAACTTCAATGCCAAGAAAATATTTCATGAGACCTAGGTCTGTCATCTCAAATTCTTTCATCATGGCTGCTTTAAATTCATCTATTTCAAGATCACCTGTAAAAATCATATCATCAACATATAAGAAAACTATCAAAATCTGTCCATGCTCATTTAACTTTGTGTATAAGGTAGGCTCAATGCTGCTTCTGTAAAATCCATTCTTGATCATATAAATGTCGATTCTGCTATACCATGCTCTAGCTATTTGCTTCAGTCCATAGAGCGCTTTCTTCAATCTGTAAACTTTATCTTCCTGTCCTTCAACTTCATAACCTGGAGGTTGTTGCACATAAATCTCTTCTTCTAGAATTCCATTCAAGAAGGCTGATTTGACATCCATCTGATACACTTTCCACTTGTTCTGAGCTGCTGTCACTAGAACTGCTCTTACAGTATCCAATCTGGCGACCGGAGAAAAAGTTTCTCCAAAGTCTATTCCCGGTTGCTGCGAGAATCCTTTTGCTACAAGTCTTGCTTTAAATCTGTCAATCTCACCTTTCTCATTCACTTTGGTCTTGTATACCCACTTCACACTAATGAGATTTTTATCGTTTGGTAAATCAACCAAATCCCATGTATCATTCTTTTCAATTGAATTCATCTTTTCATCCATGGCTTTCACCCAATTGTCATCTCTGATTGCTTCTTCAAACGAAGAAGGTTGGAATGCCAACAATGAAAAATTTGAACTAACATCCAAATCATTATAAATATCCTTCAAACTTCTCATCTTTTTCTTACCTGATTCGCTGCTTGGAGAATTCTGATCTGTGGATTTGCTTGAAGATCCATGCTGCTCTGAAAATCTGGGAGTCCTTGCTAGTGTGACTCTGTTTGGTGTCTGCTCTTTTGGTTCTTGCTGCTCATCTTCTTCTACAAGATCATCCTCCATCAAAGGTGTTTGAGCATCGGTTAGTGTGTCTACAGTCCCATTCCATGACTATTGTTCTTTCAACACAACATCTCTGCTAATGATTGTATTCTTTGTGACAGGGTTATACAATTTGTAAGCTTTTGACTGCTCACTATAACCAGTAAATATAATTTTTTCACTTTGATCATCTAATTTGCCTCTTATTTTCTTAGGCACATGTGCATAGGCTACACATCAAAAAACTCTGAAATGAGATACACTACATGACATACCTGACCATGATTCTTTTGGAACTCTTTTCATCATGCTCTTTGTAGGAGATCTATTTATCACATAAACAACACATGCAACTGCTTCTGCCCAATACTCGTTAGACAGGTGTCTCTCTTTCAACATGCTTCTCGTCATGTTCATGATTGTTCGATTCTTCCTCTCTGCTACACCATTCTACTGTGGTGTGTATCTGGTTGTAAATTGTCTTCTGATTCCATGTTGTTTGTAGTACTCATGGAATTCCTTCGAATCGTATTCCCCACCATGATCCGATCTCAATACCTTGATCTGTCAATCACTTTGGTTCTCCACCAAAGCTTTGAACTCTTTGAACTTTGCAAAAGTTTCAGACTTCTGCTTCAAAAAGTAAACCCAAGTCTTCCTACTATAATCATCAATAAAGGTGAGGAAGTAACAACTTCCACCAATCTTCTGTGTCCTCATAGGTCCACACAAGTCGGTATGCACCAATTCAAGTGGTTTCTTTACTCTGTAAGAAACTCCTTTTGGAAAAATTTCATGGTGTTGCTTTCCCAAGATGCAACACTCACACGTGCTAGCAGGTTCTTTGATGGGAGGTAAACCTCTGACCATCTGTTTCTGCTGCAACAATCTTAAACCGGAAAAATGCAAGTGTCCAAACCGAAAGTGCCATAACCAGTATGCATCAGAACATGCAGTTGTAAAAGAACTAACCTGATCATTGTAGTTCATAATGAGAGGAAAGAGTCTGTTCCTCGTCATCTGCACCTTTGCAATCAACTGATTTCTTAGGGATTTGTTGTAAATAGCACATTGTTGCCCCTGAAAGGTAACTTTGTATCCTTTCTGCATCAATTGACCAACACTAATCAGATTGTGTTTGAGTCCAGGGACATAGTATACCTCTGATATGGTCTTTGGCTCCCCCTTCTTGGTCACAATGTTGACCACTCCTTTGCCATCTACAGCCACAGTCTTGTCAGTCCCCAACTTGACCTCTGTCCGCACTGTGACATCCAAATTAGCAACCAAATCCTTGTTGCCTGTCATGTGGTTACTGCAACCACTGTCTAATAGCTAGACCTTATCAGATGGTGCATGCATGGTGTTGCATGCTAGAAACATAGAGTCAGTATTTTCTGTACTAACATTAGCTCTCTGATTGCCTTGATCTGCAATCTTCTTCCTACAATCACGAGCATAATGACCAAATCTATTGCAGTAATAGCACTTTACCTTTGATTGTTATGAAAGCTTCTGCTGCTGCTGCTTCCATGTTGATGCTCATGATCGTCTTGGCCATCTCTGTGACCGCCACAGTTGCTGCCTCATCCTTTGCCTCTTGATCGACCTCTACCTCGACCTCTTGAAATATAGAATTGACTTTGGAGGGCAGTTTCCAAAGTGGAATCCTTATTTCTTTCTATCCTTGCTTCATGTGATAGAAGGGATCCCATCAACTCATCAATTGTGAGTTTTTCCAAGTCCTTTGCTTCTTCTATGGCTGCTACCACAACATCAAATTTGGTAGACAGGGATCGAAGAACCTTCTCGATCACTGTTTGATCTTGAACATCTTCGCCATATATTTTTAACTGATTGACGATAGACATGACCCTATTCATGAAGGAATCAATGTCCTCTGTCTCCTTCATCTGTAGACTTTCAAAGTCTCTCCTGGTGTTCTGCAATTTAACAATGTTAACTTTCGCCATACCTTGATAGCTTGTCGCCAAGGTGTCCCATGCCTCTTTTGCTGACGAGGTTATCATGATCTTCTGGAACACGTCTCGATTGACTCCCTACTAGATAAGAAGCAACGCTTGAACATTCTTCCACTTATCTTTCTTCCACTGTTCCCTCTCTGCATTACTGAGGGCTCGTTCTTCTTCTTCATCTTGAGGTTCTGCAAACCCATACTTTACATGATCCCATACATCATGTGCTTTGAGCATAGTCTCCATTTTAATATCTCACATATTGTAATCTTTCCCATTGAAAGAAGGAAGTTGTGGATGAAAACTCGATGTGGCCATCTTGGCTCAAAAAAAAATTGTCTCTCACAAAAAACCCTAAATTTCTTTCTTTTATGAAAGCTTTGCAAAGCTCTTTCTCTATTTTTGTTTTTTAAATCTCTCAATAAAACCCAAACCTTAGGTTTTATATAAAAATTATTCCTTTGTATTTTTATGAAAGTTTATAAAAAACTTTATTAAAAACACCTTTGAATTTTTTGTTTGGTTATATAAATATAAGACTCTTTATAAAAAGGATTATATAAAAAATCTTAAAAACTTATGAATACCCAATTCTTATCCACGTATTCACGTATTGTATTTTTGGATTACAAACAAAGACTCTTTTAATAAATCAGAAAATCATATCCACGTATTCTCGTTTTTTATTTCTCAAAATAAAAAGGCACGCACGTGACTTTGAAGAATTTAACGTAGATAACTTTTGGAAAAGCTCACGGGCCTGTTGTCTCTGCCTATGCTCTACTGTCGCGTGTGTAATTTTGTGGAACGTCGCGTGTGTAATTTTTATTGACCAGGGTTCCGCATCCCCGATTAAGCGAAAACTGTGTTTTAAACCTGATTTTTATGAAAATCGTAAGTTTGCGGAGAGTACGCAGTGTATGCTGGGAGCAGTTGCGAACCTTCCTTGCAGATCTCCACAGGTTCTGCACTAAAAATGTGCGGACCGTGGGTAAAAAAAAAAATCTTTGTGTAAAAAATTTTTTTTACGGCCTTTTTCTTTTGGCCTTCTTATTGGCTTTGCTCGCCCATGGATCTCTGATCCTTCCTCAGCTCCGATACCAATCTGTTGGAAAGGCAGAGGAATCAATCACACAAATAACGCCAATATTTCACACACGAACAATGAGCTGCTTCTCTTCAATTAATCATAAAACTATGAATCATAAAACTCTCTTAAAACAATGAACTCGTGAAGGGTATTTAATCTGATTAACATGCACACACTGTCACTCATAACTGAACTTGATCAACTCCTGTAACTACATTTGTCTAACTCGTTCTCCAAATATAAGCGTAACTCAACTCAACTAACTCCCACTTAACTCTTCGTCTAACTTCGCAGAGAGTAATTATATATTTTAACACTCCCCCTTAATTACGACCGCTAAACTAAAACATAACTCATGACAACTCAAACATGCCTGCTGGTCTATATCTCAACTAGGCTTACAACTCCCAAGTTTCTTTTGTGAAACTCAAACAAATCTACTGCTAATGGCTTTGTAAAGATGTCAGCCAATTGATCACTCGTTCTACAAGGCTTCAAGTTAACTTCTCCATTGCTCACAAGTTCTCAAATAAAGTGATATCTAGTATCAATATGCTTGCTCTTTTGATGAAACACACTATTCTTGGATAGTGCTATCGTTGATGTGTTGTCACAATATATCGATGTTGATCCTTGCTGTTTCTGCTTGAGTCCATCCAATATTGTTCTTAACCATATTTCTTGACATGCTGTTGAAGTTGTTGCTACATATTCTGCTTCTACTGATGATAATGTCACAATAGGCTGCTTCTTAGATGCCCATGCTATCACTCCTGAACCGAGATGGAACACATAACGAGATGTGCTCTTCCGATCATCCAAACTTCTTGCAAAATCACTATCTATATATCCAATCAATTCTTTATTTTCTGTACTTGCATACATTATGCCATAATCTCTGGTTCTTGCTATGTATCTCAGAATTCTTTTTCCAACACTCCAATGTGTGTCTTTTGGAGTGTCCATAAATCTGGAAATCAAACTTACTCCTTGCATAATATATGGTCTTGTCGCTGTGAGATACATGAGGCTGCCAACCAATATTTTGAATAGAGTTGGATTGACATCTTCTCCTTCATCATCCTTACTTAACTTTGTACCTGTTACAACTGGTGTAGGTACAGGTTTGGAATTATCCATCCTGAATATTTTCAACAAATCTTTTGCATACTTATTTTGGCAAATAAAAATGCCTTTTTCAGATTGTTCAACTTCAATGCCAAGAAAATATTTCATGAGACCTAGATTTGTCATCTCAAATTCTTTCATCATGGCTGCTTTAAATTCATTTATCTCAAGATCACCTGTAAAAATCATATCATCAACATATAAGAAAACTATCAAAATCTATCCATGCTTATTTACCTTTGTGTATAAGGTAGGCTCAATGCTGCCTCTGCAAAATCCATTCTTGATCATGTAACTGTCGATTCTGCTATACCATGCTCTAGGTGCTTACTTCAGTCCATAGAGCGCTTTCTTCAATATTTACACTTTATCCTCTTTTCCTTCAACTTCATAACCTGGAGGTTGCTGCACATAAATTTCTTCTTCTAAAATTTCATTCAAGAAGGCTGATCTGACATCCGTCTGATATACTTTCCACTTGTTCTGAGCTGCTGTCGCTAGAACTGCTCTTACAGTATCCAATTTGGCTACCGGAGAAAATGTTTCCCCAAAGTCTATTCTCGGTTGTTGCGAGAATCCTTTTGCTACAAGTCTTGCTTTAAATCTGTCAATCTCACCTTTCTCATTCACTTTAGTCTTGTACACCCACTTCACACCAATGAGATTTTTATCATTTGGTAAATCAACCAAATCCCATGTATCATTCTTTTCAATGGAATTCATCTCTTCATCCATGGCTTGCACCAAATTGTCATCTTTGATTGCTTCTTCAAAGGAAGAAGGTTGGAATGCCAACAATGCAAAATTTGAACTAACATCCAAATCATCATAAATATCTTTCAAAATTCTCATCTTTTTCTTACCAGTACTTGATTCATTACCTGATTCGCTGCTTGGAGAATTCTGATCTGTGGATCTGCTTGAAGATCCATGCTTCTCTGAAAATCTTGGAGTCCTTGCTAGTGTGACTCTGTTTGGTGTCTTCTCTCTTGGTTCTTTTTGTTCCTCTTCTTCTACAAGATCATCCTCCATCAATGGTGTTTGAGCATCGGTTAGTGTGTCTACAGTCCCATTCCATGACTCTTGTTCTTTGAATACAACATCTCTGCTAATGATTGTCTTCTTTGTGACAGGATTGTACAGTTTGTAAGCTTTTGACTGCTCACTATAACCAGTAAATATACATTTTTCACTTTGATCATCTAATTTGCCTATTATTTTCTTAGGTACATGTGCATAGGCTGCACATCCAAAAACTCTGAAATGAGATACACTGCAAGACATACCTGACCATGCTGCTTCTGGAACTCTGTTCATCATGCTCTTTGTAGGAGATCTGTTTATCACATAAACAACACATGCAACTACTTCTGCCCAATACTCATTAGACAAGTGTCTTCCTTTCAACATGCTCCTTGTCATGTTCATGATTGTTCGATTCTTCCTCTCTGCTACACCATTCTGTTGTGGTGTGTATCTGGTTGTAAACTATCTTCTGATTCCATGTTGTTTGCAGTACTCATGGAATGCCTTCGAATCGTATTCTCCACCACGATCCGATCTCAATACCTTGATCTGTTGATCACTTTGGTTCTCCACAAAATCTTTGAACTCTTTGAACTTTGCAAAAATTTCAGACTTCTGCTTCAAAAAGTAAACCCAAGTCTTCCTACTATAATCATTAATAAAGGTGAGGAAGTAACAACTTCCACCAATCGACTGTGTCCTCATAGGTCCACACAAGTCGGTATGCACCAATTCAAGTGGTTTCTTTGCTCTGTAAGAAACTCCTTTCGGAAAAATTTCACGGTGTTGCTTGCCTAAGATGCAACATTCACACGTGCTAGCAGGTTCTTTGATGGGAGGTAGGCCTCTCACCATCTGTTTCTGCTGCAATAATTTTAAACCGGAAAAATGCAAGTGTCCAAACCGAAAGTGCCATAACCAGTATGCATCAGAACATGCAGTTGTAAAAGAACTAACCTGATCATTGTAGTTCATAATGAGAGGAAAGAGTCTATTCCTCGTCATCTGCACCTTTGCAATTAGCTGCTTGCTTGGGGATTTGTCGTAAATAACACATTGTTGCCCCTAAAAGATAACTTTGTATCCTTTTTGCATCAGTTGGCCAACACTAATCAAATTGTGTTTGAGCCTAGGGACATAGTATACCTCTGATATGGTCTTGGGCTCCCCCTGCTTGGTCACAATGTTGACCACTCCTTTGCCATCTACAGCCACAATCTTGTCAGTCCCAAACTTTACCTCTGTCTGCACTGACACATCCAAATTAGCAACCAAAGCCTTGTTGCCTGTCATGTGTTTACTGCAACCACTGTCTAATAGCCAGACCTTATCAGACGGTGTATGCATGGTGTTGCATGCTAGAAACATAGAGTCAGTATTTTCTGTACTAACATTAGCTCTTTGATTGCCTTGATTTGCAATCTTCTTTCTACAATCACGAGCATAATGACCAAATCTATTGCAATAATAGCACTTTACCTTTGATTTGTCAGACCTTTGATTATTATGAAAGCTTCTGCTACTGTTGCTTCCACGTTGATGCTCATGATCATCTCGGCCATCTCTGTGACCGCCATAGTTGTTGCCTCGTCCTCTGCCTCTCGATCGACCTCTTCCTCGACCTCTTGAAATATAGACTTGACTTTGGAAGTCAGTTTCCAAAGTGGAATCCTTAGTTTTGTCTATCCTTGCTTCATGCGATAGAAGGGATCCCATCAACTCATCAATTGTCAATTTTTCCAAGTCCTTTGCTTCTTCTATGGCTGCTACCACAACATCAAATTTGGTAGACAGGGATCGAAGAACCTTCTCGATCACTGTTCGATCTTTAATATCTTCGCCATAGATTTTTAACTGATTGACGATAGACATGACCCTATTCATGAAGGAATCAATGTCCTTTGTCTCCTTCATCTGCAGACTTTCAAAGTCTCTCCTGGTGTTCTGCAATTTAACAATGTTAACTTTAGCCATACCTTGATAGCTTGTCGCCAAGGTGTCCCATGCCTCCTTTGCTGACGAGGTTATCATGATCTTCTGGAACACGACTCGATCTACTCCCTGCTGGATAAGAAGTAATGCTTGCACATTCTTCCGCTTATCTTTCTTCCACTGTTCCCTCTCTGCATTACTGAGGGCTCGTTCTTCTGCATCATATTTAGGTTCTGCAAACCCATACTTGACATGATCCCAGACATCATGCGCTTTGAGCATAGTCTCCATTTTAATAGCCCACATATCGTAGTCTTTCCCATTGAAAGATGGAATTTGTGGCTGAAAATTTGATGTGGCCATCTTGCCTCAAAAAAAATTGTGTCTGACAAAAAACCCTAAATTTTTCTTCTTCTTTTTTTTTTGTAAAGGCTGTACTAATCTTCTTTTTTAAAAAATCTTTCAATAAAAACACTAAATCCTTCTTCTTCTTTCTCTTTTTTTTTTTATATATAATAAATCTTTTATAAAAAAAATTTATATATAAACAAAATCTTATTAAAAAACCCTCTCTTTAAAAGAACTTAAAAGATCATAAGACCTCTTTGGTAATAAGCTCCCTTTTAAAAAAAAAGGATAATGAACTCTTTTGAAAAACACTCACGTGCTGTGGTTAATAATGGAAATACCCACGTGACTTTCACGAAAATTTAATCGATGTACCTTTTCAAAAAACAAATCTTGACTCGTTTTTGACTCGCTGGACGATATCAAATAGCAGATCGGATGTTGACTTGTTTAATTGTTCACGGCTTTCGGCCGTTCAAAATTTTTGTATTGACTTGGGTTCCGCACCCCCAAGAATTGAAAGTTGCGTTCTTGTTCCGCACCCCCGATAAAGGGTAGGCTGCGGTCCAAACCCGATTTTTGGCAATTCCGTAAGTTTGCCGAATGCCCGCAGCTCTTTTTGGGAGAGGTTGCGGTCTTGCCTTGCGGATCTCCGCAGGTCCGGCACTAAAAAACGTGCGGACCGTGGGTAAATTTTTTTTTTTTTTTTTGTAAAAAAAATTTCGGCCTTTTGCTCTTGGCCTCCTTACGGGCTCTGCTCGCCCACGGATCTCTGATCCTTCCTCAGCTCCGATACCAATTTTTTGGAGAGACAGAGGATTCACACACACAAATAACGCCAATATTTCACACACGAACAATGAGCTGCTGCTCTTCTATTAATCATAAAACTCTGAATCATAAAACTCTCTTACTCTCTTGAAAACAATGAACCCATGAAGGGTATTTAACCTAATTGACATGCACACACTATCACTCATAACTGGACTTAATCAACTCACTTAACTCGCTGTCTAACTCGTTCTCCAAATATAACTGTAACTCAACTAACTCCACTTAACTCTTCGTCTAACTTCTGCATGAGGAAGTAATTATATTTTAACAGATTTCAGCCTGGACTGTTAGCGAGGTAAAAATTTACGCATTTGAAACCCTTACTTGCATGCACAAAGCTCTATTCTATATGGAAATTCCACACTAGTTCTTATTTCAGCCACGCTGCTTGAATGTTGTTAAATACTAATGATTTAGCTTCGTTAACGCAATGTAATGCGTTATCATTAATGACTATGACAATGTTTTTGGGTTTTCGTTTATTTTTCCATTTCGTATGGGAAATTCCTCAGTTTATTTTGAGACACATTTCAATTTTCGAACCCCTATATTATCATTTCAATGGAGTTTTTGCTTCAAATTGAAATTCGGTAATATGTTTTTGAGGAATACTTTGTATGACACTTAATTGTATTTCATATAAATTTAGACCCCTAGTTATGCAAACTTTGAAATCTGGTTATAAATTCAATGAGTCGTTTCTGAAATTTTCCTTAGTAATTATTGTGAATTGATTTTGGTTTATCACGTGTATATAATATACATCTTTGCACTTATTATAAACTTTTCTCCTTGACTTTTCCAATACCGAAAATTGATATATATATATATATAAAATCAATTCTCAATGACTTGTTTTTTTTCTTTTATTTTATTATGCATTAAAATTGCAGTATTCAAAATTTGTTAATTCACTTTACACTCGTCTTTTTCCAGTCTTCGAATTTACCCTGTAACATGAAATCTTCTATTTCCGATTATAAATTTCTTAACTTTCGTTTGGAAGTCTTTTTTTTTTTCAGAAAGAAAAAAACGCTGAATATATTGATGATATATATACAGTACATGTTCATATGATCATATAATCTCAGCTGTGTAGATACAGCGAGAAAGCAGACATCAATTGCCCCTTAAAAAACTGCTGAAATTAAGCAGAATCAGATGAGTGGGCAGCCTCATGAAATGGGTCAAGATCCGACCCGGATGCATATACAGACATGTGGGAACCATGAAAATCAAAATGGATCGGAAACATTCCATCTGCCTGATACAAATCAAGAAAGGAAATATAACTGGAGTAGGCAATATAATGATAATATGTTAAAAAGGGAAATGCTACTGTGATAGCATATTAGAGATTAGGATAAGATGAGATCAGCCCTTCTCAGAAAGTGATTAGGAATTTGATTAAGATACCGAAACTGCTTCAAAAGGCTGTCAAAAAAAGGAATCACGCTCGCCTGAATATATCACGCTCGCCTGTATGAAAAGTGGTAACACGCTCGCCTGAATACCCACGCTCGCTTGATACATAGCCCGTTTGCATGCCACTGTTGACTGCTGTGGATGTAGAAGGGATGAAGATTAAAATCGTCAACAAAGGATGTCCAGGATCAAAAAATAGCACGGGAGCAGTTGTAGAAAAATTTCGGATCTGTAGGGGCACGCTCGCCTGTTGTAGAGATGAAATAATGCGAGATGAAACTGGTATGAGCACAAATGGAAAGGAACGTAGTTGAGGAGTGCTGATGCCGATACCAGTAGAACCAAAATGTCCAAAACCAACCGCAAACAGAAAAAAAAGGAGTATAGATATAATCTTAAGGAAGGGGGATTTCTCGAAAATCCATCAGTTGACCATTTCGGATGTGAGCAACCTTCAAAGAACCAAAAGCCTCCTGAAGACCCCTTTTGGAAAGGCGGTCGGCTCTGGTATTGTTCTCACGGTAGATATGGTGAATAGGTGGACGATTTAAACGACACCATAACGCTTTAGTTCTATCAAACCACCCTTTCAGCAACGGAGAATCCATATGAGCCTCATTAGCTACCCAGCCGATCACCAGTTTAGAATCTCCATATATACCAGCAACCTGAATCTGAAGGTCGATTGCAATGAGAAGACCACCCCACAATGCCATAATCTCGGCCTTGTTGTTGGTTCCTGGACCCCCATTCCAGTGGATGATAAAACGTTCATACTCAGAGATCTTTATCCACGCCCCACAACCGGTGAGATCATTAACAGCAGCACCGTCAAAGTAAATAGCAGGAATGGAGATATCGTGAGGCCTTATACGACGGGAGCCGTCGATGATCTCCTGTGAATCACTTGTGGAGGCATCCACCCATGACATGATGGCTGAAAAGATATGGTGAATCTGGATGGGGACTTGCTCAAAAATCCGTCTATTTCTAGCCAGCCATATCTCCCAGATGAAGAAAAATGGCAGAGAACAAAATGATCCACCCAATTTGTCCCATGTGATAGCCGTAGACATGAAATCCATAGGACGCCATGTGGGGTCTGGGAAAATAAATCTGAACAAACACCATATGTGCAATACAAAGGGACAGGAAAAAAAGATATGAGCTGCCGATTCTTCTGCCATCGAACAAAAAACACACCACCCAGGACCATGAAGTCCCCGCCTCCTCAAATTGTCCCACGTGAGTATGCGGTTTTTCCAAGACAACCATCCAAATATAATGATTTTGTTTGGAATTTTCCTTTTCCAAAACACTCCGAACAAGCTAGGATTCTGCATAATGTGGATCGAAGCAATGATAGATTGGTATATGCCTCTAACAATGGGAGAGCCATTTCTAATCGGACCACCCCATACAATTTGATCACCTCCAGGACCATAGCTAAAACCCGCTCTGCGAATAGAATCCCGGAAGGAATTCCATTCAACTGACATTGCACCATCCAAACCAATTTGTTCCGCTGTCTTTATGACAGGAGCAGAATGGTACCAGCATTGAATAATCTGCGAGAAAAAATGATAACCCCGATGGGCGAGAGCGTGTATAAGGTGCAGAGATGGACCGCATTCAGGTGGCATCTGTAGGATGGAGGCCGATCCAATAGGGATATAACTGCCATCTCTAAAACTCCAGACGAGCCAAGGAGCAACTAGAGGAATGATCTTACTGAAACTTCGCCATATACATGAGATAAGACGAGGAAAAGGCAAAGAGTTGCAGATGATCAGTTGTAATGTGTTCTTCGGCAGATATTTTACTCTTATAATATCATTCCACGTACCCTGACAAGTGATAGCGCGCCAGAATGATTTAACTAAGAGCGCACAGTTAAAAATTCTGGGATCAAGAATCCCCCACCCGTCTAGACCCTTTGGTTTGCAGATATCCTTCAAGCTGCAAAGATGGTATTTCTTATCGAGATTGGCCCCGCCCCATAGAAAATTTGATATGATACCATTAATCCTTGAGATAATACCTGCAGGAATATAAAGAAGATGTGCCCAATAGACAATCAATTGAGAAAGCACAGATTGAATAAGGATATACCTGCCACCCATCGTTAACCATCGATGACTCCATCGTTGAATCCTGTCCCTAAACCTGTCAATGATCCATAACCAATCTCTGTTTTTGTAACCACATGGTTTTATAAAGAAGCCCAGGTATCTAAATCCTTCTGATATATGGCGCGTAGAGATCCCCATGAATTCTGCAATAAAATTAATCTCCTGCACATCACCAAAATCATACAATAGGAAAGATTTGCCACAATTGATGCTGAGCCCTGTGGCACTTTTGAGCGTTGGAACATAATGTGTATGTAGAACCAGTGATTCCGTCGCAGATATCCAAAGAGCAACAGATCATCCACAAAAATGGAATGAGAGGTAGAGACTGTGTTTGAAAAAGAGAAACCCTTTATATACCCTCTCCGCTCCGCGAAATGCATTAGTCTACTGAATCCATCCATCACCAGAATAAAAATCAGAGGAGAAAGGGCGCACCCCTGCCGAAGACCCCGTCCTGCCTTGAAGAAGCGCGATGGATAGCCATTTATAATAATTGAATATCTGACATTCGAGATACAAGATAAAATCCATCGCATGACCCGAATAGGGACCCCAATCTTGAGAAGCAATAATCTTATAAAAGCCCAGTCCACAGAATCATAAGCTTTATGTAAATCGACTTTCATGATTAAAGCTTCTATCCTGGCAGAATGCAAAGAATGAGCAACCTCCTGGGCAATAGCTATCGCGTCATGGATGGATCTGCCACTTAAGAAACCATATTGTTCTCTTGAGATATTGGTGGAAAGAACATTCTTGATACCCTTCCATAATCCTCTATGCTTTCTCCATGCATAGAATTTCTATATATTATTAATGATATAAAAGTACAATATTCTTTTCTTTTAAGGTCTTTAAAACATCTATGGGTGGTATACTTAAATCTTAAATTCCAGAATTGGGTCGCTGTCTCCACCCCCACTATTCAGATTTCAATATTGAATAAAATTGTTTTCCTCTATATGCAACTACTCCAACATAGGTTCAAATTATAAATTTTCTCTTCGTCCATTTGTATTATGCGTAGATTTCATATTCTACAATTTTATTAATTATAACCCAACCTTTTCCTCGTTGAATTTTGAGAATCTAACGATTTTGTATCATTCGTTTATAGGTATTTATGCTTACCAATTTTATGATATAGTAATTTCGTTTACTCTGTTATATGATTGAAATTTATACAGTTTTATTTCATTTTATATTTCTCATGGATTTTATAGAATGTTGGTTAGCCATACTTAGCTAGTCATTTTATGATTTTTCTTTTTTCAAAATGCTATTAATTTTCATATAGAAACTAAATCTTTTTTTAGAATAATTTGCCATGTAACTAAAATTCTAGAATGTTATATTTAATTACATTTCATTCTTTTTGTTAATTAATTTGTTTATACTACTACTCTAGTGTTATTTAGCGTAATAATTTACTTGCAAAGTGTTATTCATTTGACAGTGATACTAACTTTCGTCATTTTGTTCAAATTCGGATGAAGTTTCATTTCTGCTTTTAAATATAGTTAAATTTCTTATCCAATTATTTTCATATACATGTTTTTGCAAGAAATGATTTATTTTTACAGCTAAATGTACCATATTCAAAATAGTTCATCAATTATGCAAATGTATAACCTCATTCTTCCAAGTTGGTTATCCATTCAACTACAACAGTTTATATTATTTATTTATTCTGTTGTTTTTTCCAACATTACTTAGAGTTCTCTTCACTGCAGGTGCAAGAAAGAATTCTACGAAATTAAAGAGTTGCTTACAGGTATCCCCTCACACTATACATACTCTTTAATTAGTTGGACAATATTTTTAATTGTGATTGCGTGACACTTTCAATTGTGTTAATGACTGCAGGATGTAATTAATAGGTGTAGACACAAAGAGTCATGTCCAGGACCCACAAATTATCGTTTTAGCATTGGTTCTATGCAGTTTAAATCATATAGTTTTTTATTTTTATTTTTTGAATTATTTAGTTGTATTTATTTTTAACATATATATTTTAATATTTATTTTTTAATTATTAATATATTTAACTTTTGTATATTTTTTACATATTAATATTAAAAATCAATTTTTTTTGTTTTTGTTTTTGTTTTTTACATAATGAGAATTTATCATAATTCAATGATCAAATTAGTAGTGTGATTAAAGATATTTATATTTTTATTAATTTTTTTTTTTAAATTATTAGATTAAGTCATATATATATATATATATATATATATATATATATATATATATATATATATTTAGACAGAAAGAAAAATTAGCATTATTTGAATAACACTAACTTGAATCCAATATTTCTAATTTAATTTAATTATATTTTATTACAAAGCAAATCTTCATAAACATGCTAAAACTCAAATTGCAACATTTCTATAATTACATTAAGCGGCAAGTAATAGCTACTATGTAGCACTTGTTTCTTGTCGTAAAAAGTAAATTATATTTGTTTACTCATTACATTTCTTCCTCATAATAAAAGTTTTTTAAAGTTTTTTTTTTTTTTTTTTTTGAACTTTTACTTTAGATTACTTTATATCTCTATATAAAGTTATATAAAATTAAGGTGTAAATTGAAGTATTGTAATGGTTCATCGTCAAGACAAGATAAAAAAACAAGATCTTGGCATCAAGTTAAATAGATGAAAAGAAAAAAATTTGATATTAGTTATTATTTATTAATAAATAATAAATACTTGTTAGAATATAATTGTTAATATGGAATAAAGGAAATTATTTAGGTCAAACATAAATAATCAAAACATTTAGCGCTAAAAACTTAAAAATAAATAAAAATGATAAATGGTCAAACTTAAATAAAAATATTTGGGTCAAATTAAAATAATCAAAACACTAAAACAATTAATAGAATAAAAATAATAAATAGTCAAAAATATAAATAAATAAATAAATATAAAAATTAATTAATTAAATTAAATTAATTAATTCATAATGAAGAAAATAAAATAAATAATTGTTTATTAGTAGTCAAGATAAAATATAAATAAATAATAAAATATAAGAAATAATATATATATATATGAAATAAATACAAACTCAAGAAGAAATGACACAAATCCAACAACTACTAATTTTCCAGCCATCGTCCTTATTCAGATTGTTTGGCCGTTTTTCAATCTAGATGGCCTGTCATTTCTTCTTAAGTTTTTATTTATTTTATTTATATATATTTATTTATTTATTGATGAGTCTCCTTTTCAACATGCAAAAACCTCGTTGGCTTCAGAGCAGATAAGAAAGGCAGTCGCTGGGCTTTGTCAATCATCCGTGGAAGGCAATCGTTGGTGACACTTATTTCTCCGCACCGCAATTGCTATACCCAACATCATTGTTCCTGTTCCAATTGCTATCGTTGGCAATGTAATATGTTGGTATGTCCACAATTAGACAGAAGTTTGCCATCTCAGAAGCTCAATACAACTGTGACAGTTTTGGATCTCTTTTGCAGTTTCAGAAGTATGAAATTTATTTGAAATGCGCTCACCGTCAAGTTCGATATACACTCATCGCTGATACAGGGCTTCAAGTCTAGGGTTTCCACTGCCGAGGTTTTACACGGTCGAGGGTTTTGCGCTCGCAAGATTTTTTCTGGAGAGGGTTTCCATTCGTCACCTTCTATACAATTTTATCGCGTGGTAAGGGTTTCATCACCTGTGAAGGGTTTCGTCTCTTGGTAAGACTTTTTTTTTCGTCACATCGTATGGGTTTCCTTACCTATTAAGGGATTCATCTCAAGGGATTCAGGTCTAGGGTTTCAATTGCCAAGGGTTTACACGGTCGAGGGTTTTGCGCTCGTGAGATTTTTGCAGGAGAGGGTTTCCATTCCTCATCTTCTATACGATTTTATCACTTATGTTGATTTCTCTCGGTTTCGAAAGTATGAAATTTATTTCAAATGCGATCACCGTCAAGGTCGATATACGCTCATCGATGATACAAAGATTTGAGTGAGCAGTTTAATTCACCATCGTCCTATAGATTCGAGTCAGATACAATTTAAGTGGTTAAGGATCAGTGAATCTTGGTGTTTCTCTCTACGGTGTGGTGTTTCTTTCATGTGCTAAATACAACTCTACCAACCTCGCATTGGTTCTGCGACACTCATTACCACTCTGATAGGCATGGTGACAACCTCACATTAGTTCTGCTTTACAGGTGCACACGCTCTCATTTACCCTCCTCGTGTTAAGTTTTGTTTTATTATAGTATGAATACTTCCCCTCATATTTCTAAGCCCCCCTCCAGCAAAGGGAGACCAAGTAAAATTACATTAGATAGTCTCTATGAGTACATTGAGTCCTTAAAAAGACGAAGAGAAGAAAGAGAAAATCATTTTAAACTAGAACTAACGACAATGCTTGATAACAACCACAAATCATTAAAAAATAAAATAACCACACTCAAAATTGAACTCCAAGAAATGAAAGGTAAAATTCAAGAAATATAAAATAGTAAACAAACAATGGTCGAAGAAAATGACACCTTGAAAAGCCAGATTAAAAATCTAAAAGAACAAATACATAATAACTCAGCTCTAAATAACTTAGATATTAAACCCATCAAAGAGGAAATTAATAAATAAATTGTTCTCGACCATGAGTGCCACAAACGAGGCTTAAATCTTATAGTTGCGGGTATAGAAGAACAAAACAATGAAAACACATTAGAAATGGTTAAAGAACAATTAAAAAAAAAATCTCAAATTGAAACAAACTATCTCATAGAAGCAACAAGGGTTGGAAATATACTTGAGCATAGACACAGACTCATTCGTGTCAAGGTTAGTTGTCATGAACATAAACTGGATATACTCAGGAAATCCCCAAACCTAAAAGGAATAAGAATCTTTATAAATGAAGATCTCATTCTAGAAGACCAAGTTGAACTTAGGAAAGAAGTCCAAAAGGTCAAGGATGCAAGAAAGGCCGGGAAATGGGAAATAATTAGGAATATGAAAGCTATTATTATAGATAGAGTCTTAAGCACGAGTGAAAAATAGGGATTTTCATCACTCCAGATCCTCTTCTAGAACTGCGTGGCATTCCATGGTCTAAAGGTCCTATGTTAAGTTGGATTCCAAGTGATATTGACCTTATTCTCTTAGTTGAAACATGGGAGCATG
The DNA here is from genome assembly GCA_034641835.2 of Pinus albicaulis. NCBI lineage: Eukaryota > Viridiplantae > Streptophyta > Pinopsida > Pinales > Pinaceae > Pinus > Pinus albicaulis. The sequence continues at coordinate 1,668,622,640 of CM076581.1, forward strand.
ATGAATCTAGGGTTCCTAACCTCGACGATTTCACTCTTTTGTCTCGTTGGAATAAGGAATCCTCTCAGAGGGGTTTTGGTGGTATAACTTGTATAAGGAACACTTTTTCCTCTCACATCCGACTTCATAAAATAAACCCATTCAATCAATACATTTGGATTGAAATCTCTGATTCTACCACAAATAGGATATTTCTTGCAATCTACTATTTCGCTCCTATCACCTCTAGATCCTGTAAGAAGAAGAACTTGGATAAGAATTGTCCTTTCAATTCTTTAGAAAAAGACATCTTCAACCTGAGAAATCATGGTAACTTTCCTTTTACTGGGAGACTTTAATGCTAGAACTACTACCAACCAAGCCATTACATTATGCATCAACTCTAACCCCAACCTCTTGTGGCTTAATGAATATAGTAACTTAGCTAATAATTTCGAGAGAAAATATGAAGACATTATCGAGAACTTATTCGGCACTGAGCTCCTCAAACTTTGTAGTTTCCAGGACCTAATTATTTGTAATGGTATTAATAAGTGGCTCCTCTTCGGTCAGATGGCATGTTTCCATGCGCTGGGTAGCAGTGTCATGGATTATGAAATTTCTGACATCCTCGTCCTCAAAAATATTAAAAAATTTGAGCTTCTTAATGGATTCGAGCCTGACTCTGACCACATACCTCTATCTTTATCCCTCAATCTTTCTATGCATACCACCCACATGCAGGAGACCAATAAAAGAAAATGACACATTCGCTTCGATAGAAGTAAATCCGATCTCTTCTTAAGGGATTTAGAGAGGGATTTAGGCCCCATGAATTATAATAATAACATTGATCACATGTATTACCATTTCACTACTATCCTTTCTAGCACCATTAGTAAGTTTTATAATGATATTTCGTTTAAGCAGTCTAATAGAAATTCCAATCCATGGTATGACAAAGATTGCAAAATTTCTAGGAAAGCGATCAGAGATGCTTCTAATGAAATCATTAAGCTACAGAATATCAATATATACAAAATATCATCAAGAGGAAGAAAATATAATATATTAATAAAATATGAGATTATCTTCTCCACCTTTTTAAATTCGCGCCCAATTTTTTTTGGTAGAATGTTCTTGTCCATAAAACCAAAGATAACCATTCTATTCCCTTAGAAATCTGGGACATATACCTTAAGAATTTGTATGACTCTCCAAACACTATGGGCACCACCTTAATCACTCCAATTAAGGAGGATGTATTCTCTCTTGATTACATTGAGTCTGGTATTAATAAGCTCACAAATGGGAAAGCTAAATATATTGAAGGATACCAAGCTGAAGTAGAAATTATATACAAGATGCATGTATATATCCAGATTCTCTTGATCTAACAATATTTTATCTTCATGCTAAATACAGAATCCATCCACTATTAATCTTTTGCGGAAATTAAAATCAATTGCAAACACATGAAGCAAATAAAAACAATCGCACATAACACAGTTGTTTAACGGGAAAGCCTGAAGCTGAAAACCCCAAATATCATATATTATGTATTATGGAGATCATGTAACAATCTCATACAAAGCTTAGTACATCAATCTCTCAGTACAATCAATCGTCACACACTAATCAGAAGAAATATGCAAATCCATGCACTGATTTCTTGCCACTTGATAGCCTACCTCCACTGCGCATTTCCTGTTGAAGAATAGCTCTAAATGAATTTGAATTACTCTTTCCTTGACTACGCAATCCTCATTGGCAACTCCAATGTGTGTGTGGTGCAATCAATGCATCACTATAGTCACAACAGATAGTCCATCTTGCCCTTTCACCTATCTCTGCACTGGGTCTCCACTGGAATTGACATGCACTGTAGTTAACTGTTGTATTTGTTCAGTTGATTAATGAGTTATTATTTGTGAATTAATTCACTAATTAATTCACTCCAATCTCACTAGTGTATCATTCAGTTAGACTAGATACAACTAGCTCAACTGAGTTTAACTTCATTAACTGAGTTAAACTGAATAACAACTCCATGAACTACTCTTCCAAATCTGTCATAACTTTTCCAATTTAGTTCTAACTGAGTCCTCCATGCATGAACCACCAGTAAACCCTAGGAATTGCATAATTCCTTCAGCCCACTCATTTGACAAATCTGTACACTGAAATTAAGTGCTCCAAGAGAATAAGTTGTTGTTTATTGTCGGATTATTATTAAGAGCTAATAATAATCGACACTTTTATTTTTAGATCGATGATCTATAAATAGACTTCGTCCAATATTCTAAAAATAAAATTTCATCTATTTTTCCAACTTGACCAACCATCCACAAATAGCATCTTGCAACTTCTGAAATATGATCACCATATCTAAAAATAGACTTGCGCCAAAAATAGCCTGCGGGCCCACTTAGTGAAGGTGACTCTTTTCACTAAGCTCATCATCTTTTTGAATCTCAACACTCCCTCTCAACAAGATAGGGATTATCCTTCACCCTGATCTTGCCTCTATGGTATTCGAATTTTCTCTTGGTGAGCTCCTTCGTCAGAATATCTGCATCCCGAACTTCTGTAGGAATGTACTAAAGCAACATGATCTTCCGCTGCACACAATATCTGATATGATGATACCGGATATCAATATGTTTAGATCTATCATGAAACAAAGGATTAATCGAGAGTTTAATGCAACTATGATTATCACAATGTCTCACTGTAGGATCTAAATGTGAACCGAACAAACCAACCAGGATCTTCCTCATCCATATAGCCTCACATGCAGCTTGACTTGCTGCCATGTATTCTGATTCCGCTGAATTGAGTGCCACGAATCTTTGTTTCCTGCTATACCAAGAAACTGTCGTAGATTCGATACTAAAAATCCCTCTTGATGTGCTCTTTCTATTTGTTGGGCTGCCTACCCAATCTGCATCTGTGAAGCCATACAACTTCACCTCATCCGTCTGTCTATACCATAAACCATACTCAGATTCCCCCCTGAGATATCTCAGGACATGCTTTCCTGCCTTCCAAAAGAGCTTGGTAGGCTTAACCATCGCTTGTGAAAGCTGGTTCACTGCATAGCATATGTCCAATCTTGTATTAATTAAATACATGAGCGAACCCACCAACTGTCGATAAACAGTGGCATCCACTACCTCTACCAATGTAGCATCCTATTTCCTCCAATTTCCTGGAAGAGGAGTCTCGATAGGCTTGCAGTCTTGCATGTGAAACTTCTCCAGTATCTCCCGAGCATACTTTCCTTGAGACACAAACAGTTCACCTTCCCGCTGCCATATTTCCAATCCAAGGAAATAATGAAGGAGACCCAAATCCTTCATCTCAAACTCCTTTGCAAGATCTGCCTTGCATGAGTGTATCAGCTGCTCATCACCCGTTAGTATTAAATCATTAACATAAAGAACAATGATTAAAATCTTACCCTCCACCACAATTTGGTACAGGTTTGCATCCGCCTCACTCTTGGTGAAGCCAAGTCCAGTGAAATAGCTATCGACCTGTGTGTACCAAGCACGAGGTGCTTGCTTCAGCCCATACATCACTCTTTTGAGCCTGCACACATGCGACTCGCTGCTGAAGATCTCAAATCCTTCAAGCTGCTCAATGTACACCTCTTCCTCAATGATCCCATTAAGGAACACAATCTTCACATCCATCTGATGAATGTGCCAATCCATCTACGTTGAGAGAGCAAGGATGGTCCTTATGGAAGAATACCATGCGACAGGTGCAAAGGTTTCTTCATAATCATTCCCCTCGATCTGTGAGAAGCCCCAGGAAACAAATCTTGCCTTATACTTCTCGAGACTCCCATCAGTAGCTTGCTTTACCTTGTAGATCAATCTTGATCCTACAAATGATTTTCCCACTGGACTTGGAACAATATCCCAAGCACTGTTTCTGACAATGGAGTCATACTCCTCCACCATGGCATCTACCCATGTGGGCTCCTACACTGATTCTTCAAAAGAAGATGGCTCTGTCACGATACACTTGCTCATAAGAGCCATGTATCCAGTAAATCGGTCAGGTGACTATCTCTGTCTGCGTTGTGATGTAGGGACTCCTACATTCTGTGCCGCATCAAGCTTCAGCATATCAGCTTCTGTGGTCCGCTTTCTGCCTTGTCTAATGTTTGGTTCTACAAGAATGGACTCATCCACTCCATGAACTTCCTCCTATGGCTGATCCACATCTGGAGGCTCATCTTTCGGAACAGACGGTTCCTCCACTGCATGCAAGTCTAGCTCCCTCTCAAGCATAGCTTGTGAAACACCCATGATCGTTATGTTCTTCCTCTCCATGACCCCATTCTGCTATGGGTTATGAGGCGCTATGAGTTCTCTTCGAATTCATTCTTTTATATAGAAGTCTTTGAATTCGCCCGAGATGTATTCACCACCATTATCGCTCCGTAGAGCTTTCACTTGCTTCCTCGACTCCTTCTCCACTAATGCTTTAAACTCACAGAAATTTGAGAATGTTTCACTCTTCTTCTACACGAAGAAGATCTAGCATCTACCAGAATAGTCATCAACACATATAACATAATACCTCTGTTTTTCTGTTGAAGCAACCGAGAAAGGTCCACACACGTCTGTGTGAATTCCCTCCAGGATCACCGAAGCACCGTTCTCCTTCTCATGAAAGGTGTTCTTCACAAAATTACCCATAGTACATCCCTTGCACTAATCTGACTACGCAAGAGTACCCTTGGGAAGTCCAATAGAAATCTGTTGCAAAATCTTCAAAGCGCCATGATGAAGATGTCCCAATCTCTTGTGCCATAATTCGCCCTCATCCCAGCTCACCACTTCTTCTGCTTTTCCCATCATTGCAGTGAAACCATCTACCTCCAGCTTTTAGAGATTCTTAACTCGAATCCCTATCTTCTTGGTTTGACCCGTTGTTTTATGTCGAAGGAAAGATTTTCCCTCACTGAAAATAACATCATAACCTTTGTCTTCCAACATTGCGATCGAGTCCAAGTTCTTCTTCAGACCTGGAACATGCATAACATCTTTCAACAAGAATGGATTACCGGACTCCCTCTCAAAGGTAATGGTCCCAATGCCGGTCGCACTATATTGACCATCGTCACCCATCTCTATATGCATTTGAAGGTCCTTCTCCTCCAAGTCACTAAACAACTCCTTGTCTCCCGTCATATGGAAAGACGCACCACTATCAAGATACCACACCTATCCCATATAGCTTGAAACCAGGCATGCGATAAAAAAGAAATCAATTTCAAATTTCGAGGCTAAGGCCTCTCCAGCTACAGCTCCACCAGCCTTCTTGTTCTTCTTCTTTTGTGGGCAGTTAGTGGTGAAATGGCCATGTTCATGACAGTGAAAACACTTCACCTTGGACAAATACTGCTTCTTGCCTTTAGCTTCAGATTTTGAAGGAAATTTATTTCCCTTCCCTTTCCTTGCTTTGGCAGCTAAAGTGTAATTCTCTTCATCTTCATTCTTCGATGAAGAGTTATCCATGGTACCTCGCCTTATCTCCTCCTACACGAGATCCGACCAAAGTCGCTCCCATCCCGACAGTTTCTCCTGTTCATTGACAAAGTCTTCGTAGCTATGCCAACTCTTCGGAAGCCCAAGGAGAGCTAAGCTCACCAAGTCTTCATCATCAACAGTAATCCCCACACTTCCCAGTTCATCCCTATAGTGGACAAACTTCGTGAGATATTTTGGAATACTATCGCCCTTCTCCATTTTTATTTTTCTGAGCTTGTCTTTCAGCGCCAACTTCCTCTGGTTGCTGCTGCTTTGGAACAAATCTGTCAAAGCCTTCCACATTAAGAATGGAGTGGCTTTCCCATGAAGGCTGGACACAATATGGTCCTTCACACCTTCCAATAGAATTCTTCTTGTCTTTGGTATCTTCTTTTTCCATGCATCAAGTAATGCATCATCGCTAGATCCCGGCTTAGGAACATCGCTATTGATGAACTCCTTCAGTCCATTGTCCTCCAGCACTGCCTCCATCCTATCCTTCCAGGCTATGTAATTCGAGCTCCCATCAAGGGCATACTCCAATCGCAACCCATTGAAAGACATTTCTATTTATACTCAACTTCTGCACCAATAATTTTTTGTAGCAAATTCGAAATGTCCACCAGCACAAACTTAGTAATCTTCAAGATTTAACACTGCTCTGATACCATGTAGAAATTATAAACAAGATGCATGTATATATCCAGATTCTCCTGATCTAACAATATTTTATCTTCTTGCTAAATACATAATCCTTCCACTATTAATCTTTTGCAGAAATTAAAATCAATTGCAAACACATGAATCAAATAAAAACAATCGCACATAACATAGTTGTTTAACGGGAAAGCTTGAAGCTGAAAACCCCAACTATCTTATATTATGTATCATGGAGATCATGTAACAATCTCATACAAAGCTTAGTACATCAAGCTCTCAGTACAATCAATCGTCACACACTAATCAGAAGAAATCTGCAAATCCATGCACTGATTTCTTGCCACTTGATAGCCCGCCTCCACTACGCAATCCTTGCTGAAGAATAGCTCTGAATGAATTCAAATTACCCTTTCCTTGAATGCGCAATCCTAATTTTCAACTCCAATGTGTGTGTGGTGCAATCAATGCATCACTATAGTCACAACAGATAGTCCATCTTTCCCTTTCACCTATCTCCCACTGGGTCTCCACTGGAACTGACATGCATTGTAGTTAACTGTTGTATTTGTTCAGTTGATTAATGAGTTATTATTTGTGAATTAATTAACTAATTAATTCACTCCAATATCACTAGTTTATCATTCAGTTAGACTAGATACAACTAGCTCAACTGAGTTTAACTCCATTAACTGAGTTAAACTGAATAATAACTCCATGAACTACTCTTCCAACTTTGCCATAACTTTGCCACTTCAGTTCTAACTGAGTCTTCCATGCATGAACCACCAGTAAACCCTAGGAATTGCGTAATTCATTCAGCCCACTGATTTGAAAAATCTGTACACTAAAATTAAGTGCTCTAAGAGAATAAGTTGTTGTTTATTGTTGGATTATTATTAAGAGCTAATAATAATCTGTTAGCCACCTATAAATTCTGATATACCTAGTGGTGGCTAAATTTGTTTTCAAGCCTTCAAGGGATAGTTTCCTTTTAAAACCTATCATCTTTTGAAGGCTTATGATGTTCTTTATCCTTTGAATTAATCTTCACTGCTGTTTCACTATAAGCCCTCAAGTACCTACTGATTACCAAGAGGAAAAGCTGCCTATGGAGTTCCATTTTCACTACTCACCTCTCCATTTCACTCTCAAAAAATCCCCCAAAATACCTTCATTTAACCTCTAAAAACACCCTAACCTTCTTTTACCTGTTATCTTCCTCTGATTTGGTTGTAAAAATCCCTGATTTAAGCCTATCGGAACCCTCATTTGGCCTTAAAATCCCTATTTTGGCCTGAAAATAGTCTTCCGCTCTATAAAGGCATTAAGCCCCCAAGGGCTTGAGTCACCCACTAGCCCTGGTTCTTTCCCTCCATGGGACCACACCCGAGCGCTTGTCCCTAAGCCCTCCTCTCCTCATATTTCTATGCGAATGCACCTTTTTCTTTATAAATTTTGCACCCAACATTTTACCCCCGATGCAACCTCTGTCGTTGATCCCATGGATCTAACGGTGATCAACGACCCTCCTCCCATCCTACCATCCATCTGCTTGTTACCGTATATCCCCCTACCTTCGTATTTTCCTAATTTCTAACCATTTGTTTAAATAAATCATGACCGTTGATCTTTGCAGATCAACGGTCCGGACTTAACCCGCCGTTCACCCCGCGACAGAAAAGATCACGTCATCTACTGGACCCACTAGTTCTTCCGCCCACGCACATTGCCGTTATCGCATGCAACCCGCACCGTCTGATCAATACAAAGCGATTCGGCGGGTTAAACTCTGTTTCGCAAAATTTTTGTGCCCAAGAGTTAACGTTCCAAAATTTTGTGAAATGGGCGGTATTGGGAGGGACACGCGTAAGATGCTGTATCGAATCGCATTCCATCCATGCAAAACCACCTCCCCTCATTTCATTTTGCGAAAACCACCCCTGGTTTTCTGCTATACCGCTTCCCTCCGTAACGTCACTTTCATTTTTAAACCCAGCCGTTGATCTCTGAGATCGGACGGTCCTGATTTAATCTCGCCCCCATTCATGTTCCACCTAAATTGCTCTCGAAATATTTCACCGAGTTATCTCGAGCGTTGATTGTCCTAATCCAACATATCCTGTTTGCCGTCGCGCTCAAACCTCCATTTGCACTTGGTTAGCTGCTCTGCCGGGGTTTTCCTCCCATTTTTCCGCTGCATCCACGTTTTTCCTCACTGCTCCTTCGCCACCCCAGAGCCTCTGTAAGCAGTCTAAACCAAGCCAGTAGGATTTCATAACGTGTTTATCGTGTGTATTGAAGGTTAGTGGCGAATAATTCATAAGGCTCCCCATAGTCACACAGTGGTGACACAAGTTTCAGGGTGACGACCCTGTGACTTGATCAATGCAAAAGGGAGACCAGTAGGGACAATTTCTACGTCTCGAACAGTGAGTCATGAACATTATTTGAGCAATCAAACCCTCCAGCTCAGCAAAACCTGCCACCTATACACAGAAACTCAGAAATGGTAAAGATCAAGTACCAAGTGGCAGAAACAAAGTTTGAAGATTAAAAGAACAATCAAAGGCATAACACGTTGAAGAAAAAATATACATAAGACTAAAGGTACCTTCGGGAACAATAGGTATGAACAGTTCGAGCAGATCAACAAAGAAGGAGCACAATCATGCTTAAATAGTTTCAAGTACAGAGGGACAGAGCAATTATTGGCGCAGAATGTTGACTGACACATACAACCTACCTCCATGCACAAAAAACATCCCAGCAGTTACCACATCAAAGAAAAATACCAAAAATTTTCAGAGCAGTTATTTGGAAGTATGGGGGGCCTCAAAACCCATGCTTGCACTTAACTTACACTAGGAAAATTACAGCACTGCTGCAGGCAGTGTTTTCCCCTAAAGGACATCCTGTAGGGCGATCTCTATCATTTCAAAATGGCCTCAACAAGCTATGAAGTCACTGAGTCTATCTGGGATTTAATGTAATATTTATGGCTCAGGATGGAGCATTCGAATGCACTCCTCCTGTCTCTGATGATCATTAAAACCTCCTTCACCTACTTTTCCCATTTTCTCTATAAAGACTCTTTGAAGTCCCATTGTAAAAGGTTGGCATTTGGTGATTTCAAGAGTAATACATAGATTGTTGCTTTGAAGAAGCATTGGTGTTCTAAAGGAGTGTGAAAGTCTCTATTTTCTTTGTTGAATGAAGGAGGTTGGACCATTGGATCCCTGAGCCTGGTTTTGGTGAAGTAATCTCTTATTGTTAATGTTATTCCCCGTTTATCACTTTGTTCCATTATGCTTTGACTTACAGTAGGATAAAAAGTTTAGGCAGAGAAATGTATCTTAGAAGCACCTCTAACCTGTTTATCCTTCACAGTTTATATGTTTTCCACTACTGAACATGACAGGGTAGTCTAATAGCTCTCTTGAATATTCAGTTTGTTTTATTTCATAAATGGTAAATTCAGTTGTGTTAAAGACTGTTTAGGCGTTACCTCTTTCTTTGCCACTGAATATTGTATCTGAAATCTCCCTTTAATTATTAATGCTTGCAGTTTGACAGAGAGGCTTGTTTCAATCATACCCTCTGTTCATTATTGTAATTATTGTGTTAAAGGTCCCTATAATTGCAGTCCTAGATGTATAAGGCATTCCCTCTTCTTTGAATGCAATTGTATGTCTTTGTTGATTTAGCTTTTAGCAGTGAACTTGTAGGAGGAAATAGGGTGTTCCCCGAATCCTATAATTCATTAAGAAGGTTTTAGTCTGCATTTCTCCTATCCTTTGAGTGTTAATATTGATTAAGTCCCTAACAATGAGCTTACTGGAGGAAATAGGGCATTCCCCGAATCCTTTAAGCCATTGTGAAAGGGTTTAGTCTGATTTTCAATCTTAGTCCTTAATGTTCATCCCATTTCACCTATATTATTCAACAAATCCTTGACCCAGTTAGATTTTCCCTCTGGTTTCCCTTCCTTCTCAATCAGAACTATTTCGACTTTCACATGACTCCATTTCCCAATGGCTTGTAGATTCCCATGCTCTATCTATACTACATGAAACATATTTGTCCAACCAAACAAAACAAACAACCCTGCACCTCATAACTAGCCTAAAATCAACTACTAAAACTTTTAAGACACATCCCTATAAAAATATTGAGAGATCCCTCTCTGAGACCAGGAGGGCTAGATCCTAGAGCTCTAAAGCTTGGTTTGCATGTTGCCTTGTCACTTGGCATGCCAATCTGCCAAATCACAGGACCCCAACATAATCGACACTTCTATTTTTAGATCGATGTCTATAAATAGACTTCGTCCAATATTCTAAAAATAGGATTTCATCTATTTTTCCAACTTGAACAACCATCCACAAATAGCATTCTGCAACTTTTGAAATATGATCACCATGTCTAAAAATAGACATAATCTAAAAATAGACTTGCGCCAAAAATAGCCTACGGGCCCACTTAGTGAAGGCGACTCTTTTCACTAAGCTCATCATCTTGTTGAATCTCAACAGCTGAGATCCTTAAAATGGGAAGATCTGTCCTCATTCCTTATCTCCACAAGCTTCTCAATTTGGCTGTAACACATGGCTTCCTTCAACTTTGGACGCAAAGCATTACTGTTTCTATATTTAAAATTGGGGACAAGAGTGTTCCATCTAACTACAGGACCATTATCATTAGCCATATCCTGGCCAAGCTTTATGGGCTCATTTTGGAGAAGAAGCTTAGCCTTTGGCTTGAAAGCCAAGGAAAAAGAGCTAAAGGACAAGCTGGTTTTAGGAGACATCACTCGAATATTGACCATCTGGTCACTCTTAGAATCATTGCAGAGGAATGTCACAATAGTAAAGCCGAACTCTTCTATTTCTTTATGGAATTTAGAAAATATTTCGACATTGTCCCTCGAGATAAACTTTGGGAGAGACTTAAAGAGATCATGGTCCCTCTTGAGTTGAGGATTGTTGTGATCCATCTCTACGAGACCGTCACTGCCAAGCTTAAGACCAATGAGGGGTGGTCTAAATACATTAAATGAAATATAGGAGTTAAGAAAGGGTGTCCCCTATCCCCTACCCTTTTTGGGATATACATCCATAAGATAGAGGAGTGTCTGGAATCTGTGAGGTGCAAGGGCATCGAGCTTACTGGTGTTATCATTACTCTTCTCCTCTATGCTAATGATATCGTTCTTCTTGCAAAAATTCATGATGACCTTCACAAAAAACTCCAAATTCTTCATGACTACTACTCCGAGATGGGTATGACAGTTAATACAAACAAGACTAAAGTCATGATCATTAAATCCAAAAAGATCACTTATGATAGTTTCGTGTATAATAACCAGTGCTTAGAGCGGGTTTCTTCTTATAATTATTTGGGCATTGACTTCCGTCATCATCTCAACTAGAATTATAGCATTGAGAAAAGGATTATTGGGGGTTGGAAAGCTTATTATGAGCTTGAAAATAATTGTAAGTCGGTTTATCTTTAAATTTGTAGTAAAAAGAGGTTCCTCTTTGAGACCCTTGTCACCCCTGTTGTCTTATACCGATGTGAAGTTTGGGGTTGTAGTATATCCAGAGAGTCATGTAGGAAGATTGAGATGATTCAAAAGCAATTCATAACCTACAACCTTAAGATCAAGGGAAATACTCCCTATCCTATCCTCTTGATCGAATCTGGTTTGTCCCCCATTGAAAGTACGACTATGTTTAGATATCTGATGTATAGGAAGAAGCTTGAAAACATGGAACAAAAAAAGCTCCCTAAAATTTCTTCTAACTACAGTCAAAGCCCTCACCTTCACTTCAAGCGTAGGTGGCATAAGGATGCCCAGTCCTGGCTCAACCATTGGGGAATTAAGGAGGAGCTCAGTATGGGAAGCAAAGATAATACCAAAAATAATATTATCTCCAAGTTTAAAGACATGCTGTGGTAGGATTATGAGCTGGAGGGTAAAAGGAAGCCAAGATACTATAAGGAAGTGATCAACCCCACCCTTGATAATCAGAATTATCTCTCTATCTTGTCCAACAATAAGAAAAAAATGAACATTGCTAAGATAAGAACTAAGTCCCATGAGCTTCGGAGTGAGACCACGCGGTGGTCTATTCCCAAGACCCCTTGGAACTATAGAATCTGTCAGATTTGCGATTCTAAGCAAATGGAAGATGAAAAGCACTTCCTTTTAGACTGCTCGACTTTTACTCACATTCGCTCTCAATTTCGTACCATCTGCCACACTTCCAATCTTCTTGACCTATTAATCCAACCCACCTATAGCGATATTGGAGGGATTATTCCCTTCTCTTTGACCATAGAAACAATATTTTTAAGAATCAAACTTAGATCCTTTCTCCTCTCTTAAGGTCCGATGGACCGCATTGGTCTTAACAGACGGTAACCATCATCATCATTTTTTTTTTTTTTTTGTATTTTTTAATCTTGACTACTGATAAATGATTAATTTCTTCATTATTGATTTATTTATTTAATTGATTAATTAATTAATTAATTATTTATTCTATTTATATTTTTGACTATTTATTATTTTTATTTATTTTTAATTTTTCAGAATTAATTGCTTTGATTATTTAAGTTTGACTGAAATATTATTTTTATTTGGTGTAGTGTAACTTATAAACGAAATAGACATTTTCACCGGAATCCGGTAAAACAATTTCAAGAAAATATGTGTTTTTGTTGTTTAAAATGCATTAATCGATTCATCACCCTAAAAAACCCATGAGGCACTCGAATTCTACAGATTAAACAACTTAAACTCAAGTTTAAAAAAAAATATGACGAATTTTTATTAAAAATAACTTGAAAATTTGTCGTGAAAGGTGCCATTTAGTAGTTAGACTATGCCTTTTTATTAGTTTTAGTGTTTTGATTATTTAGGTTTGACCCAAATATTTTTCTTCAAGTTTGACCATTTATTATTTTTATTTACTTTTAAGTTTTTAGCATTAATTGTTTTGATTTTATTAATTATTTTACTGTTTTGATTATTTAGGTTTGACCTAAATATTAATTTTATTTTAGATATTCATTTCATTAAAATTTTCCTTTTGATTAATTATTTCCTTTATTCAATATTAAAAACTATATTCTAACTCCCCGATGGGGGTGTCATAAATGTTGGAAAAGTGGAGGAGGAGGCGAAGGCGGAGCCTGTCCAGCCTCCACACTCACCCCCACCCCATGTTAATTAGATGTGATATCACGAGGCAACGTGGGAGGTTGTCACCTGAGGCGATGGATATTAAACCTTGTGCTTGGAGCTCGCCAAGAATTGTTCGGTCGCGGTGGGAGATGGTAGTGTTTTGTAGTGTGGTAAAGGCTGTGGAGCTCTTGCATGCCTCATCGAGGACTAGGCCTTGGGGGAGAGGCGGAGAAACAAAAAAAAGGTGTGCATTCTGGGGAGTGTTGGTGGCACTAGACGACCCTTGGGACCATGGAACGCCGAAGAAGAATGAACCGGTCTGCATTATCATCGGTCTAATTGATTTGTGTGGCATGGTGCAAGTGAGCGGGGAGGAGCCAGGGCTCTTAGGCCTTGGAAAAATGTCAGAGAATTGCCTTTTTTTGGTCTATTTGCGATGGGGAATTTGGCTGGTTTGTGTGTGGTTTTGGACTGCATGGAACTTGCGGTAAGGCCTTTGGTTCTTTGAGTCCTGGAGAAGAACTGCTATTGTGAAGGGCTCGATATGCCAAAGGAAGCACGTTGAGGCAATTGTTGAAGAGACAGTTGGACGACGTGAACCGCTTCAAAGGCATTGATTTGGGGACTCCTCACCCCATTCCTCTTGGGTGTGGGGAGGAAATTTTAGTTACTGTAGGTGCTAGAGAGACCCTAAATTCTCCTTGGCGGCAGTGGTAAAGGTTACATGGCTTTCTGTTGTAGTGTTTGGTTGGGAGGTTGCATATTTTTGACGACATTATGAGAGATTTGGGTATGCCGGGATGTCAGGCCATCGGGGGGGAGATCCAAGGCACACAGACCAGTTGGAGCAAGAAAATGGAGCCTCGTCGGACTCGTCGGGCAACCACGAGACAAAGGAGGGTGTTGTCATTGCTCCAACGATGCTGGAGTCTATCATTTCTCAACTTCGGAACATCTAAGTGAACATGGACATCATCAGGAATCACAAGTATGATGATTGCAACTAGTTGGTTGCTTACATCAATGACATTCAATTCGGCCAAAGTAAAATCATGGAACAACTGGACAACCTGCGACGCGAGCAAAGGCGCACCAACGACCAGCTTCACAGTATGGCAGCGAGGGTGAAGCACATTGATTTTCATATGCATGAATATGCTAGCCACTTTGCAGCTCCCCCTGTAATCCCCCCCAACCCCCCCAATGCCCCTTCTCAATATGTTTCTTTGTGCTGAGTTTCCTTTTTTTGTTTACTGTATGTATGCCATGGCCTCTAGGTCGCCCGAGAATAATGCTTGGAGTTGTTTGCTCATTTTATCCTCCAAGTCCTAATCTCAAAAAGTCTGGTTGGACTAAGAGAATAGGGCACGTCGAGATGAATTTTGTACTCTGCACTTTGATAATAATCTAATGATTGAATTTTGACTTGAAAAAAAACAACTATATTCTAACAATTATTTCCTTATATAAGAATAAATTATTTATTAATAAATAATATTTATTTAGTCAAATATAATTGTTATATTATAACGACTAAATTTTTTTCTCTTCATATATTTAACTTGATGCCAAGATCTGGTTCTTCATCTTGTCCTGACGATGAACCACACTGGATGGTTCGAAACGCGTTGACAAACCTCTGATGATGTGATTTTTACCAAAAATTTTCTTACTTTTTATGATATGGACCACATAAGCCTAAATTCAATTATTAATTTCTTTTGCTATTAATATTTTTAATTTGATAGTTTAAATCATTATTTTACTATTTTTAAATGTAACATTACGTGACAACATCTCTCTCATATTGAGTTGTAGAGTGCCTATTGGAGCAATTAATTTAGATTTAATATAACTTAAAAAATTCTATGTTGATGTTATTTTGGTTCTTTATTTGCTATTGTACAAGTTTAAATTTAACTCTTTTTAATAATAAATATGAGTTAAATAATACAAAAATGATAATATATTAGATTTAAACTTTTGACAATTAATATATTTGATTATTTCTTAATGAAAAACTCGAAAAATATTATTTTTTCAAGATATTTGTCATGGGATAGTCACTAAAATTTATGTTTTTCACATTTCTCCTAGCTATTATTACATCATGTTCACAATGTTAAAGACATGTCTAGTTTAAATAATTTAGTTATAAATACATAAAAATTAGATATTTATTTCACATGATCTAAATAGGAAACAAAAATGCATCACCAAGTCTATTTGAAAGTCAATAAAATGTCTCTTAATCACCATCACAAATTCACTATTTTGTTCTCATTTTCCTATTTGAGAAGGGTCGTGAGCTTGAATCCTTATCATCATAGATATAGTGCCCATTTGGAAATAATTAGTTTTAAGTATTGTAAAATTGTTTACATCGGAAAAAAAAAGGTGTAAAAACGTTTGTGAATCTTACCAATATATTATAAAATGCCTACAGGATGAATACAAAAATAATATAATTAGTGAAATAATGACAACAAAAACATACAACAATAATACAAATGATTAAATAAGACAAGTACATATCACTCTTCATTGTCATCACCTTGATTATCTTCCTCGCTTGGAATGATAACATTATTGTTCTCAAAAATATGTTTTGATCTAGGTTCATGTCTTAATACGAACCACCAATCCCTATCCAACACATCTGGGAAAAAAACACCTCGTTGCAGTGTTTTGGGAAAACATAAGGCTCCCTAGCTTCATGCCGAATCTTTCTAGAGTTGATAGATATCAGCCCACTATTGTGACCTTCCTTTACATTATTCCGATCGTCCCACCACTTATACCTAAAAATAACACATTGGAACGAACATAAGTCCACTTGAATGATCTCTTGTATCTTTCCAACATAACCTAATGTCCCTTGCATTAATTTTTTATTGTGGTGGCTAACACGACTAGATTGGTTGAACTCGAATTCCACTCCACAATCTTGTGTCAGCATCCATCATCGACATCCTCCATGCGAAAATGATATCCATATGCCCACATAGATGGGAACAAATGCACCTATAGAAAAGTGAAAAAATAACAATGTCATGTGTCTAATAACCCGAACATAATTAATATATATATATATATATATATATATATATATATATATATATATATATGTTGCAATTCAAAGGTGCACTATGAAGTTAAAAATGTATAAAAAGAGAATATAATTACCGAGTTGTTGCACCCAATCCCTATGTTTAGCACATCCTCTTCAGCACGTGGGTAACGACCAAATGCACCATATTTCTCTCCCACTTGATCGACAACCCAATTTTTAGGGCATGTCATTGGCATATTTTATTTTAAATGATAAAGATAAGGACCACTTTTACCATTCAACCATTTGATCTCTTTCCTTTCATTGTCCCATTTCCTCCTCTGCATACAATGCGACCCATGTTTGTGTCACTTCCACATTGTAAAGAATGCATTTGTTGATGGCTTCATTTTATGAATTCATTGATGATCAAATCAAACCAACGCACACACACACATATAGTACACATGAGATCAAAATATGCATTAATATGAAGTTCGGTGTGAATATTTATTGTGTAGTAATTTGACAAATGATAAGCCTGCACTTACTGTTATATAGAATTTTAATCTACGGATAAACTAAATTCCCTGAGTGTGGTGTTCCTTCACTTAGAACAATAGAAGAAATACAACTACTATTTTCTCTAAGACAAATAGATATACAGAAAGGGAAAGAAACCTACGTGTGATACTTTCGCTCTCCTTCTCCTTCTGTCGTTGTTGTCATTGCTTTCAATCCAACTCAAGCTGCTAGATCGATTCCTGCAATCAAAGATGAAGAACAACAAACAACATACAATATAAAAGTATCTACTGATCTTAATCAAATCAAACCGATTAGATCTGAGAATACTTACATTATCAAGAATACATTTCACAAGATATAAACATATGTATTGAGAAAATGAACAGATATATTTATTAAGAGAGTAGGAGGAGAGGATTACAACCAATAGATCAATTTTTCGTCAACCTGCTCCAACTTCATTCCAGCCTCATCACATCCAGCATCATCTCAACATCATATCACTACTTCCAATCTCTTATCAAATGAAAATCCAATAGCATAAATTTTCACAAAATTCTTCCTCCCTAGCACTTAGATGAGTTCTCAATTTATAGGGAAACTGATCGTAGTTTCTCATTGAATGGATTTCTAATAATAGGCAAGACATGTTTCCAAGTTTGTAGGTGGTGGATGGACACTTGGATACAAAGTATGACACCTATAGAATCTTCTAGAAGGCACTGGCCATGTGGAGATTCCCGGAACAATGATGATTTCGCTCCCAGGTGACCAACACACCCTTGAGTGTTGGGAAGTGCACTGTAGTGCACCCTTGCATGGAGGTATTGGCACTGCAATGCAGTTATTCCATTGCAAAGGAGCATTGGTGAGTCAATGGGTCATATAATATATACTTCAAACCTTGGAAATCTCAAAATTGAAGCCATGGAAGGAATGTATTCACTTTGGGCATATAGTAACTGATATTAAGGGGATGATAGACCCTATTCATTGGTCCTGGGGGATGATGCCCAATTTTCCCAGGTCTTGTGGATGATGCCCAAATTGACCTATAACAATTTCCCCCTAAAGCATGAAGTCAAAATAATAATAGTATTTGGATGAGATGCTTTACAATGTGATGATTAGGATTTGAGGCGGATGGTGACCTGCATTAATTTGCAATACATTACATCATGATATTTTTCATCTTGGACATGAATTGCTGAGGGAGGCATACCCATACTCAGCACATAAACTATCATAACATGTACATAAGTCAGAAAGTCATCTACATTGGAATGTTTCCTGATATAGACATGCCTACAGATATAGGCCCATGTTCACATGACGATATGTATGTAAAGCCATCATACAGATGATGTGTACAAAAATCCTGAAATCGCAGCCCAGATGGATGAAACTAGATCCGAGGTCTTCTTATCTCGTTCACTCGATCATTTAGGTACAAGTCTAACCATGCGAATATATGATTTGAAGTCAAACATGGTAAGACATCGTCTGATTACTAGCCAATGATGCGAGCTACTAACAGGCACAAGAAAACCATCATTGATGTTAATGGCTCTCAAGGTACTGCAGTACAATTTGCAAGGCGCAGATAAATTATTTAATGTCAAACGCCAAACAAAATATTTCGGTCGAAGTTCCAGAAGCGAGAAACCTGCCAATGATGTAGAAATCCTCAGGGCACTGGAAGATGTTTCTAATTAAAATTCCTAGATGATGAGTTGATGTCGACAGGAAGCAAATTTATCGCGAAACAGGAGTAATGATTTCAGAGACAAGATGTGACTTGATATAGCAATGTTCAGGAATGACTGTCATGAAAATGAAAGTTTATGAGTATTGCAAAAGGATGAGGAATTAATGGATGAATTCTCTTGAACATATCAGCGACACTGAAATGAGTTGGTAGGATTGACCCAAAACTGAGCTGATGATATGATGAACCGTCAAGAATATTACCCAACCCAAAAGTCACGACGATGGAATGAAAGTGTCATGTTCAAGAGCGACCTGCTACCATAAATTTTGAAGCATGTAACAGCATAATTCTGAAAGGGTTTCTACAGAAAAATATGTGTCATAACTGATCTGGAGATTGCATTAATCAAAGAACCAAGAAAATTGAGGTTTTAGCCTCTTTTAAAGAAAATAGAGACAACCTGGCAAGGGTTTCACATGAGCACAAGTACAAAATGACATCTCTGCATAAAATGACGCAGTTTGCTGCAACTATGTATATGAAATGGCTGAAAAATACATGAAAGTATATAAAAATGGCTGAAGAGCCTCCCTACCAGCCTTCCAGGAGAGAAAAAGCCTCCTTCTCCAAGAAACTAGCTCCAAATCAAGGGATTCAACCCTACCACAACATCACCTTCAGAAATGACGTAGTTTCTGGAAGAGACTGCGCTGTAGGAGTTGGTGACTGCTTGATCCCAAGTCAGATAGTGGAAATGTAGCTCAGAATTCCCCTCTTAGATCTTTTAAACAAGCTAAACCAAGAAAGAGAATGGAACTCCCGCATGAGAATCCCTTGCACTAAACAGTGCAGTAAACCTAGCTAAATAGCTAAAGCATGCAAGAAGTCATAAGATTAAAACATAGACAAGATTTTGAATGCCTCTCATGGCTGCCATCCCTTCCTCTTTATTCTTGGTGAGCCACCTTACCCTGGGCCCCACTCATTCATGAGGTTACTTCATTGCAAAGAGTCCTCCCTCAAAACTGTGTTTTTCCCACTGGTTTCCCTCCTCATTTAGCAGCGCTGTTGACTTGGTCGAAAAGGTTCTAGTCTTCATGCATTCCCCCCTTTTCACACCAAGGTGGCTTTATTTGGCCTTCTTAATCAAACCCATTTTCACATAGGGAATGTTTTATTCCTACTAAAGAGATTTAAGGGTCTTTCTACCCCATTTATTCTTCTAACTTGCAAAATAGAGCAACATATAATATTCCAACTAAGTGGGAATATTACAGTCCTCCCCTCTCAAAATTTGCTTGTCCTCAAGCAACAACAAAGAAGGATGTTGTAAGATCTTCTCTCCTTCCCAAGTGACATCCTCATCAGGAATATTCCTCCATCGAATCAGATACTCTTTGATTACTTTGCTCCTTAGCTACCTCTCCCGTTTATCTAGAATTGCCTCAGGTTGCAAAACTAGATGGCCTTCATCATCAATAGGTGGGAGGTCCATATTGGCAACTACATTCTGTCCAATGGCCTTCTTGAGGCACGAGACATGAAAAATATTCTAGATCTTGCTCCCCTTGGGAAGCTCTAGCTCATATGCAACTTCCCCGACGCAAGAAACCACCTTATATGGCCCATAGAAACGTGATTTGAGCTTTTTAGCCCCTTTCTCCTTGAGTGTAGATTGTTTATATGGCTGAAGATGAAGATAGACTAGATCATCCACCTCAAACTGCCTCTCTATCCGACCATGGTCTGCATACATCTTTTGCTGATTTTGGGCAGTAGCAATGTTGTCTTTAAGGGCCCGAAGTATGTCTTGGTTCTCCTGAATCCATTCCTTTGCTCTGGGAGCCTTGCTTGCTCCAAACATGATATCAACAAATGAGAGTGCATTATACCCATAGAGTGCTCGAAATGGGGTCATACTAATGGTCATGTGGTAAGTGGTGTTGTAACAATACTCCCCCAAATGGAGCCAATGCAGCCATGCCTTTTGCTGCCCTGCAACATAGTTTCTCAAGTAGCCTTCCAGCCACTTGTTCACTCTTTCAGTCTGTCCATCGGTAGGTGGGTGGTAGCTGGTACTTGGTGTCAATTCAGTCCCCACTAACTGGAAGATTTCTTGCC
Source organism: Pinus albicaulis (assembly GCA_034641835.2). Lineage (NCBI taxonomy): Eukaryota > Viridiplantae > Streptophyta > Pinopsida > Pinales > Pinaceae > Pinus > Pinus albicaulis. The sequence goes on from CM076581.1 coordinate 1,668,643,429, forward strand.
AAAAGCCACCCATGAAGCGGCTGTCCCGATCACTTACTATGGTCCTTGGGAGACCATGGAGTCTAAACACATCTCTAAAGAAGAGCTCAACTACCTGTGAAGCAGTATAATGTGCAGAAATGGAAAAAAAGTGTGAATACTTTGTTAGTCTATCAACAACTACAAAGATACAATTCTTATCCTAAACAGTAGGTAGATCGGTGATGAAGTCCATGGAGATGCTTTCCCACTTTCCATCTGGAATGGGTAGTGGCTGCAATAATCCGGCAAGATGAGTGTGTTCTCCCTTATTCTGCTGATATACTATGCACTCCTTGACATGTTGGAGTACATCCTCCTTGAGACCCTTCCATGAGAATCTCTCCCTTATGGCCCGGTAAGTATTTGTGAATCCTTGATGCCCTGAAAGTGGGGAATCATGTGATGCTTGCAAGATCTTTTCTTTGAGCTTAGAGTTCTTGGCCAAAAAGACCCAGTCCCGGTAATATATGACTTCATCCATTACTCTATGCCGCTCATCAACTATCACCCCATCAAGTATCTCACATGCAAAGTTATCCTTGGAGTACTCAACCAATAGTTGAGCCTTCCAATATGCGTCCATGCCCTTTAAGGATAACACTGTTGGCCTCTTAGATAGAGCATCAACCACTATATTGCTCTTCCTCTTGACATACTCTATGTAAAAGTCATAAGGTTGGATTTTTCTTACCCATTTTTGTTGTCTTTCTTGGAGCTGCTTTTGTTCAAGAAAGAATCTGAGACTGTTGTGATCAGTTTTCACCCTGAATTTATTCCCCACCAAGTGTTGCCGGAATTTGGCTAAGGCATGCATGATAGATGAAATTTCGTTTATCATAGATGGGGTATAGCCTTTCATGTGGTAGCAACTTCCTGCTCTCAAAGGCTATAGGATGCCCTCCTTGCATCAAGACTTCTCCAATCCCTTCACCTGATGCATCACATTCTAACACAAAAGGTTGAGAGAAATCAGGTAAAACTAATACTGGGCAACTACTCATTACCTCTTTGAGCTTGTCAAAAGCCCTCTGTACTGTAGATTTCTAGTTGAAAGCTCCCTTCTTGGTCAAGTCTGTGAGTGGTGCTGCAAGTTGAGAGAACCCTTTGACAAACTTCCAGTAATATGTTCATATGCCTATAAATCCCCAGAGTTCTGAAACATTCCTTGGCTTGGGCCAATCCTTGATTGCCTAGATCTTTTCTTCATGCACTCTTACTCCATCCACTCCAATGATGTGGCCTAATTAGAGCATCTCAAAGAGGCCAAACTCACATTTTGAGAGTTTAGCATAGAATTTTTGCTCCTTGAGAATATGTAACACTGTCTCAATATGTTGCAAATGTTCTTCCCATGTGCGGCTGTAAATTAGAATATCACCAAAGAAGACCAATACAAACTTTCTTAGATGACCACAAAATATGTGGTTCATGCAAGATTGGAATGTTGTTGGGGCATTGGTCAAACCAAATGGCATCACTAAGAACTCTAAATTCCCATAGTGACATGTGAACACTGTTTTGGGAATTTCTTGATCTCTTACCCTGATCTGGTGATATATGGATCTCAAGTCAATCTTGGAGAAATACTTGGATCCTCTAAGTTCATCCATCAGCTCATTGATCCTGGGAATTGGGTATCTATTCTTCATGGTCTTCTTGTTTAGTGCTCTATAGTCAATGCACATCCTCAATGTGCCATCCTTCTTCTTAACCAATACCACTGAAGATGCAAAAGGGCTAGTGCTAGGTCGGATATGACCTAGGGCTAGTAGTTCTTGAATGGATCTTTCAATTTCATCCCTATAAGATTTGGGATGCCTATAAGGGGTAGCAATCACGGCTTGAATCCCTTGCTCTAGCTCAATAGTGTGCTCAAATCCCCTGTCAGGAGGTCTCCCCAGTGGAATATCTCCAAATACTACAGAATATTGTTCTAAGAGAGCTTGCACATCAGGGTGTACTGGTGAATCCTTGCCTCCAACTTCAGATAAACGTAGTTCCAATGCCCATTCTATGTCTCCTCTGCGTAAGTCTGCCTCCATCTTGTGAGCTGAAACAATATGAGGGGGGTAATTGTGCATTCCTTTGATATTTTGATGCTTACCATCCTCTTTCCCTATCCATTCCATCTCTAGAGTCTCCCAATCAGTGGTGACTTTCCCAAGAGTGATCAACCATTGGACACCTAATATGACATTGGTGTCAGGAATATCAACCAAAAAAAAGTGGTCTGTCATAGTGTAGGTTCCCATAGTGATAGACAATTCCAAAACATACTTAACACACTACAAGGTTCTGGCTCTTGGAACCAAGACCGAAAATCCTTCAAATTTTTCCACATGGATGCCCCTCCTCTTTACAAGTTGTGAATCAATGAAGTTATGAGTAGCTCCATTGTCTACTAGCACCGATACTCTTTGCCCCATAACAATACATCTAACTCTTAAAGTCAGATACTTAGGGACTCCCCTCAATGTTGCAAGAGCTCCTCCCCTTGGAGCAAAAGTTTTTACTGCATCTTCTGTAGGTAGCATAGCAATGGCCCTCTCCTCTTATTCAGAAAAAATCTCAATATAATGAGCCTTCCCTACAACACACTCATGGTTTGGCACCCATGGCTTATGGCAAGTGAGGCAAAGTTTTTCCTTCCTTAATCTCCCCTGTTCATGGTCAATAGGTGCCTTCTTTGGCCATGAAGAATCCTCCTGCTGCAGTAATGCTTTTGCTTTGGGCAAAGCATGTTTCAAATCTCTAGCCTTCTCCATAGCCTCAAGGAGTGTAGTTGGCTTGGTGGATCTTAACAACCCATGCAATGGTTCAGTCATCCCATCAATAAACATACATACCCTTCTTCTCATAGTAAGGTTGGATACCATTGCTGAAAGTTTCAAATACTCAGCAATATAATCTTCCAGATCTCCCTTTTGTTTGAGCTTGGTTAGCTCCATAAAGTGGACCTCCGGATCTCTTGGATCAAATCTCTCTACTAGTCTCTTGGTGAAGACTGAGTATGAAGTGATGTGAGCATGCCCTAGTGTAGTTATCCCACGAAACCACCATTCATGAGCCTCACCTTCTAAGTGCAGCGCAGTTATTTCCATAGCTTCTATTTCAGACTCTATTGAGCTGAAAGTAAGTATCCAGCTTCTCCACCCAAGCCTTTGTTGTGCACTTAGGTGATCCATCATATATAGGAAAGAAGAATCTCCCCATACTGCGCTGTAGGTCTAATTCTTGCATCCATCCTTCCCTCTTATGGTGATAGCAATATCTCCTCCCTTCATTGATCCGACAGAATTCTTGAAAGCTCAAGTGTTCCTTGAATCTTTGGGATTGGGACTCATATTCCACAAAGTAGTCACCAAGGGTTTCTTCCTCCCTATATTTAGACAAGAATGAGGGCATAGTGGAGCATTGTAGTGAAGGATTAGTGGTTGATTTTTCCACAAAAAATGAGGTGCTGGTGCTTGTTTCCTGGTAAAACCCCCTAGGGCCTTCTTTATGCCTCATCTCCTTGAGATCTCTTGCAATGTTCTGCATGGTTTGAAGAAGGAGCTTTGAAATATCTTTATCCTCCATACTGTAGATATATTTTCCCCACAAGCTGAGCCAAGAGCAGAGCTATGATACCACTATAATATTCCTTTTCAGGATTTTCTGCAATATGGAGATTAAAAACGTTGTTTTCATAAATTTATGTTACAGAACTGAAAAATAGGACTTGGATCCTTTAGATTACACTTAATAACCCTTAAATATATAATGGGATTAGAAAAAAATCATTCTAGCTATGTTAAAATGGTCTCGCCATGCCAAAACACCTTAAAAAAACCCAAACCCCATGACTTCAGCAAACAGAAATCCTGAAGCATGTAACAACATAATTCTAAAAGGGTTTCTACAAAAAAATATGTTTCATAATAGACCTGGAGATTTCATTAATCAAAGAGCCAAGAAAATTGAGGTTTTAGCCTCTTTTACAGAAAATAGAGACAACCCGGCAAGGGTTTCACATGAGCACAAGTACAAAATGGCATCTCTGACTAAAATGGTGTAGTTTACTGCAACTCTATATATGATATGGATGAAAAATACATGAAAGTACATAAAAATGGCTAAAGAGCCTCCCTACTAGCCTTCTAGTAGAGAAAAAGCCTCCTTCTCCAAGAAACTAGCTCCAAATTAAGGGATTCAACACTACCATAGCATCACCTTCAGAAGTGACACATTTTCTGGAAGAGACTGCATTTTAGGAGTTGGTGACTACTTGAACCCAAGTCAGATAGTGGAAATGTAGCTCAGAATTCCCCTCTTAGATCCCTTAAACAAGCTGAACCAAGAAAGAGAATGGAACTCCCGCATGAGAATCCCTTGCACTAAACAGCGCATCAAACCCAGCTAAACAACTGAAGCTTGCAAGAAGTCATAAGACTCAAACATAGACAAGATTCTGAATGCCTCTCATGGCTGCCATCTCTTCCTCTTTATTCTTGGTGAGCCACCTTACCCTTGGCCCCACTCATTCATGAGGTTACTTCATTGCAAAGAGTCCTCCCTCAAAACTGCGTTGTTCCCACTGGTTTCCCTCCTCATTTAGCAGCAATGTTGACTTGGTCAACAAGGTTCTAGTCTTCATGCATTCCCCCCTTTTCACACCAAGGTGGCTTTATTTGGCCTTCTTAATCAAACCCCTTTTCACATAGGGAATGTTTTATTCCTGCTAAAGAGATTTAAGGGTCTCTCTACCCCATTTATTCTTCTAACCTGCAAAATAGAGCAACATATAATATTCCAACTAAGTGGGAATATTACACTTTAACTCCTTTTTCATTTTTATCAAAGCTTGAAAAATAAGGACAAAACTATGTTTTGTGGTCAAATCATTCTTGAATAAGTGTGCACGACAAACCTATTGTATCAGCTATAAACCCTGTTTAGAAAACCATCAAACGGATTAAAAATACCTGTTTCATAGAAAAAATGAATAAAAACCATAGTCACAACATTAAATATGATTTAGAATAATCAAATTGACTAATTAAAAGAGTTTTTACTATTCATTTTTACCATTCCGAAGTTGCCATTTGAAAATTAGGAGCTCTGAACCAGTTTTTCCCTCGAACTTCGCGGTCGATTGCGACAGTTTCAGTGGACGATTTCTCTTTCCGTTTGATCTAGGTTGGAGCTATGAACCTTCTCTTTCTATTAGTATCATTTATTGTGCATTTCATGGTAAATTTTTAGGGTTTTGATCCCCTTATGGTAAATATATCACACTCTGAGGGTAACACACCCTTGAATGTCGAAAGGTGCATTGCAGTGCACTGAAATTGAAGGCCAGATGCACTGCAACACTCTATCCCTTGACCTGGGGTGCATTGGGTGCATTTCTCATGTTTTTTTCTTACTGTGTGCCCAAAATTTCTCAAATTTTTTTCATGAAATGGATCCTAATGAAGCCTATGATTGTGTTTTAGGTATTGATCGGATCAAAATGATGATTATGTGGCGAAAAAGAGAATATGAATAACAGAATATGATTTCCCTAAACGATTCGGGTACAGTAAGAGATATTAGAGATTGCAGGTTGCTTAAATACTCTAGATTGTCAGGGATGAGGCAGCAAATGGAACTATTAGACTTCTTAGTTTGTTCATGGCATCCTATATTGTAGGATTTTTGCATTGGGGACAAAGTGCTCCCAATATTGGTGGAGCATATTTACTTTCTCACTGTATTATCTAGGCGAGGTTCTCCCATTTCCCTTGCAGGATCTGCTCTCAAAGGAGAGTCAGTGATGGATTACATAAGCCAACAATGTCATCCAGGTACTGAACCAATTAAATATGGGAAAATAAATATCTGTGATGTGCGTGATCTACCTTTAAGAACCATCCTCTTTACCATTGCAAAGGTTGTTGGTTTCGCTACACTACATGTGGAAAACAGATCATACATGCAGTATGCACTTGAGTGTTTAGAACCGACAATATTTAACTGGGTTGAAGATGTACTATTTCAGATGAAAGAACAACTAACTAAAGAAAAGGGTGGAAGGAAGAATAAATTCAACTATGGTTCGATCCTGATTTCCTTAGCATTAGAGAAGATTCCATTAATGCAACCATAACATGTTACACTAGGCATATATGGCCTTAGAGATCCACAGATGCAGAGATGGGTTGAATTGATGGCTAGCAATGCTGGTCAATCGACCATCGTATTCTCTACTGCATTATTTTCCTGGTTTAGATGACATATTTTCGCCATAGATCAGTATGAATACACATGGGTAGATTTTCACGGAGATCCAGACTTGATTCTACCAGATGGCATTCAATGGGGTGCAATAGGTAAGAATTTTTTGACCATGTTTCTACATTTTTTTGTATTTTCATTTTTACCAAGACTAAACTAAATTTTTTATGTACACAGATGTGGGTCGTGTTCGACTAGTGGGTCAGCTAGAGCAGGGAGCAGATGAGCCAACAGAGAGGGGTTGTCGAGAGAGAAGTCCTTTGGGATTTAGATATGACCGAGACTTTTGCTGAGCTACAACAACACATGGAGGGATTGACTCTTGGGATTCCATATTTCCAGATCGAAGAGTTACCTATGAGATTGCAGCGCCATACTATTGGCATTCGTAACCGTTGGATGCGGTTATTGCGTAGGATAGCTTAGAAGCTTGTTATCACGATCATCACTAGTTTACTTTGAAATTTTGCATACATTTTGAGGTCATATGACCAATGTGTCTTGGGAACAAATTTTTGTAAAAACCTATACCTATCTATCTATTTATTTCCAGTTTTTTCCTATGTTTATTGTGCAATCCTATTCAATTATGTGATGTTAATTGAAAATATGTCTTTACATGTGTTGCAAATGTCTGTTTAAAACATAATTCACTAAGGAATCAATTAATGTGTTCAAATTTCTGGAAACGTGTTGATATTTAATGTAATCAAAATGTCTTTCCAAAATTTGAACTCTTAGGAACATATGATGCAGTGTTGGATTCCGGACAGTATAAACACTAGTAAGTTGCAATACAACAAGTTGTGAGTCTAACCTAATGATGACGCGGTTAATACCAAATGAAATGGCATCAGAGAGAAGTTCAATCAACGTGCTATACTCAACGATATTGTTTGTATGTCGACTGATACAAATCCCTTGAAAACTCACTAACTCGCTACCTGGAGCGAAAATGGCCCATGCTGCAGAGGATAGATTCTGCATACTATGACTAGCACCATCATTGTACGCAACGAATGGTTCCAAATATTCAGTCATCTACGATGAAATGTAAAGTGGATTACTAACTTCAAGAAAAATCTAGAAAAGCAAAGTAAGATAGTAAATTCAAATCAAAATCATATGTACAATATAATACAAAAGTTTACTACGCTCAACTAAGCATAGTAACGTTTAAGATACAACCCATTTCGAGGCTATGCCAATGGAATTCCATCATAATCTACTAAATCGTAGGTGCCCTTAGCCAGAACTCTTTTGACAATGTAGGGGCCATGTCATAGTGGCTCAAATTTTTCAATACCTATCAAATCATCTTCCTGATCATAAAATAAGACCATTTCACCCTCAGAGAAGATGCGAGGATGGACAAGTTGGTCATACTAGACCTTGATTTGTCTCTTATGTGCTTCTTTGGCCAATGCAACTTCACGACACGTTTCATCTAGATGGATGAGGTTAAAAAGACATGCTTCTTCAGTAGAGGTGTCATGTAACAAGTCAACATCGAGTTTGAACGACGGTATTTCACATCTGATAGGCAAGATAGCTTCCAGACCATACACCAATTGAAAGGGGGTAAATCCAGTTCCATTTCTCACTGAGGTTTGGTATGCCCACAAATTTGAGTACAAGATTAAAATCCAATTTTGTTTATGAACTCCTATCATTTGTTGAAGCATTCATTTAAGAATCTTGTTAATAGCTTCAAATTGTCCATTGGATTGTGGATAATAAGGAGTAGAACTATCATGCGATAGTCCTTATTTCAAAGTCAACTTATTCATCATGTGATTGTGAAAATGCTTACCATGATCTGTAACTATAGCTTGTGGAACACCAAATCATGAGATGACAAGATTGAAAAATAACAATGCAGTTGTTTTGCCTGTGTTATTGAATGTAGGCATTGCTTCGTCCCACTTGGTACAGTAGTCTACTGTGACAATAATATAACCATGCCCCCCGGACGAACGAGGGTTGCAGGTCATGACGTTAATTCCCTATTTTTAAAATGGTCCCACAATGATAATAGGATGCATCGGCGCTGGCAGCTTGTGGATTTTATGATCAAATATCTGGCACGCATGACAACTTCTAACCGTGAGGATGCATTCGTGAAATACGGTAGGCCAAAATTAAATGTCGCAGAGAATATTCTGTGCGGTAGCATATCGAGACAAGTGTCCACCACAAGCCCCAACATGACAATCATTTAGAACCTTCTTGGCCACCTCATGAGTGAGGCACCTCCTTAAAATCATATTGACGTCACGACAATAAAGTGTATCACCGATGATTATATAATCTTTGGCTTGGTATCGAATACGTCGCTATTGAGAGCGAGAGCTATTGGGCAGGAAAGTCTGGGTTTGGAGATAAATGATAAAATCCCCATATGAAGGGTCATATGACCCGATCATAAACAGAGACTCATCTGGAATTGATGGTTCCGATGTAGTATCAGTACTATCAGAGGGAAGGTCGCGGAGAAGCTCAGCCAAAACTAAAGACTTCTTTGACTTGGATTTGATGAATTCCAAATCAAATTCCTGAAAAATGACGATCCATTTTGAATATCTGCACCCCAGAAATTGACTTGACATAATGTAAGTCATGGGGTTGTAATCTGAAATGACAATGGTCTTCTGGAACATGATATAATGGTGAAATCTTTGGACAACTTAAACAACCTCCAAGGAAATATTTTTGACGTATGAATACTGCAATTTCGTATTATTGAGATTACGACTCAAATAATATATCAGATTTTCTATCCCATCTTCTTATTGGACCAATATCATAGCAATGGTTGTATCTTCTGCGTCGATATATAGGAAATCATCACTCTGATAATTGGGGGGGATACATTAATGACGCTCAGACCAGTGTATCCTTGAAAACATCAAAAGAAGCTTGCACAACCTTATCCCAATGGAAGGGAATCCCCTTTTTCAAGAGACGAGTAAATCATTTAGCCATTTCAGCGTAGTTGGGTATGAACCACCTTAGGAAGTTAGCCTTTCCTTGAAGTTTCTATAGCTGAAGTAAATTTGATGGCGCAAGAAAATAAAGAATGGCCTGGACCTTCAGTGGGTTGATTTGAATTCCATATTTTGAGACAACGAATCCTAGAAAATGACCATAACCAACACAAAACACACATTTGTGTGGATTTAGGCGTATTTTGTAGTGTCGACAACATAAAAATATAGCTCTCAAATGCGTCGAGCGATCAATCCGTTTTCATGAATGCGTGGGTAAATCGTCTAAATAAGGTTGAACAATATGCTTGATGTCATTGAAAGCATAATACATTACTCTTTCAAATGTTTCCCCAACATTGTTTAAACCAAATGGGAGTTTATGATAAGTGAATGTGCCCCAAGGACAGATGAGTGTTGTCTTATATTGGTCCTCTGGGCGGATATTGATTTGATTGTAACCAGAGAATCTATCCATGAAGAAAAATATTTCAAATACGCCACATTCGTCAATAATCTGGTCGATAAAGGGAGTAGGATAGTTGTCTTTTGGACAAGCAAGATTGACATCCTGATAATCGACGCACACTCTGATTGTCGCTTGTTTCTTCATGACAGGAACAATGTTGGAAACCCAATCAATAAGCGGTGTTAGGGTCCTATAAATATAGGATTCATAATTTGGAATTGACTTATGATAGTCTTGTAAATATGTACATACTTTGCTTTCTGCAAGTTGTTTTCCCATATTTAAAAAAAGAAAGAAAAGAAATCAAAAATAAAAAAGAGGGTAAAAAGTCCTAAAAGAAAAATCAAAGGACTTAGAAAAAAATGATATACCCCAAAATAAAAAAGATGAATAAAACATGAAAGTGTGCAAGTCTAATTGCCACTACTTTTTACTTTTTGCAGCTGATTATGGCAGAGTGTTAATAAATGCCATAATCCATGATGAGTTGAACTGCTTAATCTTGACTTGTCATGTTTCAATTTACTTGTTTTAGATAGAGAATAAAGAGTTGTCAGACAGTTTAATCCTAACAATTCAATAGATAGGTATAGAGTAAAAATGAACCCAATAGTTTAATCTGGGTCCTTGGATGAAATAAGGTAGAATTAGATAGTTTTTATTGCTTTCAAAAGAATAAAATGTTCAAGGTTGCTAGCTCAAATGCACCTACACAAATGGAAGAAAAAATGCTAGATTAAAGATTGGGTAGGTAGAAGAAGGTGGGAAAATCATTGTAAATATTTGTCACCGGGAAAAAATCACTAATTTACCCTCCCCTATAGCTATTTGACATTCTAAACTTTCAGTCAAAGAGGCTCAAAGCATTTCTCTAACTTCTGTTGGGACCGGACCCAAGGCTCAATGACTGGCTAGTTGAAAGTGTTAAATTTCTATGTTAATCCCAAAATTTTCACCATCTACCATTCACGCATTCATCACCATGCAATTTCATAAGTAAATACTCCATTTTTACTTAATGATACAAAAATCCCCCATTTGATTAACTGCCTACATCTCATAAAGCATAAAAACCCTCAAAAGGACATTATATCCTAAGTTAAAGTGATAAAATTATGATAATAAAGCTTTGCTTTAAATTTTTCACTTTACTTAGTTATATAATTGTATTTTGATGTATTACATTGTCCCTAAGTCATATTAACCTCTAACTTATTTTATTAATTCCTTATAAACATAACCTCATCCTATTATTATAACTCCTTGTATTTTAATATTCCCAAAAACCCACTATTATAAGATTTTAGACCAAAGTTAATTACCCACATGTTAAATTAAAAAACCCAAAAAACACCCCCTTTGGTCTAAAACTAACCATATTTAAATACCCCGCCCCCTATAGTGAATAGACATCTCCATAGTCTATAACTATATAATACAAATAAAATAAAAAATCACTTTATACATATTTTATATGTCTAAAGCGGAAAAAATACTACTTCGACTATGTCATTTTAAGCCTAAGTTTTTATAAAGGTGATGTCCCCGCGTCTTTGTAATTCACTTATTACCCTTCCCCAACTTAACCCAAGGTTAAAGTTGTTAGGAATTTACCGCAGAAATAATAAATATTTTACTGAGAGAAATAAACATAAAGAAACCAGCAACAAATCATAAACATAAACACAGATGTTTATTCGGGAAAACCCCAAACTCTGGGGAAAAACCCAACCAATGAAATTTCATTAAACATTGGCCAAAACTCTGGCCAATCCGACCAAGTGAGCCTTCACTGCTCACCTCCATGCCTACATTACAATGAAGTATTCCCAGCCTTTTATAGGCTCCATTACATGCAATACCATGGGTCAAAACCATGGGTGCCCAAAACCATGTGCCCCAAAACCACTACTATTTACCCTAGTCAATTTTGACTCTATCCCGAGTCAAGTTTACCTAACAATTCCCCCCTTAAACTTGACTTGGGGATTATTGACTAAATCCAGCCAAACCTGCTAGATGAGACAACCCCGCTCACTCTAGCTCTTCCCCCCTTCAAATTTTTACCCAGGGTAATTGTTAACTTGACACCCCCCCTATCACCTAGGTCTAACCCGGACTTTACCAGTGATTACCCAGGGGTACGCATGCCATACCATGTCTTACAGCAGCATGTCCATTTACATATAAAAAATTAACTCCATTATAATAATTTTTTTTTGTTTCATTGTTGTTGTGTTTGTACATATGACATCAATGTCCATATAAAAATAACCTATCTACCAGATTACATGGGTCACCAGCCTCTGTAACCGCCAGTCCTCTAGGAGTTCTCTTCAGATACATGGTTCATCAATTAATTAATCCACGTGCAAACATCCTCTCATCTCTGAATTTATCGAACCAACTTCTTATCAATGCTAGTCACCAGATCTGGGCTATGGCAGCACCATTGTTCTCTTTATCCATTGAGAAACCCTCCATGGAATTCCCCATGGAATCAATCAATTGGATATTTCCTATTTCCTAGAAACACCATGCTCCGTATGGCCAGATCTGCAAAAGGCTGCATTGATTTCTCCATTCATAGGCCAATAAAACCCTTGGCTGCAAAAGCGTCACTTTGAAGCCAAATATGGATTTGATACCATTTGTTAAGAATTTACCGCAAGAATCGATCCCGCAGATCTCCCACTGAACAGGGTCTACTGAGAGAAATAAACATAAATAACCCAACAACAAATCATAAACATAAACATAGATGTTTATCTGGGAAAACCCCAAACTCCGGGGAAAAACCCAACCAATGAAATTTCATTAAGCATTGGCCAAAACTCTGGCCAATCCGACCAAGTGAGCCTTCACTTCTCACCTCCAGGCCTACATTACAATGAAGTATTCCCAGCCTTTTATAGGCTCCATTACATGCAATACCATGGGTCAAAACCATGGGTGCACAAAACCATGTGCCCCAAAACCACTACTATTTACCCTAGTCAATTTTGACTCTATCCCGAGTCAAGTTTACCTAACAAAAGTGTGAAATCGCACTACAAAAACCTTTACCTTTTTAATCATTCCCGTTATGTAAAGCCTCATGCTTTATATAAAGTTAACCCAAGGTTTTATCCCCGCATAAACATAGCTTTCATGTATTAAAACTTTGTTATAAAGCATATATTACAAAGGTTTTATAGTTATTCGCCATCACATAAGTTGCCCGGTCCCACCTTACCCTCCCCCTGCAGTTTCCCAATACATCTTGGCCGTTCGCTCCAACTTTTCTGATCTAACGATCGAGGATGCATTTCACGCTCGAAAAACAAATGTTTGCAAAAAACCAAAATTAATGCGAAAAATCATTTTTAGTGAAACCACCCCATACGACGTGGCACCTTTTGATTGTGTCACGTCCATTTTGCACAAAACAACTTACCATTCTATGCCAATACAAAACCCACTAATGGTTTTTCGCATTCAAAAAATCAAAACCCATTCCCGTTGATGATATGACTCACATTTATGGTGAGTAATAAAAGTTTATATCATAAGTTTAAACCTTTGTTTCATTATTTTCCACTGTTATTTTCACTCCCGACTATTAAAAGAAAACTCTGCCCGACTGTGTAAAGAGCCCTAAGCCCCTGTTTGTTAATTTCTTGTCCCAAAGACAAATCCGATCACTGTTTTCCTATCTGAAGATCATTAAAGCCATTCTCTGCATCAACGATCTAGATCCATCCACGGGAATAACCAGAAGATTCAGAAAACCCTTTTAAAAGCATCAAAATACCTACAATATGAGGTATTTTTCATTAAATTACCATCCTGCACAGTCAATTCGAAACCTTCCATTAGAAGACAAATTGTTAAATAGAAGAATTAACTGTGTAAATTGCCCAAAAACTGGCCAAACCCTAGACAATTTTTTCCAGGAAACCTAATTTCCTATGTGAGCCTTTTAAAGCCAATCATCTGCTTACAACTTCTGAAGATCAATTCCGAAACACAAAAGGAGTTTAAAGCCTACAGATATATTAAAAAGCTCCTTTTTTTTAAAATTTAAACCATTTAGGAAACCCTGTTTCCTGTCTTAACCCAATTTTCATCTCTCATAAAACCTAGCTGAACAAAAAACCCAAAAGAGATTATCCTTAACCAAATTTTCTCAAGGATGCCTCTGTTAAAATGAAATATTCCTGCAAACAGTTTAAACTTGCAGAAGTAAACCTAAAAATGCCTAAAAAGCAGAGTTAAACCTCCACAGACTGATCTCATTCCACAGGTCTTTCAAGAGCCTTCAATCACGTCCCTGCAGCCAATATTTCATTAACAAATTGTTTGATTTTTGCAGGTTATTATCAGAAAAAAGAAATTGGGCCAACAGTTTCAATACTAGTTGACAAAATTGTTTGCTCCAGATTCTTAGATTTTAAATCAAAAGCTTCATTCAAAAAACAGTTTGTATATAAAGAAAGAATAAAATCAAGTCAGAGAGAGATCAGAATGATGAAATTTTCACAGTAAGTGGTAAAAATGAAATAAGAATTCACAGTGACAGTAAAAACATAATAGTGAAAAAGAGACAGTTAAAGTGTATCAGGTAAAAGTCAGAGTGAAAGTTAAAACAAAGTTATAGAGCAGTCAAAGGTAAATAGTAAAAGTAAAAACAGAGTCAGTAATGGTTAACAGAGATGAAAATACTTTCACCAACAACAATTAAGTTTATCCAAAGTGAAATTAAAACAGTTAAAAGAACAAAAATGTGAAAAGATGAAAACATAACGAGAAGGAATTTTTTTGCAGAAATTTCATGTTTAAGTCATTTTTTTGCAGAAACTATTGTGACCCATACAAAATGAATTTTGAAAAACTAAAGGAGGTTTATTTTCTTAAGGTTTCCCACTACAAAAGCCCCTCTCACTTTTCTAACAGCCATTATGGATTGGGAAATATTAAACAATATTTTAAAGCACTTTTTGTAGAAAATTCCTGTTAAGTCATCATTTTGAAAAGAATATTTGAGCCAATAATAAATACATCATACAAAACTGAAGGAGGTTTTTGTTCCTAAGAGACCTATCTACAAAAACCTATCTCACGTTTTGCATAGGTATTACAGAACAGGAGATACAAGCACATCTTTACAGCCTATTTTGCAGACTCTGTAAAAATCTGTTTTACACATCTTTTTGCAGAGCCTATTGTGGATATCTAGAGAATAATTGTAGGGAAATGAAAGAGGTTTATCTCACCAAAATATTCATCCACAATAACCTCTTTCACTTTTTACATATCTATTTCGGATTGAGAAATAAAAAGGTATCATTGGACCCCAAGTTTGTCGAATTGCTGGAGCAGAATGCACCAAGAAAGGAAACAATTAGTGACTTAGATGCCTCATCATCAACTAAGAGTTGAGATAAAATTCGAATTCTCTTCTTAGTCATCATATATCCATGAGTATAGTGCCAAATAGTTTCATTAGTTTTTAGTGTCCTTTTATTAAGTTATATTTATGTAAAACAGTTTGAGATATTTTGTAAACCAATCTTGATATTTTTCAAGATATTTTAGTTTAAAATTTGTATAAATACTTCACTCTTGGAAGTATTTTGTGTAGAATAAAGTTTTTGAGATTATTATAGATGATTTTTCTAGTACTTTGGAGGCTCATGTGTTGATTTCATAGCAACATTTTGGACAACAGCCAACTGGACTTCATAACTCAAGATTCATGCGATAAGCTAATGAGTAAAGTGATTTCTTACTATCATTGTTTCCTCTTCTGAAGTTTCATTCAATTTCATATATGTTGTTCAATCTGAATGGTTAATTAGGAATATTATTTCAGGATAAGTGTAAAAAACTCCCTGTCTTAACTACTTGATCATTTCAATGTTTTCTGCTGATTTCCGGACTTAGGAATCCTTGATTGCTCCTAGTCCCGTTTGACCCCTGCCTCCTTCCTCTTTTTCTGGATCAAAGGATCCTTCACTGCCCTTTATTCCGAAAGCAAGCCATCTCATCAAATCAAACTATTCAAATCTATGAGGGTTATCTACCTTTCCCTGAGTACATTAGCATACTTTTGGCCTTGCCTTCCAGTTTTTCTTGCTACATCTTGACTCCATAGCCCAATGGACTAGTAGATCCCTCTTTAATTTGTCTCCTAGTAATCTTATTTCCCACCAAACATTTCAAACAAAAAACCAAGTGCCCAATCACAACTAGCCTAAAATATTAAACAAAAACAAAGTTGAATCTGAAAGAGAGAGCCCTCTCTGAAATTTAGGAAGGCAAGATCCTAAATTTCCAAAGTAGGTTTGTGGTTACCTCAGACTATTTCTCTTGAACCTGGAGAAATTAATGAGCGATAACAAGCGGAATAGGGTAAATGAAACCAACACGCAAATTTTTTTCGGATGAACAGGACGAAGGCAACCTTCTTCGGATGAACAGGACGAAGGCATTGACGTACCAATATGAAATCAGGGTTATTTTAACTGTGTGTTCAACGATACTAGCATCCATGCCTAGTATTTCCTCATAAGACCAAGCAAATATATCTCAGAATTCACGAAAGAGAGAGCATAAGTTTCGAGTTTGGATGGAGAACAAGACATGCCAACATGGATGTTTTCTACAACACTGGGTTTGGTCA
The DNA here is from genome assembly GCA_034641835.2 of Pinus albicaulis. Lineage (NCBI taxonomy): Eukaryota > Viridiplantae > Streptophyta > Pinopsida > Pinales > Pinaceae > Pinus > Pinus albicaulis. The sequence goes on from CM076581.1 coordinate 1,668,659,828, forward strand.
AAATATCTATAGAAATGGTTTCTTCAATATTTGATAAGTTTAGCTTGGATTTGATAGCATTAATGGGAAAAGAAATCAAAAAGAAATTTTTGATCAATGGGTGATATAGTTCAATAAGATTATCTTCTTCGTAATCCTGAAGATGGGAATGATGATGATGATATTCCCATGGTTCTGCTTCTGGCATCATGGATTCCATAATTCTCTCATCAGTTAAGAAAGTGGAAGAAAAAGCATCAGATGGAGTACCAAAATCTAATGAATGATTGACCCAAATGATCGGCGATGATGATTTAGAATTCGCCGCCCAAGCTATGTATATTGATTGCTATGTCTGCTAAATTGGGTTGGACGACAGGAACACATCCAGCGTAACAACTTCAGAATCATTAGTAATCTTCCTTAAGTCAGATGAAGTGGAAGATATGATGCAGCAAGTTTCTATTCTTGCAATTTCTGTCGACGTCGCAAGCGGCGGTAATGCAAAGGTGCCCATTAGGGAAGAATCTTTTAAAAGCCCTAAACCAATGTTTTGAAGTGATAGCTGGGGTGTGTGAACTAATGGAATGCTTCCAGATACCTGGGAACTAGAGGGAAAGAAGGAGAGTTGACTGATGACTGTGATAACACCTTTATGAGGGAAGGCGATCATTCTAAAATAAGTAGAGATGATCGTAGTCATAGCGTAAACCCATGGCCTTCCGAGTAAAATGTTGTAGTCAAGGGGTCTGTCAATGACCTCAACTTCAATAGTTACAGTTTTTCCCCCTAGTTTGATATGCAGGTTATTAATGATACCGCAAGGCTTATATGTATGGCCGTAAAAAGCTTTCAACGTCGTAGATGATTGAGATAGGCATGACGAGGCAAGTGACTTCCAACAGTTATGAGATATAATGCAAGTAGACGCTCCCTCATCAATAATAGTACAATGAACAAGGTGATTGAGAACATTTACTTGGATGGAGAATGCCAATTCTATTGGTAATTGCGGCACATAGCCCGTATGATTAAAGACTATGATATTGGAATTTGTCAGGTCAATTCCACCAATTCTCGACAACAAAGCCTGCTTCTGGGAGAGAAAATTTTGAAGTACCTCAAGCATTGACATATCTAAAGGTGACTGAACCAAATATTCAACTATATTATAATTTTGAGCTACTCGGGCTTTCAGATTGAATTTCGATTTGTGGACGACTCCCTTCGGTGGATTTATTGTTAATTCTGGAATAACAGTCGGCGAAATTGATTCCGTGGACGGATTCATGGTCGAGGTAGTAGGTTGATCAGTAGCTTGACTACCGTAATATTTATTTCGTGTTGACACCAAAACATCAGTTTTTGGCTTTTGTGACAGAGAGCATAAGCACTTGGGAACTAGAAGCTGGATCCGTAGCAACCATGTTTGTGTCTGCATTCAAAAATGGATATGTCAACACAACAGATGCAGTCGAGGTCTTAAGAAATTTTGAGGCTTTGGCTCGATGAGGACAGTTGTGAACAAATTGATCCTCATTACATTTTATGCAAGGGTAACGAGGTTTAAGATTATTTCCAGATTGTTGATTTGATGATCGTTCCCATGGGGTTTAATTTTGTTTTTTCTTCGCTTTCCCCTTTTTCTTGCTTCTGGGTTGCTTGTCATTTTTTCCTTTGTCAGATGACACACCATGAATTTTGGAAGAAGGTGCAGGATCAAATGTAGTAGAGTTGTGAGTGCTTGCAGTACCGATCATACCTTCGCTGGCATGAGAGTCCTTAGATGGACGAGGAATAGTAAAATTAGATCGCGACGCGTTTGGAATTTTCTTGTAGAGCATGCCAGAATGAGTATAAATCAAATATAAGTATTGGGCACGAGAAATGACCCGATCTTCAGTGACAATGCCACATTTATCTACATCCTCGGTGATAAAAGGTAGCAAGGACTTAATAAACCACTTAGCGAGGAGCTGATCAGGAACAAATGTTTTGACCATTCTACGATGACGACACAACTCATGAATATGATCAGAAACGTGAGTAGCGTTGGTTTGTTTAAAATTGGTTAACAGTTTTGTTCCAATTTCATATCATATGGGTAACTGGAAGTGGGTCAAAAAGGTAGTAGCTAAGGCAGTGAAATTATCAAATGAAGCTCATGTTAACTCAATGTACCACTTCGCGACCGGACCAGTGAGCGTACGCTGGAAAAGACGTAGTCGAACAAAGTCATCATTTAAGGAGTTGGATGAGCACCACAAATGATAAGTCATAACATGCGTTGACGGGTCTTATCTAGGGTTTCCACTGAATTTAGGAATGTCTGAGGGTAATTTATGTCATATCACTGAACACCAAGGAGAATAGCTGATTGGATCATTGGTAAGCCAATTTAAATCGGGTAATTCTAAATTTGTGACAAAGGGAAACTTTCGGTTCAAGTCAGGTTGAGCATAGCTAGGATATGATGGATTCTTGGGAAATAGGCCTTTAAGCACCAACATAACGCATTTGTTACTGGTAACCCAGATAGGGGTTGTTTTGATGACCAAACTCTTGAGGGATCTGTTGACCAAAACCTGGGTAAGCTGTCTGTTTTTGGAATGATTGTTGTGGAATTTGTGGTTGTGGCTACCAAGGTGAATACCCACCAAGATTATAGCCCAAACCAGAATAGCTTGGACCCGGTTGTAAATAGGTAAGACCTGGTTGTGCCTGTGACATCCCATAATAGGGTAATCCAGCTTGTGAATGAAAAATTCTGGATATAGGTGGTTTTTGCAAACCAACCAAAGGAGTTGGAGTATAAGGGCCCAAAAATTGAGGGTATTGGGTTGAAGGACCTGCCTGAGACGGTTGAGGTACAAAAATCTAAGCCTGTAATAAGGGTAATGAAGTATTAACAAGTGGAGTAGATGTGGGTGCAACAGGTTGAACCGATTGATATGAATGCACAACCGTTTATGGTTGAACGGGAAGGATAGGCTGCCACTAACAAACAATCATTCCAAGATTTGGGTGACCATAAAATGACGAAGTAATGTCAAAATGGGTGACCATAGGTTTCCCCCCAGCATGAAGAGTATAATAATCTGGAATATATTGTTCTCCAAATGGTGGGAGTCTAGTTAAGATTGTACTGGATGGAATATACCTAGATGGACCAGCTTGATGTTGCACTGAAGATGTATATAAAGGATCAAGCCGTTCAATACTCATTATATATGTACCAGATAGAATACCAGAAGATGACATGGGTGAAGTCCATGGATTTGAGGATGCGCCAGAGTAGGTTCCAGATAATGATTGGTAACCTGGTGGGACGGAAGGACCACCATCGAGATGTGACTGGTGATGTGGTAAACATCGATGGGGTAGCAACAATAGATGTTGTCGCAACATTAATAGATGGTACAACCAGAGATGTTGACTCAGCCATGATCATATGACCTAGTTTATACCCTATAGGATCTAAGGAAACTCAAATTGAAACAGGATCAAAAGAAGCAGTGTAAGTCAACCAAGGGCTAAGGCCGAGAGGTAAACTCTCCGCTTTACTGCAGGCAATCCCTACTAGCCCAAATAGGTCTAGCAACAATCAAAAATGTTACGACGCAAGTTCCTAGTTACGAATGAAAAGACCAAAGATAGAAGCCTACCCGGAATCCAATGCTACGATCTGAAGAAGAGAGCGTTCCCGTTTCTCAGCCTCGGCAGATCACGATCCTCCACGATCTCCGCGGATGGACACCTGCACATGCAAGAAACAAACAGATACAAGCATAAAATCCGGCATACGTAACTAAATATCAGTCAGAAAGGATATTACTCATATTAACATCATTGAAAATAGAGTGGAACCATAATCGTAATCATTCATTAAATATCAATCGAAAGAGATTACAACCAAAGTTCTGACGTCGTGGTCTCCTTCGGATGGGTCTCCAGTCGTTCACGTCTCGTAAAGCTCGCCGGGGAAAGGGCAAACCTCTCCTGAGTCTCTCGACAATAGTCTCCTTACTTGAGTCGGCCTTAAGGGAAGGAAGAGGGCTCTTACAGCACAAAGGCTCTTGGGAATTTGGAGATTCAAAGCTTAGGCACTTCAAGACTATCAGCCCTTCAACCCCTTCATCAATGGATGAAGGCTATATTTATAGAGGAGAGGAGGAGGTTGGGATCCCTACAATAGTGGAAGGGAGGCCTTATCCTTTGGGAGGTTCCCCATATGGTGGAAACAAGAGGCCAAAGGAGGAAGGTCGTGGTTATTCAGTCGAAACCACTCCCGATGACTCATCCACGAAGTTGTTGTAATCGAAACTTCACCTCCTTTTTTAAAAAACTTTCCATAAATAGAGTGGCGTGGGTGCAACACTAGGACAGAGCACCAATTGGCGCGGGCTCAGTGTTAATTTTCCCCCATTGGCGCGAGTACATAACGGGCTACCAGTGCCAAGGCAAAAACAGGTGTTTTTATGATTTTTTGCAAGGAGATGTCTTTAGGGAAATTGAAGCTCATGCTTAGAGGAATGCATTGATGATGTTTTCAAGGCATGACAATGTTCACAGGTCACAAAATGGGTCCTCCATTGTGCGGGACGGGGAATGGTAGGGACGGTGACAAATTACTGTGTAACCGATGCCCCCTAAAGTATGAGGCCCGAGAGAGAGAGGGGTGAAATGCTTTACGAGAACATGTTCAACCGAAGGCCCGCCGTCGGAAAACCTGCGCAGAAAGATACAACTGATATCTCAAGTACATGATGTATATGTGGTATGGACGCAGCCATCCGAAACAGAGTATGCTATAATCCGGATCTAGGGTATGGGCGCAGCCATCCAACTAAGATCAAACAAATAGACTTAGGTATGGTCGCAGCCATCCAATCAGTGAGTCATGTACATAATGATAATAATCCACAATCGCAGCCTGGATTACAACAGACACAATCCAGGGTCTTGCGCTCCATCTCGACCCAAACAAAGTACAAGTTTGAGCATGTGAATATGTGAGCTGAAGTCGAACATGCAAGAACATCGTCTGATTACCAGCCAATGATGAAAGTTGTTAACAGACGCGAGAGGAACCACCAATAATGACAATGGCCCTCAAGGTACTACAGGTACAATCTACGGTGTGTGAATCAATGAGTTGGCGTCGAACACCCGCAGAATCACTCGATCGGAGGCCAATGATGAAAACCTCACGTCGAATGCGACGAACCTGCCATTGAGGCATGCAGGCTCCAAGGTACCATAAAGGAGTCTCTAGATCAGCTTCCTGGATAATGAGCTAAAGTCGACAGGAAGTGATCTCGATCGAAGGTGGGCCATAATGTTTCCCACATCATCGACACGAGACAGAGGAACATGATGTTTTGTTGTGAATCATGATCGTATGAGAATCAGAGGAAGGTTGATATTTGCAGAGGCCAACTTCTCTTGAACATATAAACGACACGACAGTGGACTTGGCAGTATTTGACATCAACGGATCAGAGGTCATGGTGACGAGGCAATGAGCAGATGAGAGGTCAAAAGGGATTATCCAAACCCACTGAGGCAAAGTGAAGAAATGAGATGAGATGTCCCCAACCCGACACAAATGCAGACAAGTGCCATGTTCAAGAGCGACATACTGCCGACGACAACGATGATGGTTCCATTTTTTCCCCCACCATTTCTGGCGAGTACCCCAATTATTTTTGATAACAAGCTTGAAGGGGATAGCATATGCTTGTAATATAAGTCCGCCCTTCGGGCGAATCCATCCTAGTGCATTTAACGAGCCCTAGGAAGGAGGAACTCGGAGAACGTCATTTCGACTGAATCCAATGTCATTAGGGTTTAACGAGTCTGACAAAGGAAGAACTCGGTGTCTTTTCTAGTTTAGAGAGTTTGAAAAGACAGCTAAAAAGTAAACTCCAAAGGTCCCTTTTCGTAAATAGTTCCTCGGACCCGAAAAGGTAGAAAACAATATCCGAGAAAACCTCCTAGTTGCAATAGGCTAGGGTATTCCTTTTTCATAAATAATCTATCCCAGCCCGAAAAAGGGGTAAACGTATACTGGGTAGATGTCGATTCGTGTCCATTTTAATGAGATCGAAACGACAAGGGCCTCGGCAATCTTTTCATGTTTAGAGAGTTAGAAAAGAGCTGAAAGGTGACTCCTCCTGGAGGAACTAGTGGTATAAAGGGTAGCAACTGGTTCCGGTAATGGTGGAACTACTCAGAACAAATAAAGGTCAAGAGGCTAGCTAACAAGACCACTCATCGTAGCGGTTCCTCAGGAACGGGTAAAACATCTAAGTGAAGGCATATGATCAGCCAAGCAGATAGTGACGATGGAGTGAGAAACCAAGGCTCATCTGGCAAAACAGGCTGATAAAATGGCAATCAAAAGAGGTAAAATGGGAAAGGTTTCATTTTTACACAAGCTTGAAATCAGGAAACTCTGCTTGAAGTTGGTTTCATTTTTACACAAGCTTGAAACAAAGATAAACTATGCTTGAAACCGATTTCATTTTTACACAAGCTTGAAATGGAAACAAACTATGCTTGAAAAAGTAAGCATGCCCCCAGCATGGTGACTCAATTCGAGGTACATGCCCCCCAAGCTTCAATCCATGCACCTGAGTAAACAGATGGAGGGAGTGAAGGTTCAAGTTACGAGATCTAAGAAAGACTCGACTGGGATTTTACGAGATCTGATCAAAGACTCGAATTGAACAAGAACGTGTTTCATTATTTTAACGAGGTTGACACATTAAAAGAACTATCCTTAGGACACCTTGTTTCATGGTTTAAGGAGCTTGGCACAAGACAAGGAACTCTGCTCCGACAACCTTGTTTCATTTTTTAAGGAGCTTGACACAAGACAAGGAACTCTGCTCCGACCAGACCCAGTTTCATTTTTTAAGGAGCTTGACACAGGAAAAGAACCATGCTCCGACAACCTTGTTTCATTTTTTAAGGAGCTTGACACAAGACAAGGAACTTTGCTCCGACCAGACCTCATCATAATGAATAAGAAGTCAATGCTTCCAAGAGTTCCACTCCCGATGGAAGAAAAACATTCTGGAAGTCAGGACCCAATGCCCCCAGCACCTGATGCATGACGGCATCATCACTGGGCACAGGCACGGGGTAGGTAGACACATAGTTGACCTGCGGTGGGGCAGAGACAACAGGTGGATAAAAACCAGGAGGGGGTGATGGCGGACCAGTTGCCACATTAGGACCAAAGAATGACAGCTGATCAATGGTCACGATCCTTCCTTCATGCGGAAAACAAGCCACACGAAAGAGGGAGGAGACGAGCGCTCCCATGGCATAGGTGTAATCACGCCCCAAAAGCAGATTGAAATCCAAGGGGCCTGGAACGACCATCACGTCCATATGGACGGTTTTACCTCCCAAAGTAACAAAAATCTGAAAGATCCCTAGACCAGCTTGACTCGTTCTTCATGAAATGCCAACAACATGAATAAAGGCAAGCTGGCGAACCGAAAGCTTGCTGTAGTTGAGGATAAAACACTAACAGATGCACCTTCATCTATAATGGTACTGGGTACAACTAGACCAAAGGCCTGTACCGTTATCTCGAAAGGCACATAAGACGGGAGGCAGTATCCGGAAAATTGACTCCAATCAAAGGAAGTGACCAAACTACTTGGAGGGGCTACCATCAAACCGATATGGTCTTCCCTTGGTGTTACGAAAGAATAAGGAGCATCCTCCACGACCTCCATCTCGAAGGTGGGAGGGGTATCCTCCGGGGCCTCCATCACAGGAGGCGAAGGAGCCGCTTCTTGAGATATAGGGACAGAAGAATATTTCTCCAAGTCTGAGGAATCTGAAGAAACAAGAAGAACTTGAGGGGTATGAGGTCCACTCTCAACGGAAAAGACTTGGTACACCATAGATGGGGCCAGTTCAACCGATCCCACGACCAATGGTTGGTCAGGGATGGATTCTTGAATTTGAATTTCCGAGGGAGCGAGATCGAACAAGGATGACTCTTGACCAATTGTAGGATTAGCTGGTGGAGGACTCGAAGAAAGCCGTTTATAACCAATGGAAGGCATGGTGTGTAGAAATAATGAAAGGTCCAAAACTCGCTTGGCTTCATCCATATACGGGGAAAGGTGTGAATGGCAGCTCCCCACACAACTTACAAGGATTAGTAATCTTCCCTTTGTTTCTTAAGAGTTTTATCGTAACCAACCAAGACGTGCCCCCAACCTAACTCCCGCGTAAGCCAAAGGCAAATCTGGGGAGTTGCTCGCCGTGGACCATACTGAGCACCTTGGGAATGCCAAAAGGGGCTTCCCTCAAGAAGATGGTCTCCGTGCACAACATGCGCAGGGGAACTTGACTTTCCGTGGAGGGTTGGAAGGTAAATCAAGAGGAGATATTTCAGAAACAGTGGCTGTACTTTTAGCCTCTCGCTTATCGGACTTCTTCTTCTTCTTCTTCTTAGCCACCTGATTACTTGAATCCAGGCCTTCACCAGGCGAAGTAGAAGAGGAGGATGCAGAAACATGCGAAGAAGGGGAGAGGTCCACCTTGGAATCAACATGATGTTGTTCAGGTGGAGGAACTGATTGAACAGTAGTGGAGACATTCGGGACCACAGAGGTTGAAAACAACCAAACAGGCAACCCAACAGTTAACCCAGGAAGGGACAACGTTGCCATATAAGGAGCACCAACATTTCCAAAAGGAGGAAAAGGGCGAGGATTCCCATCGGAGTGGATTCCTTGGTTGGTGAACTCCGAAAAAGTTTCCATTAGAAATGATCTTCAGAACAACACCCTAGGGAAACTAACTTTAACCAGGAATATTTCGTGGGCAGTTAATTTTTAAAACATTGAAACAAAACCCTACCGTTTCATATTTTAAGATTCAAGAAACAGGCAAAAGGTGACTCTATCACCTTCAGATTGGAAACAAGCATGAAAGGACAAGCGCTTGATGACCTTTTCAAATTTAAAGAGTCAGAAAAGATCGAACTGACTACTCAGGAATTCTAGGCAAAGGGTGTACCAAATAACTGTGAACTGCAATATACACCTTGGTTTCAAAATGAAAGAGAAATCAACCAAGGATCGTACGTGCAAGAAATTTCCCGAGCCGCCGTGGTCCTGTATCACTATGTATAAGGCGGTATTCGCTTCCCTACTGACAGTTGATAGCAACCTATAGGGGTCTCCCTTTATATACGCGACGGTACGGGGAGCGCAAGTCCGTACTAGCGCCGTCTAAAGCCAAAAGGCGAACGACGGCTGCTAGGTTTAACGACGCCGGAACACGTCTCTAGCCTAGACCTTCTAAATATGTTGCGTTAAGTTCCAATGTTGCCTTAGGTTAATTGAATAAATTTTATAGTTGATCTTCAATTAAGTTTCAATTTTCAGGCCCTACCGTATGTAGTGTCTCAAAAGACTCCTAAATGCAAAACTATATGAGAAAAGAAAACTTTTCAATTCGATGAATGCTATCTAGTTAAGGGAAGAGCTTCAAACAATGATGCAACAAACAACAAAACTGAAAACGAAAATTTTCCAAACTAGATGACTTTCACTATCCAAAAGTATTCTAAAACATTCAACGAAGCGAATTATGCAATGTAATCTATGCAAAATTCTTTTTCCAAAAACTATGCAATTGTAATCTATGCACAATTTCCTTTTTCTTTTCAAATAATAAGAATGCACTCAATGCATTTTTCGATGAAATGAGAATCTACTTAATGCACGCTTTTAATAAAAGAGAATGCAATCAGAGCGATTTCTAGCTTTCAATCATTAAACAATGTGATCTAAGTTCAATGATAAATCTCAAAACTACTTTTCAATGCAATGTGATCTAATGCATTTTAACGAAAAGCAAACTATGAGACGAAAACCAAAACAACGCAAATCTTCTTAATGAAGGATGAATGCAAAAGAGATGTAAACAAACACTAAGAATGCAATCGTTGTTTCAAAACACTTTGTAACAAAATTCCTCAAAAGGTGACAAAACACAAAGAGGACTTCCAAAGCATGAGATCAAAACAAGGCATTCATTCCCTTTTACATCAAGCAATCATGGAAAGAAGACATTCCAAACAATGAGCAATGTAATCTATGCTCATACAGAGGAAAGGCCGGAAGGGAAAGACACACTGGTGAAGGATTTAGGGAAAAAAAATCTCAAATTTCACACATCCTGAAATTGGCCCGACTTGTACATTGACAACTAGCGCCAACTGGCGCGACTTGTACATTGACAACTAGCGCCAATGGCCAATTGGCGCGGGTTTCTAACTGACAACAAGCGCCAATTCCTGAAAATAAAAAAACAAAGAATTTCTCCCAACCAAGACCAGACTCACCACTCCAAGCAGAATCTAAAACAAGCCCAGAAGCCAAATACTGACCAAAAGAAACTTCCGAACAAGGGTAACCCTACCACCTACAGGAAATGGCGCGACTGTCTGGCTGTAATCAGCGCCAGACAGGGGATGGCGCGAGTGATGAACTGGCAAACTGCGCCAATTGGCGCGACTGTAAGGCTAAAAACCGCGCCAATCAAGACAACCATTAAAAGGTGAAAATTCGGAAAAGCAGAGGTCAGATCTAATCCTCTGGGGTTGAACCAAAAGCCAAAACACAAGAAGAGCCAACCCAAAAAACCAATCAAGCAAGGAAGACCAAGAAACAATCAAAACGAGACAATCAAAACTAGACGATCCCCAGCGGAGTCGCCAAATTGTTGAGGAGGTAAATCCCCTCTGCGGACAGAGGCGATCCCTACTAGCCCAGCAGGGGTCTAGCAACAATCAAAAATGTTACAACGCAAGTTCCTAGTTACGAATGAAAAGACTAAAGATGGAAGCCTACCTGGAATCCAATGCTACGATCTGAAGAAGAGAGCGTTCCCGTTCCTCAGCCTCGGCAGATCACGATCCTCCACGATCTCCGTGGATGGACACCTGCACATGCAAGAAACAAACAGATACAAGCATAAAATCCGGCATACGTAACTCAATATCAGTCAGAAAGGATACTACTCATATTAACATAATCGAAAACAGAGTGGAACCATAATCGTAATCATTCATTAAATATCAATCGAAAGAGATTACAACCAAAGTTCTGACGTCGTGGTCTCCTTCGGATGGGTCTCTAGTCGTTCACATCTCGCAAAGCTCGCCAGGGAAAGGGAAAACCTCTCCTGAGTCTCTCGACGATAGTCTCCTTACTTGAGTCGGCCTTAAGGGAAGAAAGAGGGCTCTTACAGCACAAAGGCTCTTGGGAATTTGGAGATTCAAAGCTTAGGCACTTCAAGACTTTCAGCCCTTCAGCCCCTTCATCAATGGATGAAGGCTATATTTATAGAGGAGAGGAGGAGGCTGGGATCCCTACAATAGTGGAAGGGAGGCCTTATCCTTTGGGAGGTTCCCCATATGGTGGAAACAAGAGGCCAAAGGAGGAAGGTCGTGGTTATTCAGGCGAAACCACTCCTGATGACTCATCCACGAAGTTGTTGTAATTGAAACTTCGCCTCCTTTTAAAAAAAAATTCCATAAACAGAGTGGCGTGGGTGCAACACTGGGACAGAGCGCCTCAATCATGTCGTGAGCATTTTCCTTTGGCGCGAGTACATATCTGGCTACCAGCGCTAAGGCAAACAGTGTGTTTTTAGGGTCTCGTCAGAAATGATCACCGAAGGAATGTTGTCCTCATGGAAAGGGATGAAATGATGGTATTTGCAAGGCATGACACCGCTATTGGTCGCGTAAACAACCCTCCAATGGAAGCAGATGGGAATTCATGGTGGATGGTGACAAATTACCGTGTGAGGAATAGTCTTGTAAAGATAAAGGCATGGTAAAAAATGGGTTGGAGTTGAAGGGAATGTTTGTTGTTGAGGTTCTCCCTCAATTAAAATCAAACCAGGAGGAAGGAATTCACCATCAGGCCCGAGATATATTTCAGGTGGTTCATTGTGCGATATGGGAGACCCAATGGCTACAATCGGTTGTGGAGTGACCAATATAGGAACAACTTCTGGTTGTTCGAATTTGGGATCTAGATGTTCTGGTAAAATAAAAATGGGATCTGGATCAACTTCCAGTAGTTCAGGAGGTATGGTCTCACTGATTGGATGGATCGTGTCCACAGGTAGCTGTGGGGACTCCGTTTCGACGACAGTGGATGAACCAAGATGTGTAGAAATGACCCAAGACGAATTTGGTATGTGTGATGAAGATGACACACCAGAGGTACTGATGGTACTGGTTTCAGTAGAACGATGTTGCCTTCACTAACTAGAAATGTCTTCTAGTGGTAAAGGTGGTTTAAGTGATATTCAACGCGAACGACGGGAAAATGGATTTTCTTCTTCCACAATGACTGATTTATTTTATTACAAAAACAAATAAACAAAATAAAAGGGTAATTCTAGGCAAAAGGTTTACCAAGTAATTGTGAACTGCAGAATACCTCCGGGCGAACCAAGAAGTACATGCAGATAATCTCCTCGAACATTGTGTTCAGTGTATTACAAGTTACAAGGTGGCCAAATCGGTTGCCTATGGATGGTAAGCAACCTAATGTTTTCCTCCCAAATATACTCGAAGTTATGTGGAGTCCCAAGTCCATATTAGCGATGTCTAATGTGAAACCACACAATGAGAGCACCCCCTTATACTTTTCGTACTAGAACACTACTCTATATACCCGAAGGTACGTGGATGAGCTCCGATATACTTACATACGTGGAGTGAGGCATCACACTCAAAATGTATCACAAACAATTTAGCGACAACGGTTATGTTTAACGACGCCAGAACACGTCTCTAGCCTAGACCTTCTAAATGTTATCATTAATGTTACAATGCTTTCTTAGGTTGATTGATGTAAATTTTATGTTGATCTTGTTTAAAAGTTTGTCTTTGAGGTTCACCGCATGATGTAATGGAAATTCGTAAAAATGAAAACTAAATGATAAGAAAACTTTTCAATTTAGGTTTTTCAATGAAAATCCTAGCTACTAAGGGGAAAGAGCAATACGTTTTTGAGGATACAACAAAGAGCACAAAATAAATGTAGATTTCCTTAACTTGTTCCTATGCAACACACAGTTATCTAGATTCACATGCATGTTTTTATTTTCATCTCCCTTTAATTTGAATGAGAGAAAGGAAACTATATGCACAAATCAATCAAGCAAATTGTTTTCTTTTGAGAAACGAGGAATGAAACAACAATTTCTCTTAGGAAAATGAATAATGGAACTAAAATTTTCCTACAGGAAACGAGGAATGAAATAACAATTCCCTTTTCGAAAAGAGAATTGATCTAATGAAAAAATTAACTACTTTGAATTTAATTTGCCAATGATAAATAAAACAACTAATGAAACATTAAACAAATTAATTTTCAAAGGAGGAAGAACATGAAAGTTTATTGGTCTCTAAGAGTAATCAGACATATGAGAATACAACAAATAAGTGGCTGAAACTGAAAGAAATGAAAATTTTTGTTGGAATTTGGTTGGTTGAGGGGGCAACGCAGCCTCTAAGGGGAGACAGTGCGTTGCAGAGCACCCCCGAATGGAACACAGTGCACTATACCCTGACCAAGAGTGTGTTGGGCGTAGCTAGGTTTGAAAAACAAGCAGTTAAACACACTGCTAATGCAATTTGTTCATTCAAATGACTAATATAAGAAAGTAGATGCTACTGATGATGGTAAAAAAAGGCAGAAACACCAGGAATGATGGGATTCTCCCCAACAGACTCGCGAATTTGTTATACGAAATTTTAATCTACGAATAATTTAAATTCTCGAGTGTGGTGTTCCTTCCCTCAGAACAACAAACGAAAGACAACTAATATTTTCTCTAAGACAAATAGATATACAGAAAGGGAAAGAAACCTACGTGTGATACTTTCGATCTCCTTCTCCTTCTATCATTGTTGTTGTCGCTCTCAATCCAACTCAGGACGCTAGATCGTTTCCTGCAATCAAATACATAGAACAACAAACAACATACAATTTAAAAGTATCTACTTATCTTAATCAAATCAAACCAATTAGATCTGAGAATACATACATTATCAAGAATACATTTCATAAGATATAAACATATGTTTTGAGAAAATGAACAAATATATTTATTAGGAGAGTAGGAGGAGAAGATTACAACCAATATATCGATTTGTTGTCAACCTGCTCCAACTTCATTCCATCCTCCTCACATCCAGCACCATCTCAAGATAATATCAGTACTTCCAATCTCTTATCAAATGAGAATCCAACATCATAACTTTGCACAAAATTCTTCCTCCCTAGCACTTAGATGAGTGCTCAATTTAGAGGGAAACTGATGGTAGTTTCTCATTGAATTTCTTTATAATAATAGGCAAGACATGTTTCAAAGTTCAGAGCTGGTGGATGGACACTTGGATTCGAAGTATGAAACCTATGGACTCTTCTAGAAGGCACTGGCCATGTGGAGATTCCCAGAACAATGATGATTTCGCTCCCAGGTGACCAACGCACCCTTGAGTGTCGGGAAGTGCACTGCAATGCACCCTTGCATGGAGGTATTGGCACTGCAACGCAGTTAGTCCCTTGTAGAGGAATGTTGGTGAGTCAGTGGGTCATATAATATATACTTCAAACCTTGGAAATCTCACAATTGATGCCATTAAAGGATTGTCTTCACTTAGGGCATATAGCAGTTGATATTAAGGGGATGATAGACCCTATTCATTAGTCCTAGGGGATGATGCCCAAATTGACCTATAACACTTACTCTTTATCATGCGCCTATTTCCATTCATTTCGAGAAGCTCCCCTTATCTTTTGTCTTCATCCATTTCATCGTCCCAAATCACTGCACCTATTTTTTTGTCGATCTGCTTGTTGTACTCACTAGCATAATAGAAAGACTCATACGATATATACCCCTCTGCCATACACCCCTCGGGTTTTTCTCTTTGTCAAACAAAAAATTTCAATTTATTCATGTACCTCTCTAATAAGAACATCCAACAACAAGAAACGACCCCAACTAATTCAACCTCATCTACTAGGTGAATTAGAAGATGAACCTGCAAGTCCATGAAACTTGTCGGCAACTCCTTCTCAAACATACTAGCAATATAATCTATCTCTTGATGCCACTATGGAATGCTAGCCATGTGAATATCCTTTGATGTGGTCCAATGCACAAATCCATATAATTTAGATATGACATGTCATAGGTATTGGGGGAAGTAATGGTTCACACACCCACGCACGATCAGAGGATAATGACACAGCACAATAAATAGTACATTATACAAAAATTAATTATAAAATATCCCATTACATAAAAATAAAAAAATAATAATAAAATGATGTTTTTGACATACATACTCTTAGAAGGTTGAAATGGTTATGTGATTTAAACCCCGACAAACGATCTTCCACAGTGAAGAAATGTCGTAGTCAAGACCCATATAAAGAAGGCACCCTCACACTCATTAAAACTTAAATCCACGGGACATCACCTTCTTCGAAAGACCAAGAGTGACCATATTCTCATCTAGTTTCTTGTCTTGGGAGATGTTTCTTTTTAGTTTTTTAAGAAACAAGATCTCTCCTAACAACCAATGTGTCACTTTCATTCAATAATATGTGCCTCTATAAAAAAATGATACATTTTTAAATACATGGATGGGATCTAGTCAATGGAAAAACTTAAGATGCTCCCAATATGGGAGCTCATAAAATATAGATTTATTTTTCATCCCAATGGGAAATTTCTCAGCATAGGCGTCGAAGAATTTTGAATGATCAAACATAGGCTCCCTGTTTGAATCAAACATTTATGAAAACTCCTTCTCCTTCTCTCTCTCATATACTCTAATGATCTAGATTTATATAGGAACGCAACGGAATACACATATAACCATAAATATAAAAATGCAATGGAAATAACCCTTCATTTCATTAATATCAAAGAACTGAAATTTGTTTACAGACATAATGGAAATAAAATAGCTAAGGCATTGGTAGCTTATCTCTGAGAAGAGATGTGGTGGCTACAGGCCTCTGAACTCCTTATTACAATGAGGCTCGAAGGCCTATATATTATTAAGAAACAATGGAAAACCTTAAACATCCAAAAACCTAACTCTAGGAGATGAAACGCCAGAATATGGGCCCCGTCGAGGTAAATTGGTACATCAATTTCCCAGGGTCATAACTTTGGCATACTATCTCTGTGTGACGCACATGATACATTGTTTTTTTTTTTGTAAGTAAGTAGTAACATTATATTACGATATAAACAGAGGTTACAACAGAAGAAGGCGAAGACTTACGGCTTGGATTCCATAGCCTGCTTTGCTGCAATTTTCAGAGAGCTTATCGATGCATAGCTATTCAGCTTTGACAATTGATCACCTTAGCTCTTAACCAAAACCAAAATTTACCGGGCTGTCACGCAGGACCCCCTTCAGCGACAAAACGAGGTTATCATAATTCCGATGGCCATAAAGGCCTGTTACATACCAGCAAGAAATAAAAACGACTAAAGAGAAGCCTGATTACTAAAATCAGGGTCGACCTGATGGCAGCAGGAAGAAGAGATGGCTGCGCCTCTTAGATGTTAGGAGTAGATGCCCCCGAGTGCCCTCCCTCGCCTGAAGGTGTGCCTTCACCTCCTGGGGTTGGGACCCGTGGCTTGAACCTTCTGATTACAGTAGCTTGCTCTGCATCTGTGGCTAGCTCGATGGAGACATTTTGAACATGGCGGAGATAGAGTTCGAATCTGCGGACGAACTTCTCCATGGTCGTGCCTTGCTGTTTTAGCTCCGCGGTGAGTGAGTTCAGTGCGATTTCTAGCTTGTCGAGACGTGCAGTGTTCTGAGCTGAAGCAATGGTCGTGGCTGCGAATGTTTCTTTCACTGCAGCTCCTTGCATGGCTATGGATTTGGCTAGCATTGTCTTGACTTGCCAAGCTACCACTTGCGTTTGCAGGAATTGGGTGTGCCGAGGGGAAGGGGTTCCTGGATCCACAAGCCAGTCTACCTCTTCGCTGATGTTGATATCGTCTGTGTGTGCTCGGGCCAATTCTACTTCTTCCTCCAGAACCTCTATCGTCTGTTTCCCTCGCTTGGACACTGATTCTTCGTAGCATTCCACTGCTCTTTTGAGGGCTTGGGAGGCTTTGATGCTCCTCGGATTGATTTCTGCCATAGCTTTCGAGCATGTTTCTGCACCTGTTCTGTTGCGAAACTTTGAAGATTGGGATAGACCCGGAACCTGCACATAGACAGAACAGCGTAAGAATGAAAGAGGAGGATTGCGGGGAGGGGTAATTAAAGGGAGATGGCTAGGGGGGGGTTGAAGCTCGCCGCGGGGTGGCCAATCCAATCCATTATTGCGGGCAAGTTGCCATAATGAGTTGTCATTAAGACTGGGTGAGTGGTCGAAGTAATTCGATTTGCTGTGAGATCCTTCACACGCTGTCTTCCAGTGCTTAAGGCGCTCGGTGGAGCTATTTCTTCTATCATTACTTTCACTCATTAAGGCTTGCTGGTTCCGATGGCTTTTCGTTAAATTCTCCTGCGTGTGCCGATCGCCCAGCGCAATCACCAAACCGTTACGTCTGATCTTCTGATGATGCCTGTCCTTCCGTCCGTTCCCTGGAGTCGTCAGCATTCAGGTCCTTTTTTGAAATGATACTGCACTGATCCCGGAGCTTGTCATCTCTGAGCTCCTTCCAACACGTGTCCCAGGCGTGAGTTGGGTTGTCGACCGCATAGTTTGCAATGTGGTCCGCGAGGGAATTCGCTTGCCTTCTCACATATTGTAAGACTACACCACTGAGAGGGCAAATGTTGCGCTATTCTTTCTGTTATCGCAGCTAGCCTCCAATGCTTAATTGCTTTGGCTGGTTGTGTTCCCTGTTGGATCTTTTTTGCAGTAGTTATGGCCAGCTTAGAGTCACCTTCCACGATTTCTTTTCTTTTGCCCAACTGTATCAAGAGTCGGAGACCCTGTTCCAGCGCTGTGAATTCTGCATAGTTATTAGTGGTTTCCCCCAAGTTTTTGCTGAGGATGTGAATGATTCCTCCGTTTTCATCCCTTAGAACTCCTCCCGCTCCTGCTGGGCCTGGGTTGCCCTTTGCGGCCCCATCGAAGTTTAATTTGCAGAATCCATTGGGCGGACACTGCCAGGTGATCAAAGAGTGCATTGGTCGCAGACTTGTTTTTGTCACAAGGTGTTCTGCTGCGTTAGTGAGGCCGAAAATGCTCAGAATTCTTCTATCATTGGGGCTTATGGTATCCATCTCTTCCTCTGTACACCAGGTGCGTATTGTCTCCGTGAGCCCCTTTATGATGACTGTTTTTATATCGTCGGTTTGACGTTTCCTGCACTTTTGGAAGATTCGGTTGTTCCTTTCCTTCCATACGTTCCATATGATGAAGCCTGGACTGTTTGCCCATAGTGCGTTAACCATAATATTATTGGATAATTGAGCTTGCCAGTTTGTTATGGTTTCTTGAATTGAGTTACGTTGTCTATCTGATTGCTGGAAGATTTCTTGCAGCCATTCCCATAGTTCGTTGGTCCATTTGCAGCTATTGAAGAGGTGGTTGGTAGTTTCCTCCTGCTGTTCGCATAATGGGCATCGGGACGGACCAGTGAAGCCCCTTTTGATTAGGTTTTCCCAAGTTAGGACTTTTTTGTTCTGCAAAAGCCACAGGAACAGTTTGATTTTGGGCCAAAGGATTCCCTTCCACACATTCTCATGCCAAGCAACCTTATCCTGCTCCTCCCTGTTATCCAGGTGATACCTAGCTTCTTTTAGGTTGAAAGACCCTCCATCCATCATGCCCCAGCGCAGTTTGTCTGGTCCGTGCACTTCTCTAAGGATTCTTTGCTAAGCGCTTCATTGAGTGTTCTGTTTAGATTTTGCAAATGCTCCTCCTGGGGAAGGGGAGTGAGCTGCCATTTTCGCCATTGCTGCTGATCATTGCCTTGCTCCCAGAAGTGATGTACTTTTGTTTTCCCATTTTCCCGATACCATTGTTGCAGAGGATGGAGAGTGGGGCTTTCCAGTTTTGGGAGTTGTTGCCAGGCATCTTCCCAAAGAAGAGCCGAACTTCCATTTCTGATCTCCCAGAAGCAGTGATTCTGAATTATGTGTCGATTTTCTCTGGCTAGGTTCCAAATGGAGGAGCCTATCGGGACCTCTGTGATTCTGATGAGCTCTTCATGCTGCCAATGTGCTGCGTATTTGGCTTTCCAAAGTTTTACCCAGGGAGTTTGGGGCTCGGTTAGCCATCTCCACCATAGCTTGGCCCCGTTGGCTTTATTGATGGTGCCAGGATCCTGTAATCCAAGACCACCGAAAATCTTGGGCTTGCAGAGCTTATCCCATGCCACCAACGCCCATTTTGGCTTGCCAGAGTTGCCCGACCATAGGAATTTCCTTTGGACGCTTCTTATTTTCTGCAGAACTCCTTGTGGAGCAGGTAGGATTGAGAGCATGTAGCTGGGAATTGCTTGAAGAACCGCTTTGGTCATTACCAAACGTCCTACTAAGTTTAGAACTCTGTTGGTCCAGTGGTTGCATTTGTCCTCCAGCTTGTTTATCAGCCTTTCCCAGTGAGCTTTCTGCCAGGGCTTGTCCGTTAGGGGAATTCCTAAGTATTTTGAGGGAAGGCAACTTCATTTGAAACCCAGGATCGCAGTCAGGTGTCTTTGGACCGCCAGATGAGTATTAAAGAAGAATATCATGGATTTGTCAAAATTGAAATCCATTCCGGAAGCCTTACTGAACAGGGTGAGTATTTTTTTGAATCCTTTTGCTTCTTTGACAGTAGGCGTGCCATGCAGCATGGTGTCATCCACAAACTGCTGGTGAGTAGTGGCCGGAAAATTGTTCAGAGGTTTCAGACCTTTTATTGTATTGTTCTCCTGAGCATGCTTTATGAGACGACTGAACCCTTCCATCAGAATAACAAAAAGAAACGGGGAAATTGGGTCTCCTTGCCTTATACCCCTGGTTGGGTAGAAAGGTTGAGACGGGGCTCCATTTACCAGGATCGAATGATTGGGCGTTTTGATGAGAGCTAAGATCCAAGTTATCCACCTGTTGCTGAATCCAAAGGCTTGTAAGACAGCTTCTAGATAGGCCCAGCTTACTTTGTCATAAGCTTTCGATAGGTCCAGTTGCATTATCATGCCTGCTTTTCTTTGGGTTTTTAGAGTATGGATCATTTCATGAGCTAATAAAACATTATCCATGATTTGTCTCCCCTCCACGTATCCTGATTGTTCTTCTGAGATGATTCCCGGTAGGATAGGTTTTAATCTGTTTGCTATGACTTTGGAAATGATCTTATAAACCACATTGCAGAGAGCAATTGGTCTATACTTGGACGGAGTGCAGGCATCTTTTTCTTTTCGGATTAAGGCAATGAAAGTAGAATTTAGAGACTTTAAGATTGAGGATGATAATCTTGAGTCTTCCACCACCTCCCATATGTCTTATTTTACAATATCCCAGCAAGCTTTGAAAAAGTCTACTGTGAATCCATCTAGTCCTGGGGCCTTCCCGTTGGCCATTTCTCTGACCGCTACCTCCACCTCCTGGAGAGAAACCGGTCTTTCCAGGGCACTGTTTTGCTCATCGGTGATGAGTCTGGGTATGGCAGAGGTGACTTTGTCGATGGCTTCTCTTTGATTGTAATCAGGTTCAGTGGCAATGTCTTGAAAGTGTCTGCGAAGCTGATTGGTAATATCCTGGTGTGAGCTGAAACTTTCTCCATTCTCTCCTTGTAATCTGGTAATTCTGTTGCTACATCTGTAGTCAATGGCAGATCTATGGAAGAACTTGGTATTTCTTTCTCCCTCCTTTAGCCATTGGTTGCGGGATTTTTTCTTCCACAGAATTTCTTCTTGCTTGCTTCGTTCTTCCCATTCTTGCATGAGCTGTTTTTCCTTGTCAATGGATTCCTGTGTTGTTTTGCCCTGAATCCATTCGTTGTGGATTTCCTCCAGCTTCTGCTCCAGCTGGCGTTTATCTGCAAATATATTCCCAAATACCTCTCGATTCCAAGTTTTCAGTTGTGTTTTAATGTGCTTGAGCCTTGCCTGAAGGTTGAACATTTTTGTACCTTTTGTCTGTAGTGGAGTATTCCACCAAGTTTTAATATTGCTGATGAAGTCTTTATGGTTGAGCCAAAACCTTTCGAAACGAAAGGGCCTGTTCTTGGGGGTGCCTGAAATTGATAGTTCCAGAGTAATGGGCCAGTGGTCTGAGCCCCCAGAAGGCAGGATTTTCGATCCTATAGTGTTCCCTTCCAGGATTAGGCTTTCGGAAACCAGGTAACGATCCAGTCTTGAGGCTATTAGCCTCTCTCCTCCTTGCCTGTTGGTCCAGGTGTACAAGCCATTGCTTGGCTTTATGTCTACTAGGCTTATTTCTCGAATAAAGTCATTAAAAGCATGGGCCTCATTGCTGAGGATTCTGATGCCTCCTTTCTTTTCCTCGAGTGATGTTATCATGTTGAAGTCCCCTCCATAGATAGCCCGAGAGTTGCTGTGTTTGTGATGCAGGCTGGTTAGTTGCCGTAGTAGCAACAGTTTGTCATTCACCCTTTGGGGGCTATAGACATTGACGAATAGAAAGGATCCTTCTTCTCCGATGATTTGCATTTGAATAGCTAGGAAATGTTTCGCTGCTTCAGCATTGATTAGATGATAGACATTTGGATTCCACAGGATGGCTAAGCCTCCACTCATGCCAGTTCCTTCCACCGCTAGATGCTCTAGATGCTTGCTTAGTCTTTTAGTTATCTCATTTTGCTTTTGAATTGTGCATTTGGTTTCCTGGAGGAAAACCATATCCGGTCTTTCTTGAGTGATTTTATTTTTCAGGAGCCTCTGTTTCCTGAGGCTTCCTAGTCCTCTTGCATTCCATGAGAGGACTTTCATAGTTAACTGAGATTAGGAAGAGAAGGAGAAAGCCTCAAGGGCTTTCATCTTTCCCGAGTTGATCAACAGTTGGCCTAACTCGTAGAGAGCATCTTTGTTTGATCTTCTTCCTCTTTTCTTTTTGTACTGACTACTGGCTTGCGTCTGGTGTAGGGTTTGTGATTTGATTCCCAGGCTTCTGGGAGCACTACGACCCTTTTTCAAATTTCTTGTTATTGCATCTTGTCTAGCTAGTAGTAGATGGTTGATCTTGCTTATTTCTTCTTCTGGTACTTTGTCTATCCCTTTTTGTTTCCATTGTTCTACTATTGAGTTAAGATCCAGCCCTTCTTTCTCCAAGATTTCATCCAGTTCTAGGTCTTCTGTGCCCTGTTCACTGAGGATCATGTCCTCATCTTCTTCTTTGTTTTCAGAGTTTGCTGCCTTGATATTTTCGGGATCTAGGGTATCTTGAGTATGCTCATTTATCTGATTCTCTAGATCAGGATCTGCCTTGTTCCCTTGAGAGTCCTCTCCCAGTATTTCGAATGGATTTGTGGTGTCTTTGTTTGGATCTGCTGACTTAGGATGATTTCTACGATTGGCTCTATGCCTTCCAGTAGGCCTTGTGAATCCATCCGTGGTAGCAGAGGGTTTCCCTTTGGGGGGCTCCTCCGTCTTATTTTGAGGGCATTCTCTGATTAGATGCCCATGCTCGTGGCATTTTCGGCATCTAAAGGGTATTTGCTCATAGTCTATAGTTTGAAAGTAGGTTTCATCTCTGTAGTCTAACCAAAGTCCTTCATGCAAAGGTCCTGATACATCCATTTCAACACAAATGCGGGCATAAGTTGTGTACCTTTTTTGAAGAGTGGCTTCAGATGCTCGGACAAAGGTGCCCAACGTGTTGCCGATTTGTTCCAACGCTGCTGGTCTCCAATAGTCAATTGGCAAGGAGAAAAGTCTGATCCATACTGGTACCTGGGTGAAGGTTTCTTGCTCAGGTGCAAAGTTAGGTTTCCATGGCCGCATGTAGAGGCCTGCCGAGGCATAGAAGTAAGGACCTCCCTCAAAGATCCGGTCTTTGTCATCCAGATTGGTGAATACCACCGTGAAAAATCCTTTGGCTCCTAGGTGCAGCTGGACATTTCCTCGCGGTTTCCAAACTTGCTTGATCCAATGACACAGCGCTTTTTCACTGGGCCAGAACCCCATGAATTTGCAAATTATCGCATATATTGACATGTGATCTCGGTATTCCTGAAGTTCTGGATCCGTAATACTTACCCTCAGGCTGTCCATAGCTTTTGGTTTGCATCGTCCCTGCAATTTTGGTTGCGCTTTGTTCCCTTCAGCATTTTCAGATCGATCATGCTGGGCTGTTTGTTCGTCAATTTTGTTCAGATCTGCATCCTTGCTTTGTGGATCTGCCTTCTGTGAAAGTTGAGTTAGATTGGCTCCTTCTCTGCTTGTAGATCCCTTCCCTGTTCCGGTTGCGAAGCGATCTGAGATTGTCTCCATGTGGCTGGCGTGATCTGGGTTTGCAGAGGAGCCCACGATTCTTAAACTCTCATCCGGCTTCTTCCCTTTGTCTATTATGACCTGTTTGAAGGTGGGGGCTCCAGGGGCCCCCGGGCGTCCCATCTTCTGCGTCATTTTCAACCCTTGTTGTCGCAGATCTTGGATGCGATCTCGGCTTTTAGCCAGCGTTCTGGTTTCGGATCAGAGGGCGGCCTTCGAAACCCTAGCTTCCGCCTCAGAAAAACCCTCGATAGAAACATATATCCGAGGAATAAAAATACTAATAACAAATTTCACGTCCAGGATGTGTTCACCGGAGAAGCGATGTCCAAAAAACGTCGTTTAGGGCCTCAAAATGGCTCCGAAAGTTCAAGACCCGAGAGGCTGCTAAAAATAGTAAATTGTGCTATAATTAAGGAAACTGAAAAACTGAAAGAAACAATGGTTGGGCCCAAAGTGGAATAGGCGGGTGGCCACCAATATCCACCTAGATCATTCCTCCCCCCTTAGGAAGCAATGGCCCCTATTGCGTTGAGTTCCTCCACGAGATGAGGAAAATTTTGCTGAACTTGGTCCTTGGTGAACCACTTGCCTTGGTGTAGGAGTTGGCCAAATTTGACAACCCGATACAGTTGTGTAATATCCCAAAGGGGGAGAATGCAGTAATACTTAAACACAATATAAGAACTACAACTAAGTAAATAATAAATCTCAAGACAACATCAGAATTTACAGAGAAGTTGAGCCATTTTATTATATGGAGATGATTCAATTACATAATGTACAAAAATATGAGTATATCTAGCCAAAGAGATGGCCTAGAATCACCCTGAAAACATGCCAAAGTAGGCACTACGTAACTGGAGAGTTGCTGGAAGCAAATACTGCGCTATCCCTTCATCAAAATATGAATATATGACTGCAAGCTGAAAAGGAGAATGTAGATCTGTTGAAATCTGGAGCTCCGATGATGCCAAGATTCAAGATCTGGTCAATGTGATGGATTCCCAAGATAACCCAGAAAGGATTTTCCAGATCTACAACTTTGGAAAATCACCCTCCTAGAGCTTGATCCTTAATCTCCTGTGATTACAGATCTGAAGCTAGAACTAAAAAATATATGGTAGAAATATGTCACACAATCAGATCTAAGCTTGAAGGGTTGATCCCTCCTTTAGATCTACAAGATAGAAGCTCTAGATCTAGCTTCTCAATCATCCAATAATGATTACAGTTGTTGCAACACAACTGCTCATAAAAACTGCGATGTAAGGGAAAGAGAGGCCTTCAGCCTGCTGAAGTGTGCTGCAATAAACTCCAGGCTGATGGAAACACTGATGGCAAGGTGAGGGGATGGTCCCTCATAGGATTACTAGCTGAAAAGCTAGCAACTTCCTTCCTCATTTTGGATCTGCAAAATGGACAGCGTAATTCCTGAAGGTATTACTACTGCTAGGAGTTCAATAACTTTTGGCCTGATGCAAGATATGAAATGAAGCTCTGGGAATGTTGATCTTTAAGCCCAAGGTGATAGGAATAAACTTTCACCAGTTCTCTAGCTGAAATACTGAAGACAACCTCTACCTTCCAAACTGGTCTTCAGAAATCTTCAATTTCTGAATATGTATGTTCTGCATAAAGTAGGAAAAGATATGTGGCACCAATGCCTGATGTATAATGAAGTGCAACCCTCTTCCAAGATACCACTCAATGAAAGAGGTGGGATTCCCAACCAGGAACACCCTGTGCTAAACAACACTTGCAATCTTTGTTAAACAGCCCAAGAAAGCAATCGAATGTCACATGACAATTCCAGATCTAAACAGATCCTCAACATCAATAACCTTCTAATGTTGTGTTGAGGCCTCGAAATTTGCTGCAACAACATGGGGGACGACCACTCAGTCCAAACCTTAAAGTAGTTCCTTTTCCGTTTAGAATGGTGGCTCTGATTGGTTTAACTAGGTCCAGTTACTTTCTCTCAATCTACATTGGCTTAAAATATGACTTTTATCTATCAATGGGAAAGAGACATCGGATCATTTCTCTTACCGATCAGACAAGAAAGTTATCCTTAAGATAATTTGGGCTTAGCTAAGCCACAACTAAAGTTTTTCCTCTTTGAGAAGAGGACTTTTTAGGATGTAGAATTTAATCTATATGCAATATTATTCTAAGATGCAAGCAAAAAAACTATTTTAATCATATATAAATTAGGCAAATATAGATCTATCTCAACAGAGAACAAGATGTTTAAAATAATTGAGATTTAAATATGTTTGTTTTAAATGAATATCAAGCTAACGAAGTAGTTCAATTAACTGATATTGTAAATACCAAACAAATTCTATCTAGAGACCTCTTAACTGAAATAATCAATCAACAACACTCAGGAAGTAGTTCTCAAAATGATATTGGTCATTTAATCAGTAACTTGAATAATTAAACAATAACATGTGGAAATAGTTCACAACATATCACTATTCAATAAATCATTTTTATAAGACAAATGTCTAAGTAAATAGTTACTCAGAAATCAGAATTCAACCCATAAGAGTAGAGATAAATAATAACATAAATTGAGGCAAATTACTCATACCGACAGAAGTGCACAAGTATGCGAGTAAATTGACACATTCCTGTTATCATAAAATGAAACCAACATTTAAAATAACAGTATTATAAATACCAATTTATTAAGTCCATTTCTCCAGCTCCGGTCTCTAACAGTCTTTTACAATGCTTGAACTTCTGCTTTCAAAATCAGAGCTACAGTAATGCAAGACTGTGTTCATCATACATAACTCGGAATGTAAAAGAAAAACCTCAATAATCTCTAGATTTGAGATTCCTCTCCTGTCATCCTACACCTCTAAATCCTCTAGACACTAGTGCCATCAAGAATTCTAGAATTGCAGAGGAGAGAAGCCCCTATTACATTTTGCAATTTGCTATTTATAATATTTACAAAAGGATTTATTTAGAAGAAAGTTTGTTTGAAAAGTGGTTTTGCTCAATCAATTGTCATTAGTTCAAAAAATATTATTCAATTGTTGGAGCTTTCTCATTGATTGAGATCTTATTCTTCTCATCTCTTCAACTGTTTTTCTGCAAAAACAAATCAAAAACAAAATTAAAATGCAAAAATAAAATCAAAATGTCAAATCTAGAAATTAAAATAAATCCAATTAAAATTTAATTAAATAAATAATTGAAAATGAATTATAAGATTTCTTTTGATGTTTGTGCTAATCTAATTGGCCAAGGAGAACATAGATGAATGGATCTGCACTCATAAGAAGTTGTAACAAAATTAAAATGCAAAAAATAAAACTCAGAAAATTAGTTTTGTTCAAAAATTTGGAGCTTGATCTTTTGTTAAATTTTAGAACCAATAAATGATTAAATCTAGAAATGAAACCTTTTCAAGAATAATTTCCATCATTTTATCTTTCCAATGAGCTGTCCTGGGCCTCATTTGGCCAAGTAAAACTCCATTTATGAGCTTCTAAAGTTGGTATATTAAAATTGCCAAAAATCTGGAATTTTTGTTGCTTGGGCTAAAAAATCAAAATTTTAAATTAAATTATAATCCTAAATTAGATTATAATATTTAATTAATTAATGCTAATTAATTTCAATTATATTATTCATCTAATTTAATTATAATCTAATTTTAAATTAAATTATAATTATCTATTAATTAATTATAATTACATTATTAATTTTAATAAAAACTAATTGAAAAATACAAATTAACTAATTAAAAAAAATGATTTATTGGTTAATTAAAATATCAAAATATTATATTAATATTATAATTCAAATTTTATTAAAATTATAAAAATATTATAATTAAAATATAATATTATATAATAAAATTTATTTTAATTAATAATTCACAAAATATAAAAATGCACACCACGTGGAAGAGAGAGGAGTGGAGGGATAAGACGGAAGATAGCGGAGGGACTGGCGGTCGGCAGGTAAGGGTCCCACATAATATTACATCGATTTTTCCGAAGGATAACATATGAATGTGGTGACGATTTCAGTGATGGCCAATATGCGAAAAGGTAAAGGGTCCTACCAATAGGTTTTAAGCGGCGATTTGATGGGTGGCGGAGCTATAATATTGAAATTTCGGAAGTTAAAATCAATGGGTTTTAAATATTGTTTAAATTATGAAGTATTTGGATATTGGGTAAAAAGGTGAAAAATAATAAAAATGAAGAGGGGTCAATATTTACAATAAATGACTATTTTAACTATAAGAATTAAAATATTGGTACGCTTTATACTTGTTTTTTAACCCAAGCGAGAAAATGATCAAAACTTCAAAAGAGTGTTATTTACAAACCGTTTGACCAAATGAAGTGAAACACGTATCGTTGGAAAGCTTATGAAAAAAAGATTCAATGAAACAATCAAAATAGAAATCCGATAAAAATGAAAAATGATAAAATTACAAAATAATTAACTTAATCAAAATCCTAAAAGGTGTTTAGCCAAGAATTTTGTAGAAAGGGTCTCCATTATTTGAAGTACATAAGTCAAAACTGGGGGGGTTGTGTTTTACCACAACAATGGCGACATGTGGGAGAAGAACCAATTATCTCTGATTAATGGTAATGAACTTAAATTTACCCAAAGGTTAAAAATAATGGAAATCATGGAATCGTCTAACAGTAAAACATTTCCATAGGTCCCACATAAATAGATTAAGCGATGTGAGTTCGTAAAGATAAGTACTTAAAACAGACTTGAGTAAAAGTGATGAATCCAAATTTGGAGAAATTTGTTTTTTAAATTTTCCTCATGTGAAATAAAATAAAAGAAGGTAGAGATAAGAGTTTTTCATAAAACATATATCCATTTTAAGATTGTCTCTGACATTGTTTCGCTGCCAGCAAGCCTGAACAATACCTTGGCGAAGTTGTATTTTATGCCATACAAGCTTAGTCCCACTGTCAGCGAGCATCCATGGCCCCGACGGGTTTACTTGTATTTCCCATGCTTCCTCTTTTTCACTCTTTTGATAAGCGTATTTGCAAGCTTTTATTTATGATGTATTTGAGTGAAAGAAGTGAGATGGTAATAGAGATTCTATGTTTAATGGACATAGTACTTTCATAATGTTTGCTCCAAATTATTTCCGTGCAACTATCAATCAGAGGATTTTTATGTGGAGGGGTGGGAGGTATTCATTGAATTAAACTCAAATCAGTTCTTTCATTGAAAATGTAAACTCAATCACTTAGAAATTATGTGTGTTCCTCCATGAAAAATATTTTAAATCAATATGGCTTTATGGTTGCATAAAGATATGCCTTTAATGATAAATGAAATTTATTTAAATTGATAGAGTAAAAAATTTCCCATGTATGTCAACAACTGTAAGGTAACAAAAATTTCTTTCACATAAATCATGACAAAGTCACCAAAATCAAATCAAAACTGAAAACAAAAAGAAAATAATTCCTAAACTAAATTAAGAAAAGAAATCAGCAAATAAAAAATGAAGAAATAAAAATTTGAAAGAAAAACAAAATTTAAAAGCTAAACTCTAACAAGATCGCTTATATGAATTTCTCGACAAAGGATTACAAAAGAAAATAAGTATATGTACGTTCATTTCTATGTTGAAATTTTTAAAATTTTTATCTTGTAGAGTTATATAAAAATGAGGCTCACAAAATGTAGAAGGTGAATAGTAGATATGATAGATAATATGTTGAATGAGAAGTTTCTGTCTATCGCAAATTTTCTTCTTCAAGACAAAACCTGCATAAAAAGATCTTAACTATTTCCTAATAAAATTAATGCTTAAAAAAAAACAGATTAAAGGTTCAGAAACTCCCCAGTCTAGCTGATTCGATGAGGATCATTACTGCTTCTCTCAAGAATCTCATAGGGAAAAAGAAAATGAACTTCGAAAACTGATCTGGTAGAGGTGTGAAAGGTTTATGAAGACCTGAAAATAGAGTTCGATATTAGCAAAAACTAAAACAAAAAATATGAAGAAATGGAAATAAATGAAAGTGGGCACATGAAACTTACCATTGAATAACTGCATTTAAACTTACCTGAGAAAGATGATTTTCTTTAATGCAAGTTAACTTCTTTCTTTAATTATAATTAATAGCATGAAGAAGTTTTATTGACCAAAAATCATTATTTATTAAATCTAAAGTAAAACAAGCAGTTAACTAAAAGAAATCAATGTTTCATGTTTAAGGAATCAGAAATAAATTGAATCTATCATAAATGAGGATGAAGTTATGCTTCTTTATGAATTGTAACAATGAATGTTATTTTTGTTTTTTCCATTCTGAATTTATATCAGCCCCAAAATATTGAAATTGATTCAAAATCCCGAATAATGCAACAGTATATAAAGAGGATTTGAATCTTTATATGATAAGTATGGAGAAAAATTCAGAATAAAAGAAAATTAAAAATATGAATTAATCATCGGTACATTACCTTGCTAAATTTTCCGATATGCGATTGAGCTCTTTCCATAATAATTTAAAAGATAATGGTGGAAAGCCGAATATCAAAGTTTATTGCATCAAAATATCTTGAAGCCAAAGCTTCATTTGAGTTAGCAATGCGATATAATTATTGTGATGGAAATGTCGCGAGATGAGCTTGTGCGATTGGAAACTGCAAAGGGATGAATGCGATATCGAAGAATAGTCATATCGGGAGATTAAAGCTTGTGAATGAACTGAAATACCGATATTATTCTTGCGACAATGAAAATGTGGTAAATGACTGATGCAATGTGACTGCAAATATCAAAATATATGCGTGAAACTTTGGCTTTACGACGCACACAAATGGTGACCAATCATGCATGGTTTCACTTCGCATCTTTTATAACTTACCTTTCCGTAGATTTCACAACTTAGCACTTTTTCTATTTTGCAATTTCGCAATTCGCATCAAACTCCACACCGCTCGTTGAAACTTTTATCGTTTAACATATTACTTATCGCGTGTGATATGCGATATATGTATCATCGCATCACAATCTCCTTACCTTGTCATTTATCGCATCGCAACTAATATAACTTACCGAGTGAGGTTTTAACAATAACCACTAAAATTTCCAATATGCGAAATGTAATTTCGTTGATGCGCCAATGTGCGATAAAGAACGAACCCGATATTTTTATTATATGAATTTTAATTTCATATCAGATCCAAGACATTGGAATTTTTAAATATGTGCCCCTACCAAATTTTTAATTTATAAACGGACGTGATATCTATATAAAAAGAGGATTTAAATGTAATATCGGGTCCAGATTATATGAACATCGCAGTTTTGGCGAAGTAATTTTACCGGAAAATTAGCGAGAGTATTGAAATTGATTCAGAAGATATGCATCGAAGGTTTCCTATCAGGAATTGTTAAGAGTTGCCTCTCATCAAATGTTGTGATACAGATAATGTGATATTAGAAAGAGAGATCATTGGAGATTGAAGGGAATGAGAATATCAGGAAATCTGATATATTTAGTGTATGTTCACTTTAGAGTCTCCGATATGCGATTTGCGATATATAATGAGCCATATGTGAGGTCGATGATTTTTTTAAAGTATTCAAATCAAAAAGAAAATGAGTGATTTGACTTTCCTTTATAATAAATAACCCTTTAATAATTTAATTAGATGTCGAAATTTTTTATTAGAAATTAATTTTATTAGAATTTTTTTATAAAGAGAGTTGTGAAATAAAATGATCTGATATGATTATTCCGATAATTTATTAAGACTTATCAGGATTTCAATATAAGTAAAATCTATATATCCTTCAAATTACAGATGAAATAATAAATAGTTCCCTGAACATGTTGCAGATTTTGGAAACAAGGGTTGGTTGCTTGCTTATCTCAGATCTACATAATCAAGTTAATGAAGATCTGCACACAAAACAAAATAGAAATAAGAAATGACCTTTGAAAGAAAATAAAAATAAAAATAAACAATAGATGATGATGAACTTGTAAACACATACCTAGAATAATTTTGATTGTAAGTTTACCTCATGAATCGTCAATTTCTCCCAAATTTTCTCAAAATTTGCATAAGTTCAACATCATCTTCTTATTTTAATCTAAAATGCTAAGTAACGATTTTTTTTTTTTTTAAATTGCATCCTTTCCAAAATTACATCGAAAAACAAGAGTAGTAAAAATAAGTTCTTAGAATTACTTTTGAATCAAAAATTTTCAAGTGGTAGAAAATTCTTGGAATTTCTTCATGTATGGTCAATGTTATAATTTTTTGAAAAACAAGAAAATTGAAGGCTTGATAGATAATTATGATCAGATAATTCAAGAGCTTCTAAAATTCTCTAGGCTTCTTTTCTACTATTGAAATGGGATGCTCGCAAGAAATTGGATTCATTGCTTGTTTTATTGAAAATATGAAATAATGAAATAAATGTAAATAGAAAAGAAAAATAATCTATTCCTATTTCTAACTTAATGAAGGAAACATGATTAGGTATAGTCATACTTCCAATGAAACCATGTAAGCATTTTAATTCCTACATGTATGTACATGTCAAACATTAGTAAAAATGAAAATATAATTAACCTACAAAAACTAAATCTGAAAGCAAGACGTATCTTTATTGTTAGTAGATTATTCACCATTACCTTCTCTTGAAATGTCATTTCCAACTGAATTTCAATTGGGTCATAGAAATCTGGATGGATTTCCATTATTGAGTGGGAGAGGTTTGAAAGAGAATATGACAGACCAAGTTGTAAAAATGATCTTTCAGCAACAATGGCCTGTGTGATTTTGTTAGTGTTATGTTTAAGTGATAAATTATTAACGATCTTTCGTGAAGGAAAACTTTCCAAATATATTTCAAATTGATCAATGAAAAATGGATGGAAGTCAGATAAATCCAACAGAAGATTATTAATTGAATTAGATTGTTGGTCATAAAGTGAAAATACACTCTCTTTTTGGCACTGCTCTTGAGAAATGAGAAGTAATTGATGAGTGAACATCAATTGAAATTGGAAGTTTAATATTCTTTGATGTTCACAATTATAATTTGAAACTTCATTTTCTCGTTGAGCCAATGCATCAATTGAGTGTTCAATATTGAGTTGCTCAATATGCCAGCACAAAGTATCTAAAAATCTAAGACTAAAAACAGAAAATAAATCTGAAGTTAAAATTAAATGTTGAAAAAATAACAAAATTTAATCATAGTTTACACTAATGTTACAATTATTGTTACAACACAATTTGAAGTGACTTAAAGTAATTTCCTCTTCACAAGAATTGTGCAGAATAATGCAATTAGAATGATTATTGATACCCACTTGTGAATTAGAAAGAAGGATACGACTCTGAATATGAATGCGAGCTTGATCATCATATAAATCATAGATTGGAATGGTTTCTTGAATGTTGAAATCATAAGTATGATTATTTGTTTGAAAATGAGAACTATTTGGAACAATTTCTAAATTAGATTACTCTTCATTTTCACATGTGATTAGACTTTGATCATGAGGATTCAATTGTAAAGAAGACAAATCAATATCATCAATGTCAAAGTAGCTATCATAAATGACTTCAAGACATTCATTAAAATTTCCTTCGATCATATTCAATGTATCAAAACAAGAAGGAATATTAAGCTCATGTTCATTAATGCCAGAAGAATGATCATTAATTAATTCTCTATCCCGATAAAAACTAATTGGAAATTCATTTAGATCAGCTTCTTTTTTTCTGAAACATCTTTAACAGGGAGAGAGGAAAAATTGCTATTAGAAAAATTATCAGGATAAAGAGAAAAATATGAATCCGAAATAATCCATTTGAAAATGTCTATATTTGAGCACTCTGGTGTATTTTATTCATTGCAATTTCCAGATTTAAGATCATTTTCTTGGCTATTTATGCTTTATTGAATAATGTTGTTTTGTTGATATGAATTTGGAATTTTCTCATCATGAAAGAATTCATAAATTTGTACAACATATTGCATATTATTGGAAACTTTAATCGCTGCTAGTACTTGCCGGATTATGATCTGACTTTCTGATTCTAATGTATACTGATTTTCAGATTTCAAAGTGGTATCTTCTTCAATATTGCTGCTAATATTTTCTTGCAATTGATCAATGAAATTTTCCAAACTTCGTGATGGAGATTCATGGACATGAGAAGGTGCACCTTGATCTTTTTCAATATAGTAAGAAATGTGCAGAAATTGAAGGAATTGATTATACAAAATAAAGACCATTTCATCATCATTTGTTTGTACCTCCATATTGGAATTCTTACTTATGTCAATGAAATTAGAAGGAGATTGATCAAAGCTTGGTATAATTTCACATGGGTTATGAATGGAAGGAAGAGAGAAAATATGTTCAAACCAATCTAATAATTCTTTTTTCCGAAGTTTTATCTTCAATTTTAAATTTTAAACAATTTAAACGAAACTTGATGGTAAAATCAATTAAATACTCTCATTCAAACTTTCGTAGATATTCAAAATCGTTACATACCTGTTCGTAGATATATCCATCAAATTTACAAAGGAAAATTGTAATAAATTGTTCTCAAGTGTAGATTGAAGCAACTGGAAGTGATTTACACCAGTTTCTGGCTTTTGCCAAGAATGTAATATCTTCATCAATATCATGAAAAGTAGAATTTGAAAATTTTTGAATGAATTGTAAAGTATGATAAAATGTAGAAGTATTCATATTACCGTTAAACTTTACCTGAGACAAGTGTCTTACTATTTCTGGTGGAGTATTGGAAAATGCTCGTCCAGAAATACAACTCCAAATTAGAAGTTTTAAATGAGCCATTGTAATAAAAATAAAATATCAGAATACAAAGACTCCAAAGGAAAACAAGTCTCAGGCCCTCCTTCTAGTGCCAAAATGTTGAGGCCTCGAAATTCGTTGCAACAACATGGGGGATGACCACCCGGTCCGGACCTTAAAGCAGTTACTTTTCCGTTTAGAATGGTGGCTCCGACTGGTTTAACTAGGTCCAATTACCTTTCTCAATCTCCATTGGCTTAAAATATGACTTGTATCTATCAATGGAAAAGAGACATCAGATCATTTTTCTTATCGATTGGACAAGAAAGTGATCCTTAAACTAATTTTGACTTAGCCAAGCCACAACTAAATTTTTGCCTCTTTGAGAAGATGACTTTTTTAGGATGTAGAATTTAATCTATATGCAATATTATTCTAAGATGCAAGCAAAAAAAAACTATTTTAATCCTATCTCAATTAGGCAGATATAGATATATCCCAACAGAGAGTAAGATGTTTAAAATAATCGAGATTTAAATATGTTTTTTTTAAATGAATATCAAGCTAACGAAATAGTTCAATTAACTGATATTGTAAATACCAAACACATTCTATCTAGAAACCTCTTAACTGAAATAATCAATCAACAACACTCAGGAAGTAGTTTTCAAAATGATATTGATCATTTAATCAGTAACTTGAATAATTAAACAATAACATGTGGAAATAGTTCACAACATATCACTATTCAATAAATCAGTTTTATAAGACAGATTTTTGAGTAAATAGTTACTCAGAAATCAGAATTCAACCCATAAGAGTAAAGATAAATAATAACATAAATTGAGGCAAATTACTCATACCGACAGAAGTGCACAAGTATGCGAGTAAATTGACACATTCCTGTTATCATAAAATGAAACCAACATTTAAAATAACAGTAATATAAATACCAATTTATTAAGTCCATTTATCCAGTTCCAGTCTCTAACAGTCGTTTACAATACCTGAACTTTTGCCTCCAAAATCAGAGCTACAGTAGTGCAAGACTTTGTTCATTATACATAATTCATAATGTAAAAGAAAAACCTCAATAATCTCCAGATCTGAGATTCCTCTCCTCTCACCCTACACCTACAAATCTTCTAAACAAAGTGCCATCAAGAATTCCAGAATTGCAGAGAAGAGAAGCCCCTATTACATTTTGCAATCTGCTATTTATAATATTTACAAAATGATTTCTTTAGAAGAAAGTTTGTTTGAAGAGTGGTTTTGCTTAGTCAATTTTCATTGGTTCAAAAAATATTATTCAATTGTTGGAGTCTTCTCAGTGATTTAGATCTTCTTCTTCTCATCTTTTCAATTTTTTTCTTGCAAAAACAAATAAAAAACAAAATTAAAATGCAAAAATAAAATCAAAATATCAAATCTAGAAATTAAAATAAATCCAATTAAAACTTAATTAAATAAATAATTGAAAATGAAATATAAGCTTTCTTTTGATGTTTGTGTTAATCTAATTGGCCAAGGAGAACATAGATGAATGGATCTGCACTCATAAAAAGTTGTAACAAAATTAAAATGCAAAAAATAAAAACTAGAAAATTAGTTTTGTTCAAAAATTCGGAGCTTAATCTTTTGCTGAATTTTAGACCCAATAAATGATCAAATATGGAAATGAAACCTCTCCAGGAATAATCTCCATCATTTTATCTTTCCAATGAGTTGTCTCGAGCTTCATTTGACCAAGTAAAACTCCATTTATGAGCTTCTAAAGTTGATATATTAAAATTGCAAAAAAATTGAAATTTTTGTTGCTTGGGCTAAAAAATCAAAATTTTAAATTAAATTATAATCCTAAATTAGATTATAATATTTAAATAATTAATGTTAATTAATTTTGATTATATTATTCATCTAATTTAGTTATAATCTAATTCTAAATTAAGTGATAATTATCTATTAATTAATTATAATTACATTATTAATTTTAATAAAAACTAATTGAAAAATACAATTAAACTAATTTTAAAAAAAATGATTTATTGATTGATTAAAATATTAAAATATTATATTAATATTATAATTTAAATTATATTAAAATTATAAAAAATATTATAATTAAAATATAATAATAATTTATAATATTATATAATAAAATTTATTTTAATTAATAATTTGCAAAATATAAAAATGCACATCACGTGGGAGAGAGAATGAGTGGAGGGATAAGACGGAAGATAGCGGAAGGACTGGCGGTCGGCAAGTAAGGGTCCCACATAATATCGCATCAGTTTTTTGGAAGGATAGCATATGAATGTGGTGACAATTTCAACGATGGCCGATATGCGAAAAGATAAGGGGTCCTACCAATAGGTTTTAAGCGATGGTTTGATGGGTGGTGGAGTTATAATATTGAAATTTCGAAAGTTAAAATAAGTAGGTTTCAAATATAGTTTAAGTTATGAAGTGTTTGGATATTGGGAAAAAAGGTGAAAAATAATAAAAAGAAGAAAGATCAATATTTACAATAAATGAATATTTTAACTACAAGAATTAAAATATTGGTACACTTTATACATGTTTTTTACCCAAGCGAGAAAATGATCAAAACTTCGAAGGAGTGTCATTTACAAACCGTTTGACCAAATGAAGTGAAACACGTATCATTGGAAAGCTTATGAAAAAACAGATTCAATGAAACAATCAAAATAAAAATCCGATAAAAATGAAAAATTACAAAATTACAAAATAATTAACTTAATCAAAATCCTAAAAGGTGTTTAGCCAAAAAATTTGTAGAAAGGGTCCCCATTATTTGAAGTACATAAGTAAAAAATGGGAGGGTTGTGTTTTACCACAACAATGGCAACATGCGGGAGAAGAACCAGTTATCTCTGATTAAAGGTAATGAACTTAAATTTACCCAAAGGTTAAAAATAATGGAAATCACAAAATCGTCTAACAGTAAAACATTTCCATAGTCCCACATAAATAGATTAAGAAATGTGAGCTCGTAAAGATAAGTACTTAAAACAGACTTGAGTAAAAGTGATGAATCCAAATTTAGGGAAATGTTTTTTTTAAATTTTCCTCATGTGAAAAAAAATAGAAGAAGGTAGAGATAAGAGTTTTTGATAAAGCATGTATCCATTTTAATATTGTCTCTGACATCACTTCGCTGCCAACGAACCTGAACAGTACTCCGACGAAGTTTTATTTTATGCCATACAAGCCTAGTCCTGCTACCAGCAAGCGTCCATAGCCCCAACGGGTTTACTTGTATTTCCCACGCTTCCTCTTTTTCACTCTTTTGATAAGCGTATTTGCAAGATTTTATTTATGATGTATCTGAGTGAAAGAGGTGGGATGGTAGTAGAGATTTTATATTTAATGGACATAGTACTTTCATATTGTTTGCTCCAAATTCTTTCCCTGCAACTATTAATCAGAGAATTTTTATGTGGAGGGGTTGGAGGGATTCATTGAATTAAACTCAAATTAGTTCTTTCCTTGAAAAAGTAAACTCAATCACTTAGAAAGGATGTGTGTTCCTCCATGAAAAATATTTTAAATCAAGATGACTTTATGGTTCCATAAAGATATGTCTTTAATGATAAATGAAATTCATTTAAATGGATAGAGTAAAAGATTTCTCATGTATGTCAACAACTGTAAGGTAAGAAAAATTCATTTCACATAAATCATGACAAAGTCACCAAAATCAAATCAAAATTGAAAAAAGGAAATTAATTCCTAAACTAAAGTAAGAAAAGAAATCAACAAATGAAAAAAGAAAAAAGAAAATTTTGAAAGAAAAATAAAATTTAAAAGCTAAACTCTAACAAGATCGCTTATATGAATTTCTAAACAAAGGATTATAAAAGAAAATAAGCATATGCACGTTCATTTATGTTGAGATTTTAATTTTTTTTTGTCTTGTAGAGTTATATAAAATGAGACTCTCAAAATGTAGAAGGTAAATAACAGTTATGATAGATAATATGTTGAATGAGAAGTTTCTGTCTATTGCAAATTTTCTTCTTCAAGACAAAACCTGCATAAAAGCATATTAACTATTTCCTAATAGAATTAATGTTTTAAAAAAAACAGACTAAAGGTTCAAAAACTCCCCAGTCTCACTGATTCGATGAGGATCATTACCGCTTCTCTCAAGAATCTCATAGGGTAAAAGAAAATGAACTTCGAAAACTGCTCTGGTAGAAGTGTGAAAGGTTTATGAAAACCTGAAAACAGAGTTCGAGATCAGCAAAAACTAAAACAAAAAATATGAAGAAATGGAAATAAATAAAAGTGGGCACATGAAACTTACCATTGAAAAACTGCATTTAAACTTACATGAAAAAGATGGTTTTCTTCAATGCAATGATATTATGCATTTTCCTGAGCAATTTATAGTTCCTCGATTTTCAACCATCATTTGACATTATGGTGCTGAGTATAGGAAGCAATTCAATTCCTTGGCTACCTTACAATGAATAAATTATGGGTACTACCCGAATTAATCAACACTATTACCTTTTTCTTCTTGATATATCCTTCTATCTTGAGAGTTTGAGGAGTGGTAATTCCTGCCAATGCATTAGAAAATATGGTCAGACTCATTTCTTCTTTCTCTAGGGTTGTTTCTTGGTGTATATCCTCTTCTTTTGAAGTTTCTTATTCATTTTCTTCCTCCTCTTCACAATCTATGTAAAATAATTTCATCTCAGCACACTTATGACCTTTAGTGTATTTGTTATCACAACTGTAGCAAAGCTCTTATGCTTTTTTTCTTCCAATTTTTGTGGTGTCAACCTTGTA
The DNA here is from genome assembly GCA_034641835.2 of Pinus albicaulis. Taxonomy (NCBI): domain Eukaryota; kingdom Viridiplantae; phylum Streptophyta; class Pinopsida; order Pinales; family Pinaceae; genus Pinus; species Pinus albicaulis. The sequence goes on from CM076581.1 coordinate 1,668,698,956, forward strand.
TGTTGTGGAAATCTAAGAGTAGCAACACTTCCATCTTTATAGATGTGAGTGGTAGGCTTCATTGTCGCCATATTTTTACATTTTATTTTTCTTGCCAACTTGAATGTCTTCTCCAATGAATTAGGTTCTCAAACACGAACCTCATGTTGGATGTTATCTTTTAAAGTCCCTATGAAGACATCAATCTTGTGTTCCTCTGGAATATCATTTACTCTAATATTAAATTTTTCATTAGGGGAATTTTAAGGTCTAAAATGGGCCTCCTAAGGAAAATGTACAATCAAAATTCACTTTATGAGAACCAAACACATTTTAGAGTATGACATCATCCCTAATGGTTGAGGTGGCATTGCGTGAGTTAAATGTACTTACTTGTCACATTTTCAATGGTGGATAAAAATTCATGGTTAACCATGGTAGTGGTCTAAGTACTTTTAAAGTCAAAGTAAAGTACTCATAATAAATGTCATTTCACACTTTTTGAATAAAAATATATTATGTTCATTTCATATTTCTTGAAAGAAACAATGCATATGCCTATACATTTATTATATTATATTATTTTTATATAGTATATTAATTACATGTTATTATACAATTTGAATAATATAAATTTTAATTAATAACATATAATATAATTAAAAATTTATAAATTTATATTTATATTTTATTTTAAGTTATTTAAGTACAAAGGACAAATGCATTAGTTGTTCAATGATAATGAATTTTTCTTGAAAAGCTCATTCTTATTTATAGTCACATCAATACAATCCTTTTATTAATTTTATTTTGGTACAACTTTTGAATTGAATTTAACTATAGTTACATGGATTGGGGTGCAAAAAGTGAATTGAAAATTCATAAATATTACTTTATTGGTTTAGCTATTATTTTATTACTTCCTTAGAAGGCCCATTTTAGACCTTAAAAATCCCCTAATGGGAAGTCCTCAATGTGCTCCACCACTGAGCCTTTTTGTTTGAGATTTATTAATTGGCTAAAGAGGGCGTTGTATTTTTATCCTCATAATGTGCTATCATTTCCTCCGTAAAAATTGACCAAGTGAAAAAAAATTTACGGGAGCAAAACCATCGATACCATACAAATGTATTTTGTTCTAAATATAAAGTTGCAATGCGTACCTTTTGTGCATTTTACACATTATTGAGATCAAAATATTGCTCCATCTATAGTATCTATGTTACGGGATCCTTGCCATCAAAATTCCTCATATCGATCTTTGTAATATGGTGGGTCTTCAATCCAACATTAGAGTTTATGAAATCACAATTAACATTTATTTTGTTCTCATCACAAGTTTCCGCTACTATATTTTCATCATTAGAAAATCTTCCTTGTATCAACTTTGTCAAACCTTCCATGTCTGCTTGTATATTATTCTTCAAGTCTTCCATGTTTTCTTTCATTTTTTCTTCTATACCATCGATCTTAGATTCCATGTATTCCATGTCATTCTTCAAACCATTCATCTTAGCTTCCATGTCTTTCTTCAAACCATCCATATTAGCTTCCAAACATTTCTTCAAACCATGCATAGTAGCTTCCATACCCTTCTTCAAACCATCCATCTTAGCTTCCATGCCTTTCTTCAAAACTTCCATTTCATATTTTGTTGTTGTTTGCGAAAGCGCAGTTTGGTGCACTTGCTATTGTAATTTTGATATATCATGTTGCACTTCTTCATCTTCATGAGTCGTAGTAGAGTATTCTAAGGGCTTAATGGGTGTTGAATTATTTTTAGGGGGGATTTTAGAACCCAATACTGATATATATGCTTCAATATGCCCTTGGAATCACTTCAAATTGATTTTTCCAACAAGACTTATGCAATTTGAAAAAAAAAATACACACATTTTTTCTTATTTTTGAGGAGCTCGATATTGAAACTGAACTATCTCTGTGATTTCGGATCTTCAATATATGAAATTCAGTCTTGTAGTATCCCTCTAAATCTTCTTTCAAATTCCACAGGTCTGACCTGATTTGGATGCTTCAAGACAAAGTTATGCCCAATCTCCCACAATGACCTAATTATGGAATAGTTCAGTAAAGCAAACTTTCATGGCGTGCCATGTGTCACTGTTTCCTCCTTCAACAATGAAATTGGTACACAAGAAACTACATCCTGTGTGATTTTGGCCACTTTTTACAGAATTTCAATTTGATGCTCAAAGAGAGAGTTATGACGATTTTCCCAAGGTCACCTCGTTTAGATGAAATTCGAGAGCCTGCAAAAACCCTAACTTCCACAGATCATATCTCCGAAAATATTGCGAACCAAGATCTAAAAATTTTACACGATGTAACTCATGATTTTTTTTCGTGTACTGAAACTTTCTACTTCTGAACCTTCGTAGAAAAAATGTTATAGTGAAAATTCCACGATGACCTGTTTGGAGTAGCGAAACCCTAGAATCCAAAGCTCTAAAACCAAATGTTATGAAACCAGCTCCAAAAATAGAAGAAAAGAGAGATCAACGCCTTATAAATAAGCCACTTTGAGGGGGGAACCTCCTTTACATTACATAAATGAACAATTCTTGGAGGATACAAATGAAAAAACCTCATTTCTATATATATGAATCCATGGGGTCACAATATAATCCTAGCCGACCTAACATTATAATGTAAGGGCACAGTAATAAAAATATGGGGTTATAGGGGTACAAAAATAACAATAAGGGGGCTACACTAACAACAATAAGGGACTACACAAGTAATATGGGGACTTAACAATTATCCTTCTCTAAGCTCTGCAAAAGTCTGAAATTAGTACTCTTATTTCCATCCAAGATCTAGAACAAAATAATTCAAGCATCCAAATGTTTATTTTCCTTTTCATTCTGAAGTTGGTTTCAAGGCCGAGTCTTAGAGGCATAGTATAAGCCCAAGATACATTGTGGTCCAATATTTGCAGGACATAATGGAACTTATGATATATGCAACGTACAATATTTGTTCATGTCTATGATATATACAAAGGAGAAGGCTTATATATTAAGAAAGAGAACTTGGACATGTCACCTTGTTGTGATATGTAATAGATCGTCTCTGAATTTATAAGAAGTAGACTTATCATTTTAACAGTCAATGTTATATCTCCGTGTAACAGGACCATACTATATGAAGTTCATCTCTATATGTGAAGCATCCATGCTACCAAGACTCCTTTCTTATACATAATAGAAGAATGGATCACACAATGAAGCTAATCTGTCTATGAAGCTAACATAAAAGCTAACAACCCAAAGGAATCTAGACCAAAAACATTGGAGCTATATGGAATAACTATGACATTAAATTTTTAAGCTTATCTCTTTGGTAACAAAACATGTAGTAGAAGATGAAGGAACTTAAAAGAAACCTAAACCCGAAATACCCAAGCATATATACTATTGAAGTGTGTAACACATACCAGGTTTGGAAGAAAATTTGTTTTCATTTCTTATAACAGTTAGAATAGAAATTGCAATTGCATTTGAAGTGTAGGATATTTTTGGATTTGCAAAATAATTCTGAAGATCTAGAAGAAGCATTGGAAAATTATACATAGAAGGAACACTTATTTGCATCACATTACTAAGATTTGGAAGCTGTCATTATCATTATTAGTAAACAAGATCTATTAGCAACAATACATAACATAATCAAGGTCATTGTGCAACAGTATAAAAATATTTCCAACATGATATTTTAGTTCAAGTACAAATCCAATGATACTACCTAATTTTAGTATTTGAGTAGAAGAATAACATGGAAGCAACATTGAAGTAGTCTAGAAGAATGAAAGTATGGAGATATTCTAGAAGCAACATGGAAGCATGAATAAAGAATTTATCGTCACAAAAAAAGAACCTCATCATTCAAAGAAGGTTAAAGCAACAATTTGTGCAAAAGAATTCAACTGAATGGAATTATGAAAGGAAAAAGTATGCCTATCTTAGGAAAAGTTCTTCATTATACATCTAGAAAAGGAATCATATCTTCAGAGGAACTTGATACACTTGGGCAGAAAGTCTATAACATAACATGATATTTTTTGGACAAGACACACCTCTCATAAAAGGTTTAAAATAAAGTAAAGTTATTAAGACTCTCCTTGATGGTTAACTGACAATTCTATGAAAAACATCACTAGCCTTCGTCTAACCGCTGAACACATTGACATAACTTATATATGAAAGAAGTAATGTTCACCTCAGAGGGAGAAAACAACATTAATTGACATGAAATATCCTACATCTTTACAATAGGGAACCTTTGGAAACTATGATAATGATATTCATATTGTTTGGAATATGGTATGGCTTCCTAGAAAATTATATAGTAGATGTACGTACAATATAGAGGCAGGAAAGATAGACAATTTGTTGGATCATATCGTTATATCGGCAACAGTTTGGTTCGATCTAGGAACACTTTGATTGGTTTGACATGTATTGTTGGTGATAGAGATACTACTGATGATTGGAAGCTAATATAATTTATTGGAAAGTGTCAAAGAAAAAAAAAATTACGAGGAAAGGAGATGTGAAGGCTTATGTGATCAACTATGAATAATTTTGGCTCCGTAATATGTTTGATGAACTACTTGATGAAATGTTGGATTCAATGCTAGATAAATATTGTCAGAAAACCAGGAAGGACGTAGCTTGTTATGATGTGATGTAAGGTGAAATATCCAGGAGGGAGAATTTTTGAAGGAAAAAGAGTGCAGGAAGAGAAGTGAGAAGGGATCCATAGCAGCAATGAAGAGATAGCCAAGCAGCAGATACATTGGGCCAACATAGAGCGAGTTTCGATTTTAGTTGGAGAGACAACTGAGGGTTCATCTAGTTTCCAGAGGGAATTTCTGGAAGAGGATAAATCTCTACTCTCACACAGAAGTGAGCACCGAGGCATCCATAACGAGCAGCAACAACAGTGACGTAGTGACAGCATGAGTGACGTAGTCACTGCGCATAAATCACGGAGAGCCACTCAGTGTGGGTGCAGGTAATTGTCGGAACTTCGTGGAGAAGTGAGAACTATCTCACTAAGCCTATTCTCATTAGATTTCTTCAGGTGATTGATTGATATATACAATCACACATTTGTACTCATAATTTTTGCATAATAAAGAAACCATCAGATCTGTTGCACTGGTTTTCCCGCATTGGGTTTTTCCGGGGACGATTGTCCAAAAATAACGATGTCTATGTGTGAATGCGTGTGTTATTTATTTTATATTGTTTATTGGTTGTGAAGTCTGCAACATATCTTATTTTTCTATTTAACATAGTGAAATGTTAAATAATTGTATTTGAGAATGCAATAAAAAAATATAATAAGTAGTTGTAGTAGGATTCTACAATACAAAATTTTCACATGGTATCAGAGGTGTCAGATCCAAAGGAAGCAGGGTCAGAGAAGAGACTGCGCAAACTAGAAGCTTCAGAGGGGACGCAGCACAAATAAAATAAAGCACAGATAAGTATGAAAAACTTAGATGTTTTGTCATCTAGGTTAAAAGAGGATTGTGCATGCTTGTCAAGTTCAACATCTGTAGGAATATGGTATATTGATAGCGGGGCTTCAGTTCATATGACTGGAGTACGAGAATATTTCTCGAGCTATAAGGAGGAGTAGATGAACTTCCAAATCACTATGGGGAATAGCACGAAATGCACTCCAGTTGGGAGAGGAGCCATAGTGTTTTAGATGGAAGTCGGAACCAGTGTCAAGGTCACCTATGTACTGCATGTGCCAGGGGTTGGGATGAATATAATCTCAGTATCCCCGTTGCAGGACAAAGGGTATGACATTCACTTTATCGGGAATAAAGTGTATGTCAAGCATCCTAGTTGGAAGCAAACACAAAAAATCGGGGTTAGAAGCAACATACTATATAGGTTGTAGCTTGAAAATTTGATGGCACTAATCAATAGTAATATTGAAGACAAGAAAGGGTTGAATGAACTTTGGCATAGAAGAATGGGGCACTTACACCACGGTGCATTGAATATGCTCAAAGAAACAGTTGACGGGGCACCTGTTCTCAACACGGAGCATGATGATGTATGCCGAGGATGGGTACTTGGGAAGTATGCTAAGGCAGTCTTTCTCGGAAGTGAAAACATGGCAGCAAGCATATTAGGATTGATACACTCAGATATTTGTGGACCAATTTCCACTAACGCTCTCAAGGGTGGCAAATACTTTGTCACATTCATTGATGATCACTGCAGGAAAACCTGGATCTACTTCCTGAAGACAAAAGATGAAGTTTTTGAAAAAATCAAAGAATTCAAGGCTCTTGTTGAAAATATGATGGGGAAGAAAATCAATACATTGCTTTCAGATAATGGTGGAGAATACATAGATGGAGACTTTGTTGGTCAAGGTTGTCATTGATGTCAATATGGCATTAACCGAGATGTCAATATTCTTGAGATGTCTGGTTCAAGATGATGATGCCATGCCATCAATGAAGATGTCAAATCATGAAGAAGTCAAACCACTAATGAAAGAAGCCCTAAGCAGCCCTTGATCTAATTTTGCATGCACTTGATGATCTATAACTTAACCCTTGATGTTATGTGATGATGTCATACACTTTGATACTTGATGATGACATATGATGATCATGGTTGGAGATCATTTGAGGGTTGGAAGACTATTTTGGAGTTCTCCTAATAATGTTGCACTATAACATATCACTGCACCATTATGTGATGACATGAGTGATGCACTCATTGATGGACATTCCCATGATGACGTGAATGTTCTACATGTTCCTATGATGATGAAGAAGCCAAACAATGGAGAATCCAAACAAAGAAGCCATATTGCCCTAATCATCTTCTGCACTAAATATTTCAGAAGCAGTCACAAAGAAAAATAATTTTGCATAGCTTGGAGGCATCATTTCGAAATGAATCCTACACCATCTTAAAGATGTTTTTTTCCTCTTTCTAATGAGCCCTTACTTGCCCTCAAACTCCCAATAGTTTGTGAGAAATTGAATTTTTAAGTTTAAAAATATATATATTTTTGCCTAGCCGACTTGAGCCGACTTGTGTATTCTCATACCCCTTCACCCAACCAACGTGTATATTCATATAACTCCAAAACCAGTATATATAGACGTCTAAAACACTTCATTTGATCAACAATTTCGGTGAAGAACATATTTAGGAGGCACAAAAATTACAGGAGGTCGAGAGGACATAAAAGTTTAGTGTTTGGGCTAATTTTTGTGTTGGGCTGTCATTCAAAGCTAAATATACATAAGTCAGATCTGCTTTATTTGCCTCAATCTTAGATCTAGGTCAATCTTCATTGCAACAAAACCTATGACAAAGTCTTGTGAGAGGAAAACTTGTGGAGAGGCTCTAGAAACTGTGACAACCACCTTGGATCTGCAAGCTAGGAACAACTACTTGTGAAAGACCTCATCTTGGAACTGTAACAACTCATACAGCCACCTGTAGAAGCTAAGTTAGAGCTCAGATCACTAGTTGGAGATGCTGAGTTATACTACAGATTTGTTAGCTCGGATTCATGGAACTTGGATTGTGGTCCTAATACCTTAGGCAGTGGTTTGTGAAGCTCTCTTCTTTGGAACTGTTTAGAGGACAGAATTATATCAGTGGTTTTGGGCATAATATTTCAGTAGTGATCATCATTTTTTTGAACCTTCTTGAAGCTATATCAGAGTCTGGTTTTTGGTTTTTGAGCTAAATTTGAGAAATTATTTGGAGCATTGTTTTTTAAGACTTTTCTAGTGCTTCTTGTAATGCCAATTTGAAGAAGGCTTTGATGATAGTCTGAGCAAATCTTGAAGGTTTTCCAAATCAGATCTTGGAGCTTGTGTGAAGCAGACTTAAGGAAGATTTTGAAGTAGTCTTAGAGAGTACCTTGGAGATGACATTAAAAATCCATTGAAGGGAATTGGAAGAATAATAGAAGCTCATCTTGGAATCTTGTAGATCTTGAAGAGCAGTTGGAGCTGATCTTGAGAATACCTTGGAGAGTCATTTAGAAGCCTATTAGAGACCATGATGTCATCATGAGGTGACCTTGGAGATTTTTATTGGGTATCAAGAAGAATAGTGGAGACACCATCATGTGAAGAACAAGGTTGTCACTATTGAAGTGACGTGGAGACTAAGTGAGGGGATAGCTGAATATTGTCAGGGTTCATTGAAGAATACTTTGGGAGCCATGAAGTATAACCAAATATATCTTGACGAAATGAAGCAGGGGGTTGGAGCCTCATAGAGACAAGGTTGGTGCCTTGGAAGATAGGGTTGGAGCCCAAGAGGATAGGAGTCCTTAAGAGACCAGGTTGGAGCCTGTACCAGAGATAGGGTTGGAGCCCTAGAGGTTGGTGCCTCAAATTCACAAGGTTGGAGCCTTGGAAATACCAAGTCGGTGCTTGGCATAATATAGGTTGGAGCCTGGAAGATTGGAGTCTTCATCTAGGGTTAGAGCCCTATATCATTATTGTACTTTACTTATTGTAAAGAAGAAATTAATAAAAGTATCTATTCCATCATTGTTCATTTTGTGTTCTAAATATAAGTGATCTAACTGGTAAAATTAACAATTGAAAATAAATACAGATTCACCCCCCTCTCAGTATTTCCAACAGACTTCACAGATTATTGCGCAAAGGAGGGCATCACGAGAGAGTGGACTGCGCCATACAATCCCGAATAGAATGGTGTGGCAGAATGGAAAAACTTTACAATTTTAGGCACAGCCAAGGCCATTTTATTTGACCTTGATTTGCTCATATATTTATGGGCTGAAGCCTGCAATACGATAGTGTACATCCAGAACAAGACTCCTCATAGAGCTTTTGGGAAGAAGACTCGTGAAGAAGTTTTCACAAGGAAGAAACCGGAGGTAGGGCACCTTCAGATATTTGGTAGCATGACATATTGTCATGTACCAAGTGAGAAGAGAAGCAAGCTTGATCAAACTGCAGAAATGGGGTTTCTTGTAGGATACAGTGAAGTATCTGAGGCATATAGGATCTATATTCCTAGCAGCAGGAAAGTTGTGATAAGACATGATGTTAAGTTCATGGATGATATATATTTTCATAAATCACGTGATATGTCGAGAGAGGATCATACTGTAGAAGTTCCCTTGGTCTAAGAACAGCAGGGGAACCAAGAAAAACAGATAGAAAGATAGACTTTAGTACCCAGTATAGGTACGAGTTTTTTCTTAGAAGAAGATCGGGAGGATCAGGAGGATACTCAGTCTGAGGAACAACTAAATCAGGAGGAAGAGTTGAGAGAACAGCCTTCCACCAGCGGTCGGATAAGCAAGGGAGCCTAGCAGATACTAAGGGATGCAGAAAATTTTATTGGGACTCCCAGGAATGGGAAGAGGCAGCGTAGGCCAAGCTGACAGGTACCAGGATTTAGTTGCTCAAGTAGAAGAACCCTCTAGCTTTCAGGAATTTGTTCAGCACTAGGTATGGGTTGATGCCATGATAAAGGAGTATGCTTCTATCATGACAAATGATTTATGGGAAGTTGTGCCCAGACCTTAGAGTAGATCGGTTGTTGGATCTCGATGGATCTACAAGATCAAATACGCTACAGATGGTAGCGTAGAGAAATATAAGGCAAGGTTTGTGGCAAAAGGGTATGCTCAAAAGGAAGGAATTGACTATGAAGAGACCTTCACACCAGTTTCCAGATATACCTCCATCCAGTCTATCGTATCCTTATCAGCGCAGATGGGATGGGAGATTCATCAAATGGATGTCAAGACAACATTCTTGAATGGAGAGATTGAGGAAGAGGTATATATCGAACACCCAAAAGGTTTTGAGACTCATGAAAGGAAGTTTCATGTATGCAGATTGAAGAAGGCCATGTACGGGCTCAAGCAGGCTCTAAGAGCATGGTATGGTCGAATAGATGGCTATTTGTAGAAAATAGGGTTTGTCAAGAGTGACGCAGATCCCAATATCTACTATTTATTGGTAGAAGATGAGACGCTAGTATTAGTACTATATGTAGATGATTTTTTTCTCACTGGGTCATCTAGGCTCATCAAGGATGGCAAACAAAATCTAGAGGTTGAATTTGACATGAAGGATTTAGGGTTGATGCATTACTTCCTAGTATTGGAAGTATGAAAAAGGAATGGAGATATCTTCATGGGATAGGAGAGGTATGCCTTGGATATTATGAAGAGGTTCATAATGCAAGAGTGTAGGCCCATGGCCACACCCATGATCACAAAATGGAAAAACATAGATGCATCAAAAGATACAGAAGTAGACCCTACCTTATACAGATATCTCATCGGATCATTGATGTATCTGGTTAACACCAGACCAAACATTTGATTTGTTGTCAACACTCTTAGTCACTTCATGGTGGAACCCAAAAGAGTGCATTGGGCAGCAGCAAGACACGTCCTGAGGTATGTACGAGGAGCAGTCAGATTTGGTATAAGGTATGGCCGAGGAGAGGATGTCAGACTCAATGGATTCACGGATGCATATTGGGCAGGAAACTCAGTGAATATGAAAATTACCTCTGGATATTGTTTCAGTGTTGGGTCAGGTATGGTTTCCTGGTGCAGCAAGAAACAAAATTCAATAGCATTGAGCACAACCGAAGAAGAGTACATGGTAGCTAGTACAACTACATGCGAAGCCATCTGGCTTCGGAAACTTCTTGTGAGTCTATTCAGGAATAGGATCGAGCCAACAAGCATTTACTGTGACAATCAGAGTTGTATAAAACCCTCTGAAAATCCAATATTTCATGATCAGTCCAAACATATTGACATCAGGTGTCATTTTATCAGAGACTGTGTTCAACATGGGGTAGTACAACTCCAGTACATTCCCACAGGAGAAAAGATGGCAGATATACTAATTAAAGCTTTGGGGAGGGTTAAGTTCACACAGTTCAAGGAACAGTTGGGTATGAATGAAAATCCATTTTAGTAGTCAATGGATCTTCAGCGTAGTTGAAGGAGGGAGTTTCAGTACAGTAGTAGTTGGCAACATCATGTAGAGACCACATCAGTACAATTGCAACATTTGCGCAGTGTTGGTGAGTAACATCAACAACACAGCAGCAGGTGCTACAGGAGTCAGAGCAGCACAGTGAGTGTCTTGCTAGAGCACCTTCCTCGCTAAGAGGGAGTGTTGATTTATGGTAGCATCAGATGTGCTCTAGCCTTGTAATTTTGTATACAGGCTAAGACACATGTATTCCATAATACCCATAAATGGTTTTGGAAAATTCCACTTAGAGATGGTTTAATTAAAATAATTAATCGTTTTCTAATGTTTCCTAAGTCTAAACTTAGGGAAACTGATTAATTAAAAGGCATTAATTAAACTAAGTGCCTATCTTCTAGATAAAGTCATGGATCACCTCCAAGTTAATCTTAGCCCTTGATTATGTTTTAATCTTGGCCGTTGAAGAGTCAAAAGAAGAATATAAAAAGGAGGGTGAGGGGCCTATGGAAAATACATCAGACGGAGAAAGAATTAAGAGATCGATTTCTTCAGTCGAAGGAAGAATCAAAGTGATTCTCAATTGTAGAGAGGGAAAGGTGAAATCTCCAGGAGGGATAATTTCTGAAGGACAAAGAGTGCGGGAAGAGAAGTGAGAAGGGAGCCATAGCAGCGGTGCAAAGATAGCCAAGAAGTAGTTACGTTGGGCCAATTCAGAGCAGCAGAGGGAGTTTCGATTTCAGTTGGAAAGACAGCTGAGGGTTCATCCAGTTTCCGAGGGCATTTCTGGAAGAGGATAAATCTAGTCTCACATAGCAGTGAGCACCGAGGTAGCCATAATTAACAACAACATTAGTGACTCAGTGACAGCGTGAGTGACGCAGTCATTGCACATAAATCACGTAAAGCCACTCAGTGTGGGTGTAGGTCAGTGTCGAAACTTTGTGGAAAAGTGAGAACTATCTCACTAAGCCTATTCTCATCATATTTCTTTAGGTGATTGATTGATATTTACAATCACACATTTGTACTCGAAATTTCTGCATAATGAAGAAATCCTCAGATCTGCTGCGCTGGTTTTCCCGCATTGGGTTTTTCCAGGGACGATTGTCCAAAAATAACGGTGTCTATGTGTGAATGATTGTGTTATTTATTTTATAATTTTTATTGGTTGTGAAGTATGCAACATATTTTATTTTTCTATTTAACATAGTGAAATGTTAAATAATTGTATTTGAGAATGCAATAGAAGAAATATAATAAGTAACTACAGTAGGATTCTACAATACAAAATTTTCACAATACACAAGCGTAAACAACATGTAACCAAACATAAATGACCAATGCATGTTCGACATGTAACATCATGTAATCAAGAATACATGGACAACACCTAAGCATGACCAACATGTAATTAAGCACAAGCGAGCAATGCATGTACAACAAGTAAGCAAGCACACACAGACAATACATAATAATGAACAACACATAACCAATCATACGCTCATGACGAAACAACGTACAACAACACCATCAACCTACACATGGTGACCTCACTGCAACCATGATCAACAGTGTGCGGATACAACAAGCACATACACAATAGGTATGGAAAACACATATGCAACCAACAGAAAAGTGTTACCAACACACCGCCCATCCAATCCAAGGGGTGAACCATGCTCTAATACCACTCTATAACACCTTCCTCCCACATCTACCCAAGTAACCGACCAACCGGGGTAAATATGTGATAAGAGGATACTATGATGATATTCAACCTCCTATGTGACCATAAGCAAGTGGAATCGACGAAAACATATCTTATAGACATTGTACATCAACAATAACACCCCCAGGAGCCAACCCAACCATTCAGGCATCCTGCACCTGGGTCCCACTGACCTTTTGAGCACTTGGACCTCTGGACGCATGCATAAGCCTACATGCCTATGTCTAGGAGGCACTAGAAACATGCAAAAGCCTACATACCAGCATCCAGGGACTAAATTACCCAGTGCTGTGCCAGCGTCCCCAGGATTTAAGCCACATTTTCAGGCCCAAAACCTAGTAAACTACCCATAAATTCATGACAAGTTCAGAGATGATTTGTAACGACATAAAAATGATGGAAAAGCAAACACATCAACAAGGACTCAACTGGACCCCTACTATCCATGATAGGAATTTCGTCAAACATGTCAGAAACATGGAAACTATAGGTGTAAACAACAAATCTGAGCATTGGGGTCTCATACTTATCTGAGAATCGGTAAGAAGCATTGTTCCCTTACATCATTAGTTACATTACCATATATTTGACCATATATACCTTGTTCATTCTGTTATCACTCTAATAATTCCCAAAGTTGTGAGATTTTTTATTTTATAGTTTAAAGAATATTAGAGGTAACCACAAACCTACTTTTAATCTTTAGGATCTAGCCTTCCTAAGGTTCAGAGAGGGCTCTCTCTATAAGATTTAACTTTGTTTTTATGTTTGATTTTAGGCTAGTTATATAGGACAAATTGGTTTTGATATTTAGTTTGGTTTGGTGGGAAAAATCACTTAATGAGATGGATAGTAATAGATCTGATTTTCCATTGGGAAAATGGAGTCAATGTGTCAAGCAGACAGATCAGGATCAAGGTCTAAAGTCAAATATTTTCAGGGCAAGATAGCAGAGTCACTCAACGTCTTTGAAGGCTGATTTGTGAAGTGGTTTTAATCGGGATAAAGAGAAATCAAGGATTCTTTGATCCGGATAAGGAATGAATAGGTAGAGGTGAATCGAAATCGGGGAGCAATTAAGAATTCCCTAGTATGGATATCAACAGAAAAAATTAAAATGAAAACTAGTAAATAACAAAGTGCTTTTAAAAAATTCTGATATATCACTTCCTGATTTCACTTTAAAATTTAGAACACATTTATGTATGAATTAAAAACATAAGAAGATTTAACAAATAACAGAAGAAAGTACTTCACTTAAGTGGCCCAACACATGAATCCTGAAATATGATGCTTTATTGCTTTGATCCAACCTGCTGACTTGAAACTTGGTACAAAAACCCTTCAGGTACAGAAAATTTGACTATAGAAAACTTCAACAATTTATTCCACACTAATACTTCAAAGGATGAAGTATTTATACAAAAATTAATACAAAATATCCTAGAAAAATCATAGGAAATTTCTATGGAAAATAAAATATCTTTTACAAAAAGATAGTGACAGTTGCATATCAAATTTGCAAGTTGTCCTATTTATTAAATAAAATATCTTTCTTGTTGGACTTAGGCTGCAGCTGGCTATTTGAGGTGTCTTCAACGCTAGCACTTGATCTTCAATCAGTTTTGACGCTTTATCTCTCATATGATAGTATTTAACTGATACACTTTAACCACTGATACTCTTTAACCTGTTGTTTGATTGTTTTACTACCTTTAAAAATCTGTTTTTACTGTGTAAAAACAACACTCTGTTTTTTTAATCCTCTTTCACTGTAAACTGTCTTTTATATTAAATCTGTGAGTTTCTGCCAAAACTCTTCATCTGGTAACTTAATCTTTGTAATTTTTCTGAAATTATCATCAGCCTCTGTGTATCTAACAAAAGTTGGCTTGACTACAAAGAGGTGTTTTATCTCATGTTGTAAATAAAACAAATTTTCAACACTTTTATGCAACACTTTTCCTCTAGGTACTCCTTGCCAATCTGCCTTGTTCACTTGTTCTTTGGCAAAATCTCTGATCTTTTTATTGTAGTCTTCTTGTTTCATCAATTTATCATTGATGACAAGAATATTTGGCAAACCTTTTTGCCTCAATGTGTCAAACTTAACCATGAATCTAGTTATGGCTATGTCCATATTTTGACACTTCTCTTCCAACGGTTTCATCAAGTTTTTCTTTGAAATCACTTTCCTTGCCTCAAGAATTGTCTCTGTCCTGTCAGTTATCCCTATCTCATCCAATTCTTGTTTGTTTTTAGTATTGAGAAACTTGATTATTTCTAGGGCTTCTTCAGGCTTGGCACCTAGCTCTTCTTTGGTCTTCAATATTTCTTCTTTGGCTACCTTAAGCAAGTATTTATGTTCATATATCACTTGAATGGATGGCCAAGTATCATTAATTGACTCAATTATTTTGGACCATATTTGATTATTAATGTATGCCATGGGCTATTTTAAGGTTAATTCTATTTCTACCTTCTTTAACTGCTCACTTAACCTTTTGGCCTTTTGTTCCTTTGTTTTAGCATTTATTTGTGCTAATTTCTTGGCATATTCCAAGTTCTTGATTTGCTCTTTCAATATTTTTATCTCATTATTCTGTATTGACATCTCTTCCATGGATTTAATGAGTTTGTTGGCTTCATCTATCTATTGAACTGCTGAAGTGGAAGATTCATTATCAGAAGTAGTGGAAGAAGTAATTGGCACAACTATGGCCAATGGGAATTTTGGTGCTAACTCTTCTGCTAGAGTGAAGGAACTGTTGTTGTTACCATGGGAATGAATGTAGGAGGAACATCTTGTGTTTTTACAGTTTCTTTTTCTTGGACAAGCTTGTCCATATCAATTTCCATTTCCTTGATTTGCGCTGTCATTTGTAGTATGAGACTCATCATCTCATCTTTTTTATTTGAATCCTGCATAATTTCCTTAGCCTGTGGATGTTCTGTTGGAGGAAGTTTTAGTTGCTTTCTAAGTGCTGCAATATCAACATTTTTCTTCTTCGCCAATTCTTTTGCATCTTTCACATTAGAAGGGTCATACCCTACTTTAATCACTAATTCTTCTAAAGACTTGATTCTAGTGTCTTTAGCATAAGAAGAAGCTTTTTCAATCCTAATATGATCTCTCAAATTTTTCAGAGTGTTTTAGAGCTTCTAGGCACTCATTACCTTTGTGGTCATAGTAGAATATAGCATTTTTGAGCTTTGCTTGTGAAACTCAATTTGATCTAAAGGATGAATGCTTTCTACTGGTACTTCAAAGTCAACCTTCTTATAATATGCTGTTGTTTTAGGTTTTTTAACTGTAGGTTGAATTATTGACATTATCAATTTCTTATTTGTATAATCAAAGGCCGAGAGCAACCTATTTTGATTTCCTAGAGTCTGCTTCAAATACTGTGAATAGATTTCATTCTTGATCTCTTCATTTTTTTCTTTGATCTATTTTTAATTTTCTTTGATATCAATGTATGCATCCTCTGCTTGCTGTGATGAAGATGCTTCCATGCTTTGTTGTTTCTCAATCACCTGTTTGTTAGAAGCAACAAGTTGCTACTCATTTTCAATGATTGTAGTAGTCTCAGTGTTCTTCTCAGGATTTTCTTCATCTAAAACCTCAATTGTTTCCTTCTCTTTGTCCATTGGATTAATCTTAGGTTTCTTATTATACCTAGGCTTAAATTTGGTTCCTGTGGTTTTTTCAGTATTATATGAACTTTCTTCTCTATTTCTCTTTATGGTTATGTCCTCCTGCATAGGAGTTTGCAAAGTGTGACTAGTATCACCTTGCTTGACAGTTTCTATTAATGTATTTTCCAACCATTCTACTTGGTTTTAAAACTCTTCAATCTCAGGTTTCTTGTCATGAATATAAGGGGTTAATTTACATTTCACCCTCATCTTACTGATTATTCCATGAGGATCATAGTTCCACAAGAAACTTTCACCAAATTTATACTCTAGCAATTGTTTTGTTGCGTATGCACCTGCTTCCCTGTGATTGCATATGAAAGGACTCACTTGGTTTTTCAATTTGAATTGAGTCTTCTTTTTGGAAGCTAAAAATTTCATATAATCTGAGTTTAGAATTTGTCTTATATATTCTAATGCAAACACTCTTATTGGCACATACTTTGGCAGTTTGTAGGGCAAGAGTTTTGATCCATAGACTCTAATATTTGTGTAGTTTTGGTATATGTACCAATCACCAATTCTGCTTTGCTCTGATAACTGTAAGACCTTCTTAATCTTAATACTTATCCTTGGCTATACACTGTTTGTAAGCATATTTATAAATGGATAAATAAAAAAATCTGTGAAATCTGCATAAGTGAACTCAGTTGATTCTGACAGTGTATTTCCCTCTAAATCCAAATTTTGAAGGGTTATTGGGAATTTATCTGACTGGAAGTATAGGAACATGTGAAAGAGGAAGGAGATATACCTAAATACTCCTTCAGTAGGAATTTTCACAAGCTGATCATGGATACTATTAGCTATATACTCAGCGTAGTTATAAATGACAAAAGGAGGTTGACCAGGCACAAAAGTAGATAGAAAACCAACTATAGACTCATCAGTGTGCTCATCAGTAAAGTAACCAAGGATAAAAGACAACATTGAAATGACATGTCTTGATCCTTCAGGGAATTTGGAGGATGAATATGGAGGATTGACCTTTGGGATTTCAACATATGAAAGCATGAATATATGAAATATTTGAAATCTTTTAGGAAATTCTAAATCCAGATAAAGCTTTGTAAGAGCTTCTATAGACAATGGCACTACATTTGGCTCTGGTTATAACTGAAGCATTTGATTTATGGATTCTGCAGTGATAGTGAATAATATTTATTTTTCAGCATTAACAATAGCTCTTTGGTCAGGGAAATAGTGAGCTTGACACAATCTAATGACCTCTAGACACTGATGAGTATGGGGAACTACATATTTGGGTAAATTGGACTCCCAAATTTGCACTTCATCTACCTGATCCAAAGATTTTTCTAAACTCCAGCAGTGGAGATCAAGAAGATTGAATTCAATAACTGGATCAGTGATTTTATAGTCAACATCAGCGAAAGGGGTATGCTCAACATCTACAACAGGAGGTTGTAGTGGATTGAAAACTATGGTGCTTTTAGAAGCCATTTCTGAGTTTAATTTTTTACAATTTTAGCATTATGGATGTTTAAAATTCTATTTTTTAGGTTTTTACACACTTCTGGAAGCTTAGACTGTTTACCGAAGGTATTTTTGGTATGATAGAGACCTTTTTGAACAACAATAGGTAAAAATTATGGCTTATTTTGCTTCAAACCTTCAATTCTGCTCCAAAATTAATCTTTAGACCTTTTTACAGACTCGGGAAAGGTTTAACAAGGGTTTACTGCTCTTTTCTTGGATAAAACAGACCTAAAACAATTTAATTCATGCTCAAAGGGATTTTGAATATTTGCAAAGGATTTTGAATTAATCAAAGGTCCTCTAAGGGTCTGTAAATACCTAAACTTCTTCAATTTGCTTAAAACAGGTTACAGTCTTCAGAAAACTATGCATTTATTAGGGTTTTTTAAATCAAATCTGACTTTTGAAGGAAATTAGGGTATTTCATTTAAGCAAACAGGCTTTACGAGGCTTAAATTCAGAGAATGTTTCTTTTCAAATGACAAGAGGGTATTTTTCTTGAAAAATGCCTGTTATTTTAGGTATTTGACTTGAAATAGGGTTTCTGGAAGTCTGGGAGCTTTCGCAAGCTGGTTGAAGTCTTTTTGGATGAAAACAAGAGGCCCTGAGTACTTGCAGCAATGAATTGGGCTGAATTCTGGTTATATGTGCATGAACAGGGGGCAGCAGCATCGTTTCTTCAGTCAGAAATAGTTTAAACGAGCAGAAAATGCAGAAAAAGGTTTAAACATGTGAATATGCATTTTTATAGAACATTTGGGTTTGAAATAGTATCTGCATTCAATGCGGGTCAAGTCAAATGGGAGGTGGTTTGGTGCGGGGAGGCTAAATATCAGTAAGTGGTTATCGCATCGTCTAAGGGTGGTTTATGGTATTTCACAAACGAATGCAATCCAATGGAAATATGACGTGTGGAGGAGAGAGGGGAGGGCAATACCACCCATATCGCAAATCTGAAATGGATTATCAACCGTGCTATTGAAATTGCAATATGGGTTATGGTTCGTTGGATCGGGCTGAGGGAGTGCGAACGGTCGTGATTTATCGGTGTAGTTAGGGTGCAAATGGGCATGGGGCCTGGGATCTTTTGAGCGGTGGTTTTCAATGTTATTACGTTAAACATAGTTTAAACTTAAAATCTTATTGTTTAAACAAATAGACGAGATAGGCGAGATATGTGGTTTACACGACATATAGGCTTATTTACAGGTGTAATGCAACCTTTGAGCAGGTTATTAATGTAAAATATATAGTTTAAACCTATGGGGGAGTGGAATATGTCACGTGGAGTATTTAAACCATATGATAAAATTAAAATGTGGGTTGGGGTATTTTAATAAATGAATTAATATAACTACGGGATGGGGTATTATAAGGAGTTTATATATTAAGTTAAATGTTAATATAAAAAGGAATAGAGCGGAAATACATATAAACACTAAGTAAAGTGTGTTTTAAGTGTTTGGGTGCAGTGGTGGCCCCATTTTAAACATTTACACTTAATACTTAGGATAAATAGTATTTTTGTGGGTTTTTTGAATGTTTATGTATGAAATGAAATTAGTTTAGCGGGGTTTTTACTTTCCCTAAGAAAAAAGGTGTTTTAACTTAGGAAAAGGGATTTTATTTTAGAAAAAGGGGGATAATGTTGAGGAAAAGGGTTTTTATGAAGGGAATCCAATACTTAGTACCAATCAGCCATTAAGCCTTGGGTCTGGTCCCAACAAAAGTCAGAGAAATGCTCTGAGCCTTTATAACTGAAGGTTTTGAATATTGGAATACTTTGAGGGGAGGGAAATTAGTAATTTGTCAGATGATGTTTTATTCATGCCTTGTGCGACTGCTTTCTACCTACCCATCATTTATTCTACCATTTTTTCATTATTTGCATGGGTGCATTCGAGCTTGCAACCCTAAATCCATTTTTCTTTTAAAGTAGGAAATTATCTAATTCTAACCTTATTTCATCCGAGGGCTCAAATTAAACTATTGAGTTCCTCATTTAGTCTCTAACTATATACTGATTTGTCAAGTTTAAACTGTTTGACAAATCTTTATTCTCTATCTATAAACATGAAATTTAAAGCATGAAGAAGTTAGGATTAAAATATTTAACTCATCATGGATTATGGCATTTTAAACAAGCTGCACATAATCATTTATTTGCAGTAAAAAGTAACTAGTAGTGCCATTTTGACTTGCATCACTTTCATGTCTTATTCTTATCTCTTTTTTGTGTTTGGGGTCCATTTTTCTATTTTTTTGATCTTTTTATTTTCAAGTCCTTTGATTTTTCTTTTATGACTTTTACCCTCTTTTCAATTCTTTTTTTTATCTTCAAATATGGGAAAAAAACTTGCAGAAGGCAAGGTATGTACATATTTACAAGACTAATCAAAGTCAATTTAAAAATTATGAACCCTATTATTATAGGATTCCAACACATTCATTTACAAGTGAAAACATGGGGAGAACCACACATCATCATTGATACAATACATGCTCATAACCATCATAATAACCACAAAAACATGAAGGATACATCAACCATAGGATTCACATGATAACAATAATATTTTCCCATCAATACAAGAAGAAAAGAGCTCTTATTTCGATAAGAAAAATGCAACCAGGTTTGGGACTTCCACGTTCCACCTGACCATAGACATGGTTGAGCCAAATATCTCTTCAACCAGTCACCCCCGTGCCATATTCCAAGCATGAATGTGGGGTCTCATCATACACATCAATCAAAACCAATCCAAGGCTTCCAGAGGCCAAACGACCTCAACCCTTAACTAGTGATTCTACCTCACGGTCAAACATCACAACCATCATGGATTGGTCTCTACCCAAGATATTCCAGGGCTCCAGAGTGTTTGTTCCAACCACAACTTCTAGGACTATTAAATCAACCCTAGTTGTTACAGGGCATCCAAATCTTTTGTCCAACCAAGCTTTCCAGGACTAGTAACTCATCCCATCTAAGGCTTCCAGAGAGTCTATCCAACCAAGTTTTCCAGGACTAGTAACTCAATCCACAAAATTCCACCGGGTTTCGAGAGCATTTGTCCAACCAAGGCTTCCAGGATCTAGTAACTCAACCCACGACTAAAGGAACATGAGAACCAACTTGAAAAGAAGCAATGAAATTGAACCCATAACACCATGGATATCTAGGAAATGGCAAGGCTAGGCAAATCCACTTTCAATCCAGGAAATCCTCCATGCCAATGACATATCATGACCAAGAAACCACATGCACACACTATGCATGCCAATTGAGGACAACATATATGCAACTCAGTACATGCAATCAAAACTTGGCGTAGTTGTTGATCCCAATGTCCTCTTGTGCTTTGCTGCTCTTCCTTTTCCTTCTTGCTCCAAATCACCAAGTATTCCACACCCTCCAAGAGTTCTCGAAGAAAACTCTAAGTAACCAAGAGTATGAGAGATTGAGAGAATAATGAGAGAGCTCCAAAACTGAACTGGTAAAAGGTACCAACTAATCCTCATAAGCCTTTTTATTGAAGAGGCCTCTATTTTCTTCATTTTCCATTATTTCCCTTCATTTTCCTACTCACATGCAACCTGTGACCTTTTATCTCCCTTTTCTCCTAATTTCCATTATTTTCGTAAATAAATGTGTCAAAAATACTTTTTTCCTCTTTAATGCCTTAGTCGTTGCCTTTGCCAATTTCCATAGCCATAATAAACCATGTGAACACCCACACTAGGATGTTTTTCCCAAAATTCAGCTTGGAATACATGTCCCATAACCGTGGTTATTATTTTCCCTTAATTAACTTTTATTACATGGAATTTTCACTAGGTCTGTTACAAATACACTTTGAGTGATTTGATTGAGAGAATTGGAAGGTTGTAATGCCCCACCCCACATTTACTAACTTTTATAAGCTCTCCGGGGTAAATATGAGCTGAGTTTCACTATGATATGACCCGACCTCCAAGTTCCAGTTATGGAAGTGGGGTCGACTAACAAAAAACAAACTACCATCCCTAAGAGACTATGCATCACTCAAGAGCCTAAC
This sequence comes from Pinus albicaulis, assembly GCA_034641835.2. Taxonomy (NCBI): domain Eukaryota; kingdom Viridiplantae; phylum Streptophyta; class Pinopsida; order Pinales; family Pinaceae; genus Pinus; species Pinus albicaulis. The sequence goes on from CM076581.1 coordinate 1,668,720,944, forward strand.
AACCACCCCAAGTGATCAATCCTTGAGCTGGAACTATTTTTCACCAACTAGACTCCACAACCACACCCATAACATAACATCCATGCGATTGGAAGGCTATAATTGCACCCATAAACCTATCTCCATGCAAATATTGTTGAGAAATCTTAGGGAATTATATTTACTTGTGAATATTCTTATGTTCTTTTTAGTTCTTATTTATGTTTTTCTTTCATCAAGCCAAATGCCAAATAATAAACAAAATATTATGCAAGATATAGGCACACAACCAGGGAAAAACCGCTAGGTAGGGGAAAACCTAGTCAAGAACTCTTACTTCAGTAGATTCATATGATAGTGAGACAACCAATACCTTAACCTAAACTTCTTTCCATCCATCATGTCAGCCTTTGACATATTCTTCTTCCAGAACAGATCTTAAAATTTCATCCTTCTTGACATTTGTATCCTTATTGACATCCTGTAATCATAGAGACTTCGACTTCCTGTAATTACAAAGACTTTGGATTACTGCACTAATAAAGACTTCAAATTTCTGCAATAATAAGCTTCAAACTTCGCCTTTCTATAATAGAGATTTTGTTCCTTCACTTTATACTACGGTCTTGTAATGTTTCAGTTCTGTGAAACCTCATTACTTTTTTGTGATCTTTGAACTTGACTAAATCTTCCTTTAACTAGGTTGAGTACATGTGGTTATTTATAGTTGTTGCTTCCTGTAAATGAGCCCACATGAGTAAAATATTAATCTGAGGTCGACTTGCAAGGTGACAAAGGCCGACTTGATGGAGGAGAGGTGACACTTAAATATTATTTCTATCATGTTCCCAATAAGGGTTTACTACATAAAATTTGACTTTGACTCAATAGAAAAATCCTAGAAGCCTAAAATAGAGGCTTGACCTATGAATTTTGACCCAAGCATGAAACTGATGCTTTAATAAGTCAAATTATTATTAATAATAATAAATTTATTGTGAAAAATATATTACATCATGACTAACGTACAATTATGAAGAGTGACACTAGTTACATTCTCCAACACTCCCTCTTAATTAAGGAGGTATTCATAATTACTTATATCTATAGATGTACATGGAAGATATCCAAAATGAACTACGATGAGTTCTGACACACTCAGTGCCACGGATTAGAGTCCTGACCAAGGTAACCTATCCGGGTGGGACTAATATGGACTAAAGCTTTCAACCACTATAGGTACCATCAGGCTTACTTACTAACCATCAACCCATGGATATAGGTGACAATCCAAGGTCAGATATCTATGACCAAAACCACCCTCCCTACTTCAATATCTAGACATTAGACACACGTAGATGTCCTCCAAGGCATTTTGTATGACACGTGATGCCTCAACACTCCCAATTATCTAAATCAATAACATGAAATCTCTCCTCATAACTTGATCGGTAACATCAAATCAATCAAGTAAGCTTATATACTAAATTATGAGTCCAAAGATGCTTCCAAAACTTCGACCTTTTGAATATAAATTTACCTGTGCAACCCTAATCAGTAACAAACTTTCAAATACATATAAGTAAACACAAACCTTCAGGGTCTTCAATCATCCTGATGCCACTTATATCAAGTTATTCATATGTATCTAGTAAGAAGATTTTCTTTTTTCATTACTTCAACAACACCAAGACATCCTCAATACTTTGTAGTGCATTTATTCTCTGATTTTTACTTCATGGTGTCCATGACTATCATGATATTCCCTCCCTCTCAACTAGGGAGATTTATCCTTTCTTATATCTAGGCTTCCTCTTAACTCAGGGAAATAAACTACTTTCTATAACATCAGAGAGTCTTTCATGGCTTCATTCATTCTTATCAAAGTCATCTTGTTCTTATAGCTTTCTTTTTCATGCTTAACAAACATCTTCATTATCTTGAATATTGTGTACCTTCAAAACTTTAATAGCAGGTAAAACCAAATACATATGAAGTTAACTATATCAGAATCATACAATAATGGAAGCATTAGACTTTAGACGTCAAATACCTAAACTTAGTTAGGTTCATAATCATCTATAGACACATACTTCAACTTCTTGCTCGGTTTTTGTTATAAACCCTAGATCACATCATTAAAACTTAAAGTAACTTACTCAATATATCAGTCTCATTATATCTAGGGCCTCAATATTACTTTCAGAGATACGACAGACTCTACTATGATATATCACAAACCCTAGAATCCATATATAAGACATAAAGCCTTTGATATCAACAATCAAAACTAATCATACCACAATATAGGTTTCAACAATTTGACCCACTCTTTGTAAACCCTAGATTTTATCATCATATAGGAAACAATATCATCATATCCTAAAGTATCAAACTTCTACTGGGGCTTAGTAGAAAACCCTAGAACTATGAGCATCAACAATTAGGTTAGCTCATATACATTTCATGCACAATCATATCAATATCTATTAGGTAAACTCAATACACAAATATCAATACATTAAAGTTAGACATATAACAATTTGATCAGGTTAGGGTTTCGATCAGACACACAAATATACACTTAGGGTTTCATTCCTAGGAGTTAGTTATAGATATTATAAGGGTATTTCTTATAAACCTTAATTTATCGAAACGCTAAATCTCTAGGATTTCAATACACAACAAACCCTAAAGGATTAGGGTTACTATAATAGTATCAAAACCCTAAACATCAAAAGAATAATATTTTCTAGATTTCATTAATAACCCTAAGTAGACTAGGGTTTCATACTCAATATGCCCTTAGGTTAGGGTTTTACAGTGAACCTATTTAGGGTTCCATAAGAATGATAAATAAAGCAGGTAGATTTAATCTAATAATTAATCTCCCTAACAAGAATCTTTGAGATTTAAAATCCTAAATACAAGAAAGTTAGTAATGCAAAGCAAATTTTAAGAGGATTGTTCTTCTTTAATGAAAAGGTTTAGATATGAAATATTATACGTACCTTTGGACGTTTTTACAAACCTTGTAGAGTTCCCTTCAAATGATAGCATCTCCAAGATTCATTTTCTTAAGAGCCAACTTGTAACCATCATGTCACCATACCTACAATATTAAGTATATCCAAAAATATACAAACACAATATTGTGATGATCATCTAGAGTTTCTATTTTCATTAGAGTATGCATTCCTAAAGTTTTTTTTTTTGTAGGCCTTAGGAAATTATTGATTATTTCTATAATTGCAATGAAATTTCATAAATTTTGTACTAATTACAAGTCCTATTATGAAACAAGGAGCGATACTTTCATATGTATTGTTAAGTCTTACATAATAACAATTATATGATCAGATTCTTAATAGATAATCAAGTTATACATACCTTAAGACTTTCATACCTTTTTTTGATACTTCATTGAGCTTATTTCTCCTTCCGTAAACTGTAGACATGATGTTAGATATATGAGACGAAAGAATAAAACAAAGCTTACCTGATTTCGATGAAATATTCAAGGGTTCTTTCGTGAGATGATGCAAGATACACTCACTGATGAAGTGTTTATTTCTTAAGTTTGGTTCTTCCTTAAAAAACAAGATGGATCAATTCTTATTGTTTAGGCTCGGACTGTACATTCGTATACTCATAATTTACCACCAAACTTGACTTGACATGCTTTTGTATTACTTTCTCCAAGATGATATCGGGAAGGAGGGTGATAGATTAATTTGAAAACTCAACCTTGCTTAGAATTTCGACTCTTTTCTGAAGGTGATGGTGGCCACGATTTAGAGCTTCCAATTTATTTTTGTGTTTAGAATTTTGGGTGAGATTAACTCCTTTCCATAGTGAAAATGTATTTGTCAAATCTTCAAACTACTTGCTCCTCTGAAGAACCTTCACTCTCTTCTCGAGTTAGCTCGAAATTATTTGGGTTGCTATAATATGAATGGATTAATTCAATCCTATAGCCACAAGTACTTTGGTCAAGAACTAGTCTCGGGAAGATGACTGGGTTCACAGTCTAGTGACCTCTTGAAGTGGACCGTTCTTCAGTGAGTTATAACTCAATATTTCATTTTGGAACTACCTACTTCAAGTCTTAGGTTTCAGATTTTGTCTTTCATCGTGTGCCGAAAATTTTTGCATCATATCACATGAGAATTTCCTCTGTTAGTTTGAATTTGTCTCATAAATATGTCTCAAATAAGAAATTTCCGTAGAAATTTTGGATTTTAACACAGAAGGGTACTCCTTAGAAATTTCAGATCACCATTGTAACTAGGATCTTCTCAGAATTATACTTTTGCATGAGCTTAGAATCACCACAGAATAATTTTGGATATTATCAAAGATAAGGTTCAGACTTCACTTTAGGTCCTCACACTCTTCCACAGAGATGATACTCGGACTTCCAAAGAGATGACATTTAGATTTCCACAGAGATGAAAATTCAAACTTTTTGCTTCATCGCAGAGATATGGTGGCTCAGATTACATAGATAAAACCATAAGAATATTCAATGATTGTTCTTTAAAGCCTCCCCCAACTCTAATACCATGTTGAAAAATCTTAGGGCATTGTATTTAATTTCGAAGATTCTTATGTGCTTGTTAGTTCTTATTTATGTTTTTGTTTCATCAAGATAAATGCCAAACAATAAAAAAAAGATGACGCAAGATGTAGGCACACAGCCAGGGAAAAACCCCTAGGTAGGGGAAAACCAAATCAATAACTCTTCCTTCAGTAGATTCATATGACAAAGAGATAACCAAGACCTTAACCTAAAATTATATACATCCATCAAGTCAACCTTTGACATATTCTTCTTCCAAAACATATTTTCAAATTTGATCCTTATTGACATCTGCATCCTTATTGACATCATGTAATCATAGATACTTTGAATTCATGTAATTACAAAGAATTTGAATTCTTGCAATAACAAAGACTTTGAATTTTTGTAATAATAAGCTTTATACTTCGCCTTCTATAATAGAGTTTTTTTTCTTTCACTTTAAACTACAGTTTGGTTCTATGAAACCTCGCTACATTTTTGTGATCTCCAAACTCGATTGATTGTTCCTTGAATGGGGCCAAGTACACATGGTTATTTATAGTTTTTGTTTCATGTAAACGAGTCGATATGAGTAGAAGATTAATCTGAGGCTGACTTGAAAGGTGAAAAAGGCTAACTTGATGGAGGAGAAGTGACACTTAAATTTTATTTTCTGTCATGTTCCTAAAAAGGGTTTAAACATAAAATTTGACTTTGAATCAATTGAAAAATCCTAGAAGCTTACAATGGAGGCTTGACCTATCAAGCATGAAACCCGTGCCTTAATAATTCAAATTAATAATAATAATAAATTTCTTTTGACAAATATATTACATCACGACTCACATACAATTATGAAGACCAACACTAGCTACATTCTTCAATAGATATGACCTAAAATCCGTTGTTATGTGCAAATAGTTATGAGATCCATGCCAATTTTTTAGGATTAGCCTTAAGGGCACTGTCCAGAAGTTCCAAGAACTTTCTAGGAACATGACAATGATGATGACAAGTCTAAAAAATTTATACTTGAGAAAAACCTTGACCAAAACATGCCTAGTACATGATAGTCATTTCGTCAAACATATGGTAAACATGGAAGCTATAGGTCATGAATATATATATGATCATAGAATTCTGAACTTCATCTGATAATCACTGAGAAGGCTCTATGACCTCTCAATCTAGTTTCAACAACACTTGTTGTCCCATGCATTCATCAACCATTCAATAACTTATAAAATCATGAACAAGAGCCATAGTAAGAGTTCATCATATAACCATGCATATAACTAGAATATAAACCTTGAATAATCAACCATAACATCAACATAATAACCAATACAAGTGCTCATAGATCACATTAGAAAAATATCTCATATTAACATATGCAAATGCACACCAAGTAAGGGACTTCCACGTACCAACCGACCATAGATTGTGCATAACCAAATTTCTATTTCAACGAATCATCCCCACGCCATATTACAAGCATGAATGTAGGATCATATGGGTTAAATCAAAATAGAACCAATCCAAGGCTTCCAGAGGTCAAACCACCTCGACCCTCAACCACAGTGATTTCACCTAACTGGTCCAAAAATCACTAAAATCAACCAGATTGGTCTCTTCCCAAGATGTACAGGGCTCCAAGGATTATATCTCAACCCATAGTCATAAATAATCCAAGTTGTTACAGGGCTCCATAGAACTACTATCTCAACCCATAGTCATATAGAAGCCAAGTTGTTACAGGGCTCCATAGAACTACCATCTCAACCCACAGTCTCCAGGGGACCCAATTTGTTCCAAGGCTCCAAAGATTCTATTCTATCCAACAACCATAGGGAACCAAAGTACCAATCAGAAAATCTAAATTGGGGAACCCACTAGATCATGGCTATCCAAGAAATGGCAAGGCAAGGTTGAAATCACTATTAATCGAGGCAAATATCCATGCCAATGACAACATATAACCAAGGAACCATATGCATGTATCATGCATCCAAAAAATATCAAGGAAATCAAACATGCAACCTGTTACCTGCAATGTATCCTTTATTGTAGCTACTGATACAACCGTCTCTTCTGTTGCCCACCGATTCCTTAATTGTCCTTTGCTTTCTTTCTCCAAGTCCAAGTGAATTCTATAATTATCTAAGTGTACAAGAGTGTAAGAGAGAAAAACTAAAACTAACAAAAAGTTGTGTATTGTTTCTCTGATGCCTTTTTATCATTGATGCCTAATTTTTCTTCATTTTCTCTCTAATTTCCCTTGCATGCATATTTGTGTCTCTTCACGTTCCTTTTCTCCTATTTTCCTTTATTTTCATAATTAAATTCCATTTATTGCCTATTTTCCTTTGCCAATTTCCATAGCCATTAATAAACCACAAGTGATGCCCACTATAATGTTTACCCACCATTCAACTTGGAATATGTTCCCACTTGGGTTTTGTTTTATTTACATGGAAAAGCAACCAGGGGTTGTTACAAAGGCTAAATATTGATTCATCCTCATCTGAGTCAACTAAAAAACCTAGATCATCTCATAAACATCTTCCAAAATGGCTCACTAAGACACTTGAAAGTGTTCATCCTAATGAGGTTGAAAAGACGGGAACAATAAGTTGTACTAGACAAAATCGAGGTGATATAGATGATTCTGGTTCTACTGTTGATATGGATGTTTCTTATGATTGTGAATTAAATTTTTCTACTGATTTTAAACCAACTTCCTTTAAATAATTTGCTTCTCATGATGAATGGAAAGAAGTAGTGGAGAAAGAGCATGATGCTCTTATAAAGAACAAAACCTAGAGGGTGTTGGACCCTTCATTTGGAACCAAACTGATTGGTTGCAAGTGGGTCTTCAAGAAAAAGTATAAATTTGATGGCTCACTTGACAAGCACAAAAAAAGTCTTGTGGCAAAAGGATTTGCAAAAAAATAAGGGGTAGATTATGAGGAAACTCTCTTTCCTTTGGTAGCTCAGAAAGGATGGAAAGTCCTTCAAATGGATGTAAAAAATGCCTTCTTGAATGGAGATTTGAAAGAAAATGTTTTTATGTCTCAAACAGGAGGATTTGTTGTGAAGGTACAAGAGCACAAAGTATGTAAGCTTATCAAATCCTTGTATGGCCTCAAACAAGCACCATGAGCCTGGTATGAGAAATTGACTGAGTATTCTTTGAAACTAAATTTTAAACACTATGATTTTGATGATGCAACTTTATTTGTCAAGAAATTTGAAAAATTGGTTGTCTATCTTGTGGTGATGTAGTTGATCTACTGATGACGAGGAACAATGAAAAACTCTATTGCATCAATAAAGAATGATTTGAGGAAAAAATTTCGAGATGAAAAATTTAGGATATGTTCACTGCTATCAGGGTATTTAAGTAACCCAACATCAAAAGTTTATATTCCTCTCCCAAAAGAAGTACATAGGAGATTTTTTGAACAAATTTGGAAAGAGCATTAAGTAATTCATTCGTCTATGACCATTTCTATGAGAGGTAGCCGTAACTGACTAATTTATCGTGATTTTTGAATAGTCCATTCAGCACTCATTACACCGGGTGGTGCTCACAGGGGTGAAGAAGTGGGATTGAAACTAGTTTCAATCCCACTTCTTCATGCCTATGAGCACCACCCGATGCAATGAGTTTCAATCCCACTTCTTCACGCCTGTGAGCACCACCCGATGCAATGAGTTCTAAGTGGACTATTCAAAAATCACGAGAAATTAGTCAATTACGAATACCTCTCATGGAAATGGTCATAGACAAATGAATTACTTAACGCTGTTGAATCCCAAAAAAATGATATCTAATATAATGCACTGCAGAAACCCCTCATACTTTAAATTTGGCAAGTCTAAATGCAATTCCTTTGACCACTCCAATGGAATAAAATTTAAAGGTCATATCCAAAGAAGGAAATGAATTTGAGGATGCAACTAAGTACAAAAATCTCATGGGAAGTCTTAACTACCTCACTACTACTAGAATGAACATTTCATTTACTGTTGGAATCCTCTCGAGGTTTATGCAAAAACCTTGTGAGGGTCATTGGTTTGCTACAAAAAGTGTTTTAAGGTAGTTGAATGGAACTCAAGACTTTGGTCTCAATTATACATAGATGGATGACTTTAGCTTGACTAGATACTATAATTCAAACTTTGATGGAGATAAAGAAAATGGAGTATCTACTTCAGGTTGTGTTATGAGTCTTGGATCAAGAGTTGTCTCCTCGAGGTCACGCAAAAAATCAGTTCCAAAAGATTCCACAATAGACGCATAATATGTGGCAGTTGCAGAAGCAACCAAGGATATTATGTGGCTTAGAAAATTCTTGAATATATGCAGGAGAAACAAGTGCCTTCTACTCCTCTTCTAATTGACAATACTTTTGCAATAAAATTGACCAAGAATCCAAAGCTCCATGATCGAACAAAGCTTATAAATTCAAAGTATCTTTTGATTTGACATCATGTTGAGGCCAATACTAGTCACCTACACCATTTTTCCACAAATCAGCAGACTGTAGACATCTTCACCAAAGCGCTTGGAAGATAAAATCTTGAAAGATTCATAATGTTGTTTAGAATTACAAACAACCCTTCAGATTAAAGGGGGGAATGTGGACACCTAATCCTTCGATATTGAGATTTGTTTGTTGTTGTAAATATGTACATATAAAATGAGAATACAAACATATCTTGGAATATGAATCCCAAGTGTCTCCCCTCTATGTGTATATATTGAAGTTATTCTTAATAAAAATTACAATTCATGGAGTACCAAATACCTAGCCCGACATTAGTTAATCTAGAAGAGGAAAGGGAAGGGGGTTAGTTAGAAATCAACACCAAGGTTAAGGTGGGAATCCAATTCTCACTAATTTTCTAGCCTTCATCTGTATTAAGATAATTAGGTCGCTCGCTTATCTCGGTGACTTCTTTAAATTTCCTATGATAATAGTGATCAATTTTGGAAAAGATGAAAGCATTTTTAACAAAAATATGTTTTTTAGCCTTATTATAATGTTTAACTATTGTTGAACATTTTGAATGATTACGTGTTATGTCAACAAAGTGTTCTTGAACCCTAGTCTTTATGGAGCACCCAGTTTCACCAACATAGGGAATCTCATATGAACAAGGTGTTGAATAAACTCCTTTCTAACTTTTAGGATTAATGGGATATTTGATGGATTTAAGGGAGCTTCAAATGGTGTTTAAGGGTTTAAAGGTGGCCATGACATGCTTCTGTCTTAGAATGTGAGCAATATTGGTATCATGAATTTATGAGAGGTGGAATTTTCCCATAGCATTGCTCATAAGTTTGTTTTCTCTTTCTTTAGATCCTTTAGTGGCATAACGAAATGCCTTAGTACCTTGGTGTCTCTTATATCCATTCTTTTTGAAAATTTGTATAAGATGGGCCTTCTCAGTTTAAAAATGTTCATTATAAAAAATGCTAACAACTCTAGTTTCCAAAGTATTAAGAACACCAAGCTTTTGGGTGGGATGATGATGGGAGATAGCATGGAGGTACTACTTAGTGTGCGTCTTTTTTCAGATAAATCTGGTGGGATATGGAACCATCTTGATTTCTAGTATTGAGAATGTTCATAAAGGAAATGTCAACATCAACCTCAACTTCTATTGTGAATTTGATGAAATCTAATTGATTGTTGAGGTGTTGTTTGAAAATCTCTATTTTTTCACGTCTATGTGACCATATGATAAAGATGTCATTGATGAATATTTTCCACAACTTCAGTCTAAAGGGAGAGGAATCAAGGGCTTTGGTTTCAAAATCTCCCATGAATAGATATGCAACAATGGGAGAGAGGGGAGAACCCATAGTTACACCACAAGTTTTTTCATAAATCCCACCCATGAAACTGAAGAATGTGGATCAAAGACATATTTTTATTAACTTAGTCATGTCAGGATTAGTGATTGTTTGGATAACATCCATAACGCCATTAATAGGAATATTGGTATAAATTGACACCATATAAAAACTCACTAAAATGTTATTCAGATCAAGTCTTACATGTTTAATTTCATTGACGAAGAAGGTAGAGTCTATAACAAAAGAATTCATGTTGCCAACCACAGGTTTAAGTTTTTGGGTAAGGTGTCTAGCAAGATGGTATGTAGGTCCACCAATAATATTAATGATGGGTCTTAGGGGTACCCCTTGTGAATCTTTGGAGCACTATAAATCCTCAGATTATATAGGTGACTCTCAATCTATTTCTTATTTTCCCACTCATTACTAGCTTTTATGGAGTTGCAATCTTGTTTACTAATGTTGTTTTTTAGGCATTTAACTCTCCTTAGAATAATAGAGCAATCTTGTATGATCTGTTCTTTAATGTTAAAAGGAAGATATTTGATGCCACATTCAAAATTTCATAAGATGTCTTCAACAAGAATATTGTGAGGAGTAATAGCAAAATTTAATCCTCTTTCCAAAAAAATTATAGTTTGTGCATCCATTTGTAAGTCACAAAGGTTGAAAATTAGTTTTTGGGCAAGGTTCAAATTGTTCAAAAGAGAGGTGGCGATGTGGTTGGGAGGAGTGGAATCAGATAAGGATGACAATGCCAAGGTTTTACTAAGCAGATGTGCTTTAGACAATAATGTTGGTAACTGATATACTGGGGTGCCACAAAAGAACCTAATTCCATCTTGGGAATGACATCTGATCACTTGGCACATCTGTTATTTTCAAAGAAGGATTGTCCCTAGAAGAAGGGCCACCTGTTATGAATGCACAAAGAAAATTATCGAATCCAAATTGAGGGAATGCAATTAATGTGATAGAGAACCTTTAAATCTATATCGAGGGAATGTAATTAATGTGAGGGTTCTAATGAAAGTCAGTGATTTGCAACACAACATAATCACCTGAAACAAGGTGATGATAAGAAAGAAACCCTAGTCAGAGTGAGAGTATAAGCTCTATTTCATTCTATTAATTGTAATGTCCTCATAAACATTTTGATTAGGTCAAAATAAAATAGAAAAAAAATTAACTGTGGTTAAAATAAAAATTACTTCAAACTAATATAATAATAAATAAAAATTATAAGTTATTATTACTATTTTTACTAATTTTTGTTGGGTAGTTAAGATAAACTTTACTTGGTCAAGTTACCTTGATTTTTGAGCTCCAAGTTTATGAGAACCAATGTATCTACCTATGGTATTCATGTGGAATATAAGCTATTTAAAGGGAGAAATTAAACCAACCTAAATCCATCTTAAATCGAGATGTACCAAGCTAGAGAGATCAAATCTCTTGAAATGCAAACCTCAGAGATTTGATCCCTCTTGTTCGATATCCAAATTTTAAATGTTCTAAATTAATTATAATAAATATTATTATTTAATAGTTTGATAGAAAAAATAATTAACTCAGAAACAGACATAAAGCACACACAAAATAAAGGCGGAAAAGGCAGAAGCCTCATGGCTTCCTCATGTAATCTCTCTTATTAAAAGAATTTAATTTACAATTTAAATAGATGAGAGAAAATGTCTAAGATATTCCGTGCTATTTTAGACTCCTTTGGTTGAGATAATTTCTCACCAAAAACCCACCAAGATAGGAGTTCCTAAACAAACTCCAATATTTGAGGAACAACCCAAGAACCTAAGAGTTAAAAAGAATATATTCCTAACTAGGAAATGCATTTGAATTAATTACTATTTTGGATTTATTATTGTTATTTTAGAGAGGCTAACATTCCCCCCTTCAATGACAAATCCAAAATAAGAACGAGGAACCATCTTCCAAGTTCTCATGTTAATCCTCAAAAAACATTACCTGAAAAACCGCCAAAGCTGGATGCTGAAAAACTGCAATCTGAAGAGACCATGAGTCAGCTGTATGTCTGAATCATGTCTGAATTTCGCTTGACAACTCCATCAAGTGCCAAGTTGCAAAAGGATCCATCTGTCCTTTGCATGAAATCAGCATCCTTTTTCCACTTACAAAATTTGTTCAAAGCCCACTAGCTGGTGATGTCAAAAACAACCCATTGTTGCTATTATTGTGCTGAAAACTGTTCACTGCTTTTTTGCTGTCGACTGCCCACTGGAAAAAAATTTGATGCCCACTGGCAAAATTTTTTATGCCCACTGGAAAAAAATTTGATGCCCACTGGCAAATTTTTTGATGCCCACTGGTTGTTGAAGATGCCCACTGGCTGCTTTTGCTGGTTTTGTCGAGACTTTCAGTCTGAAAACCACTATCAATTTCATTGACATTTTCCCTCCTTTGTCAACTGAAAGGAGAGACACTTCTCTTGGAAAGTATTCCTGAACTCTCCCCCTTCCGGTGTAGGAGTTTGACACTGTTGTACTCCCCCATTCAACTTCATGAGAGTACCATCATCTTTTCACTGTTGGCTGCACTATGTGTGATTGTATGCGGTTGTAGAACTGAAGCAATCTTTTAACTGTGGATGACCATTCCCAAGGGTCGATCCATTCATAATGTATCTTCAATCTGGCTGATTTGTGTTGATTGCGACATTTTTTTGAGGAATGATTGGACTTGCCACAATGGCGACAGGAATGGAGATCAAAACAATGACCTTCCATATGACCGGTTCTCTGACAATGAGAACATCTGTTTGACTTCAACTTCAGGTTGTGTGGAATTCTATTTTTCTGCAACGTTGGGCTTCGTGCATTGCTGGTTGTCTGCAACTGTCTCTGAATGTGCTGAGGGGATTTGTTCAAGAAATCCCGCACTGACGAATTGAATAGGCTTAGAATAATCGGGAATATGTATGTTGGCGTCATCTTGGACATATCCTAAGCCTCGTCGATTCTTGTTATTGTGAATTTCTTCCCAGGGCTTGATGATGGGCTTGGAAGAAATTTGAACTGGAACAACTTCGACACTTGAAGTTGTTGGGATGAATGACTTATCATCTGGATGGTTCAAAGACTTGAAAGTATCACTCTTTTCTTGCAATTCAATCCTTTGAAGTTGCGACTCGAGTTGAAGAAATTGAATGGTTTCATGTGTTTGTTGTAGATGTCGTGAAAGATCAGCAATAGTGCCTTTGCTGACGTGCACCATGTCTTCAACACTTGAGATGATCAAACTGTGAAGAATGTTTAACAACTGAATATGTTGCGCCATTTGAACTTGCGCACTTGAAAACAGGCTCTCTTGTTGGAGATGTCGTACTTTGAACTGTTTCACTTGAATGTTAGGCTCGCTTGAATGTGGCCTGAATGGCACACTCGCTTGATTTGTTGCATATTGCGCTTGCTTGGAACACTGACTAGAATTGTAGAATTTGCTTGCTTAAACTCTGGAATTCATGCTCACTTGATGACGATCACGTTTGTTTAAGTGTTCACTTGACTTACTTGATGACTTCACGCTCACTTGAATGAATAGCCACGCCCGCTTGATGTCGATCTCAACTTGCTTGATTGTTTTAACTTGTTTGGTTGCTTTGATGGTTGCTGCAATAAAATTCACTCTGGCTCACTTGAAGGTTTGAAATTTGTACTAACTTGATGCAAATTGCTTGAATGAATAATCACGCTCGCTTGTAGGAGATATGAATTTGTTGCTTGTTTGAAAAAATTCATGCACTCACTTGATTTTGTGTAAAGGAAGGGTGTCGAACACTGTCGACAATGCACCCAAGAAAGCTTACAATGATTCACTTTAAAACAATGAATTTACTTGTTCTCTTAAAAATTCATTAACAATGAATTTTTAATGATTCACTTAAATCAATGAATTTGATTACAAGTTCTTTAAAGGGATTTGCAAGAATGTTGATGAAGACTTTGTTGTGAAAAGCATTAACTTGACTAAGTGAATTTGATGTTTGATGTAGAATGTTGATGTAGACAATATTTGATTATATGTTGTAGTTGTGTAGATGCATGTGTTGATCTTGCAGCTATTTCGTTATATGTGTTGTGCTTTCTGATGTATGCGATATTAAATGAAATCATTGATGTGTCACAACTAGACACAAATCAAAAAGCAACAACATGAAGCCATAAAAAACATGCGCCATCATAAACACACATGGTGTACCTAAGATCCCCTTATTCAATTTCGGGTGGATCTAGGACACATCAACACCAAAAAATGATATTTTTATTAAGTATTGAGTACACAAGAAATCTCCACCTTCAAGTAATGAAAATGGAAAGCTCACAACCTTTAGACGCAATTGGTTTTCAAAATCTGGATATTCACCGACTCCATCTCTCTCAAAAACAATACTTTGAGTTACAACAATGGCTTTCCCTTATCACTCCAAATTTACAAAATATGCACCTTATCACTCCAAATATTTCAAAACATCGCCCTTATTACTCCAAAATAATACAAAATTATAAATTCACTTTATAAAAACTGAATCAATTTTCAATTCTATTAACTCCACTTTTCACTCTACTCACTTATCACTCCAAAAAAAAATCACACTTATTGCTCCAAGATTACAACAATAATAATTTCACCTTATTTCTCCAAGTTACAACTTATGACAATCTGCACCCTTATGAAAAAAGAAAAATCTTCTTCAATCCAATGATTGAAAAGTAAAATGTTGAACACATACAATGAATTTAATAATTGAAAAATAATACTATTCAGGTGTTACTCATTTCCCATTCTGTGGGGTCGTGCTACGGACGTGATTCCAACACTGACTATCCTCTGGCAATTTTTCCGTGAAAATACAAAAGCAATCAAGCCATGATTCATAAAGTTCAATATCAGCAAGATGGGATTCGATCTTTTGATCCCGCTGCTCCTGCTCTTGGTGCTTTGTCAGCGCTGTTTAAGCGATGAAATCAGAAACGACGATAGCTTAGCCCCAAAGTCTCCAGCACATAAATCTTCATGGAATACATCAAATCTCTGGCACCGGTCACCTGTAGAAGGAAGAAGAAAGAGCAGCGGTGAAGCAGTTCACTATCTTCCAGCAATCTGTCTAGATATTGTTATTCGAGAGGCACGACTTGAGGATTATTGGGAAGTGGCAGAAACACACTGCAGTTCCTTCGTTCTTGATCATGGCTTTCCAATGGATTTGGTTCTAAGAGTAGATAGGTTGGTGGCTATGTTTTCCGGGTTCTCCATACCTCCAGGTTGCAGAAAAAAATTTCTAGTCGCTAGCAATAGCAACTTTGAAGAAAATCATTCTCTTGAATCTGAGAGTTATGAAAATGTAGAGGTCGGATTGAAATTGCCTCTGAATGGTGGAAGGGTTTCTAGAATTTTGACAATAGATACAATAGCTGAATTTTTACTAATTAGAAGAAGACCACGTCTATCAAATTATGTTGCGCCATCTAAACGAATATCGACCAGTGCAACTCGTGCACTGCCATAACTCTATGGTAAAACCTATAGCAGATTTCTTGCGCTCTCAATTTGTTTTCAACATTCCACAGACTCCGGAAATCTGCGTCCATACTTGGTTCATTGATGAGATAATTTGATTTTCCTAGTCCAAAGCTCTTCCATTTGTATACTTGTCGACATCTGGCACCTGAATATTTGTTTGATCTTCGAACACCCTGTTTTCTTCATTACGAGTTCCAGCAATGTCTTTTTTTTTATCAATGTGAGCTAGATTCTGATGCAACTGTGAGATCCGACTCTCTCCACTTGTTGAATCCAGTGAAAAGGCGTTGTAGCTCAAATAAATAAGAGTCGGTAACACAAGAAAGCACACAATAGAAATGTACAACAATCTAAATATTCAAGAAGAAGTTGTTTCATCCAAATTTCTACTGTATTCGAAACATTTCTGATAAGAAACCTCAGTCGTCACTAACCTACCCCTTTTAACAATAGAAGCACAGTTTTGCATTGGTAAATATAACGATGGCACCAGAACCTTCACGACTGCAGGTTCTCATACCAAATCATAGCGCGATATACGCAGAGAACTTGGCCAATGCTCCGTCAATGCTTGGCCTCTTCTAAGCAGATATCCTGATCATTCTTTTTAATAAAACTCACATACACACAGAATCTCCATCTCCGTGATCCACTATTTTCTTAATTTCCATCAATCCACTCAATTATAAAACAAGACAACTACTCACAAAAAAAAAAATTCATCAGATATTTATCTATGATGTTCAGGTTTATGGCCGCAAAATTGTAGTATAGATACATTAAAGCAATTCATCAATTATTTGATTTGAAATGGAGCGCACAGTCTATAGAATCAAATGTTACCTCTGTGTTACAATTTGAGTAACGGAAGCAACCATGCACTCTTCACAAACATTGACATCTCACACTTCTGCTCAATTGTCTTCTTCAGATTTTGTTTCTTCCACTGCACTGAAAACTATCCAACAACGCCAAGACGCAATAACTCCGATACCACATGATAGAAAAAATAATTAACTCAGAAACAGACATAAAGCACACACAAAATAAAGGCGAAAAAGGCAGAAGCCTCATGGCTTCCTCATGTAATCTCCCTTATTAAAAGAATTTAATTTACAATTTAAATAGATGAGAGAAAATGTCTAAAATAGTCCGTGCTATCTTAGACTCCTTTGGTTGAGATAATTTCTCACCAAAAACCCACCAAGATAGGAGTTCCTAAACAAACTCCAATATTTGAGGAACAACCTAAGAGTTAGACACATATACATAACTAGAAATATTTAATTTATTTATTTATTATTTTGGATTTATTATTGTTATTTTAGAGAGGCTAACATAGTTTTTATCAATTCACAACATAAACTACATATTATATAATACCAAATATATCTTAATTTATATTTTTTAATCTGGTTATAAATTTACCTAAATTGCTCATTAATAATAAAGCATTATGCCAATAAAAATTAAAATAAATTTATCTACACCATTAAAAATATCTTTTTATTATATGCTGTGTATATTGCATTGAAGTTGTTTACCAAGCCCGTGAAATAGCTCGGACGGCAAAAAATTGCCGGAATCCGGTCAACTAAATTTCAAAAAATCATGTGCTTGGAGTGTTTAGAATCCATTTTTGATGTATTAAAAACCCTTACCGCACTCAAAATATTAAAGTTTAACAATATTTGCTAGATTTTCTAAAAATCATTGTCGGATTCCGAGTGAAAACGTGGCCTTTTTAGACTACCCATATTGCATTGGCTTTGCAATTGATTGATTTGACATTAATTTGTGTTTGAGTCAAAAAAATTAAAATTTATTTGATGTTACACATTATAAATTGAAATTCATGTTTTTTTTAAAATATTTTAATGCATTTTTCTCAAATTTTATTGGTTGAAAACTTGAACATGTTATTGCAAAAGTCATAAATCTTAATGCCACTTCAATGATTTCAATGGGCTGTCAATGGGCTGGGCACTGCAGTGGTATTAAACGGCCTTGTATCAAGTCGTGTACGAACATATTCAATGCCTTCATTATTCTGAGCAGATATTCGATATTCTGTGCGCGTAGTCTAAAAAGGCTGCATTTTCACCCAAAAGCCGGCAATGATTTTCAGAAAATTTGGCAAAGATTTGCCCAGAATCTTGTTTACAGTTGTTAAACTGTAATATTTTGAGTGCCCTAAAGGTTTTTGATAGCGCTGAATCCATTTCCAGCATCAAAAATAGATTCTAAACATTCCAAGCACATGATTTTTCAAGTTTTAGTTGACCGGATTCCAGCAATTTTCTGCACAGGCTCGGTAGACAACTTCTATTCTGTGCAAGTGTAGGGTTTCATCGGTCTTATCAGTGACAAACTTAATATTCTGAAAACTTGCAGGCGGCGCCTTTCACGTCACTGCTGCTTCTCGCACAGTTATGTGCTTCAAATTATTCGGCTGCGTGCTAGATATGACTTGGCCTCACTACGGCGAGCCTTATTTTAGCTGCTATTGACCCATTAATACCCCTTAAGTACCAATGACCATGGCAACCCAACCCATGCCATGAACCCCATGTCGTTGAAACCCTGTCTTATCATGTGGTACTTGTCTTTATTTGCCTCGATCAAGACTGGCGTACGTTACAGTACCATCTCTGCTCCTTTGAAGTGGGCTTAATACGCATACGCATATGTTCTGGAATATTCTAATTGCATTCTTCCGATGCCACAGAAGCTATTAAAAACTCCGCCCGCGTAATTTTTGGAAAAAATACCAAGTTTAAAAGAACTTGTCTATAGACCACGCTTTGAATTCTTATCAGGCAGAAGGCGCTG
Organism: Pinus albicaulis; assembly: GCA_034641835.2. Classification (NCBI taxonomy): domain Eukaryota; kingdom Viridiplantae; phylum Streptophyta; class Pinopsida; order Pinales; family Pinaceae; genus Pinus; species Pinus albicaulis. Next base: position 1,668,739,744 of record CM076581.1, read on the forward strand.
GGTTATCCCTATTAAATATAATAAACTTCTAACTATAGTTGGGTGGTTTCCGTGAATCAATCTCTAATAGTGGTTGTCAGAAACTCCCACGGGTTTTCAAGAAGACAAGGGATTTTGGCGTTTCCAAAAAGGTAGGAATAGTTGGTCATTTTATTTCATATTTTATTACATGTGAGCTGCACTCCGCAATTTATTTAGGAAGAAATGTGTAATATTCCAGAAATTGAACCGTATTATATAAAATTAAAAAATTATGGTTATGTTTCCGTGGAGTATTATATAAAATTAAAAAATTATGATTATGCTTCCGTGTAATATGATTTATATTAATTGTTTATAAATATATATGTTCTTGTAAAGTTTTGAAATTGGTGTATGAGATAGGAGACCTATGAAGACGTGTATACCTTTTTCGGGATTTTTATTTGTAAATTTTTACGAAAAATTATATATATTTCATTATTAGATTCATCTAAATTGTTTAAATATATTTATATATTTATTTTAATAAATGATACTAATTAATAAAAAAATTGGTGGTAGTTTTGGGAAGCAACTTTATTAGTAATTTTGGTGATGATGAGGTGTTGTGATAATAAAGTGTTTTTTTTTTAAAGAGAAGGATTATTTTGCCAATGATGAGGTGTTGTGATAATAAAGTTTTCTTTTAGAGAAAAGGATTACCACAGTCCACAAGCCACATATATCAAAAACTCAGAGTTCATCCTAGGACTTATACATCTAGAGACCACTACAACTAGAGTCAAAATCCTAGACTCCAACAAGATGCTTATGCTTTCAGCGTTATGACAAACCATGTATACACGGACTTGAACCTGGGTGGATGGGATGGCAAACCACCATCCCTACCACTCAAGTTAAGCACGTGTTGTCATTGTGATCATAAAGTGTTACAAAGAGATTTGAGGTTCAAATCCTATGGGTTTAAATCCTTCAAATTTACCTATGTTTGTAGGCATATCTATACACCTAGCAAATGCAAAACTGACCTAGTTATCAATTCTTCTAGTAACCCAAAAAAACTAAAAAATTGATAAAAATTAAATCTTGATACATAGTTTACCAATGTTATTATCAGCCTCCCCAATGGGGGTGACAGGTCATAATGCATTGGAGATCGTGGAGGGGTTCTCCACCCCACGAGTCCTCCCAATAGATGGTGATTAATATGAAGCGATCGGGTTGTATGTGGGCTCGTGTGAAACTCCAAGCCATCGCAAGGTCGCTATTAATGGTTTATAGGCTAGTCATGTCAAGCATTAGATTTTTGTACCCATAGGGAGGACGATGGAATTTCCGTTGACAACAGTAAAAGCAACATATAATGGCAGGAAGGATGTATGGTAGGTTATATGGTTGTTTATCGAAGGAGGGGAAGAGATATGAGGGCAAGGCACTTTGTCTTAGTCTTGTGGAGGAAGGGGGAATCCTACAAGGATTTTACACCTAAACCCATAGAGAAGAAGAACCCCTATGCGAGGTTACCTAACAAGTTGGAAACAAGTTGCACAATGAGAGACTTTTCGCAAGGCAACCAAATTATAAGTTCGAAGTACCACCAATGTATTTGGTCTCATAACTATTATGGATTATCCACACTAGGTTCAAAATTCTTAACTTGGTTGGTAATTTCCTACTAGTTAATTATGTAATTTGTGTTTTTAGTTTTCCCTTAGTATGCTAGAGAGGAGCGATTGTCCTACAAGGTGCATTGTGGTTTGTTTATATTGTATCCACTTGGAAAGTTGGGAAGTCAAGTGGTTGGTTGGTGGAGGGTGAATCATTATTTCAGACACTTGAATGTTGCAAACGATCTGGCTTTCGAGGGTGCATGGGTCCGCTCTCACAAAAAAGAAAAGTTTGACTAGAAGGCTAATTGTGTGGCCTTGGCATCCAAGAATATTATGCATTCTAGGTTGAGATTCATTTGAATCTCTTGGGAATATTGACGAATTTCACCTTCTCAAGGATTGGGCTAGGTAGCGGCGAGGTGTATATTTTCTTGCATGTTTTGGTGGTCCCTAGGGTGGTTGTATGGGGCCTTCTGTCAATTTTTGATAAGGCTATATTGTTCTTTGCTTTGCTAATTACATTTCTTCACTAACACATTAATTTCACCCCATAGCATCATAACATTAGTCAAATTTACATCATTATTCATCATCATATGCAACTCCCAATCCCAAAGGCTTTCTATTAATAGTGCTTCCAAATCTACTGAATTCATATTTTAGCTCCATTGTTGGCACCTTTACCTGTTTTCACACCATGGGACTAGGTGTTGTGACCACTGGATCAAGCCTTTAGGTACTTAGCATGTTTAAGCCCTTTACGGGCCAAATTTTTTTGTTAATGGATCCACGCCATTGGTCTCATTTCTACGCGAAATGACCAACACATAACGCTAAGTCCATAGCTCCCAAGCCTTACTTTTTAGATTTGTGACTCTTATTATTCCACCACACCCCTCATCTATTTCTACGTGAAATGACCGAGGGTCAGGTCTTAGCCCGTAGCCCTTCTATCCTGACACGTTACCTCACACCCTCTTCATAAACCGTTGGGGTTTATCTTTCGAGTCGACATGTCCCATGGGGTCCATCTGCATGTGCTTTGATTGGTTCCACAAAGCAACCTATCTGTATTCTGGGGGAGAGAATGTTGTAGGAAGAGGTGTCATGATTGCAGGGGGAGTACTTGTGTTGCCATCAATGCCAAATGGGGAGATTGTTGATTAGTGGTTGTCATTGATGTCAATCCAAGAAGCACCAGGGGCTACCCCAATCTTGCATGGTAATTTTGACCTACAAAATTACTATATTCTGGGTCAAGAATATTTTTTATGGTTTCTACTTGTCGAGATTGTTGATATATGGCATGCCATGTAATTCTTCACGGCTTGAGAGATATTCATGTTTGAATTTTGTAATCCCAGTTAGTGGGCTAAAATGCCATGGGGTTGTGGCATGGGTCGTTGAAAAGTCAATAATTAATCATTTTTAAGGTCCTAAAATCCCTTCCATGTTCACTTGTTGAAGCCCCTCTCAACCTAAGATTTTATATAAACTGTGATCCTCATATGCTCCTTATGTAAGGATTTCGCTACCTGAAACAGGTTATCGTGGAATTTGCACTATAACGTTTTTTCTACAAAGGGCCAGAAGCTGAAATTTTTATGAGGCGAAACTGAAATCTTGAGGAAACTCCTGTAAAAATTTTAGATCAAGGTGCACAATATTTTCGGAGATATGATCTGTGGAAGTTAGTGTTTTTGCAGGCTCCTGAACTTCATCTCAAAGAAGTGACATTAGGGAAATCGTCATAACTCTCTCTCTGAGTATCAGATTGGAATTCTATAAAAAGTGATGGATAGTGCACAAGAATTTCACCACATGAAGTCTTCAAGTGGGCAGCACTGCATACATTCATTGTAAAGGTATCATTGTACTAAGTCATTGTAAAAATTGTACAAGTGTCTATCTGCCAAGAGTTGAAGAGGCAGTGTCGGGAGGTCTAGAATCATCATTAGGTGGTTGTGTCATAGTTGGGGTTATGGTCTGGTGTGTCTTCTTCTTCTACATCATTCTATATCATTGTAAAGTGGACCATTTTCCTTGGTACTGGAGTCATTCTTGTTTTATTATTCTATAGGGTAGTAGGGTGGTGCTAGGCTGGTGCATGGAGTCACCAATAGGTTCAAGCTTGTGAAAAATTTAGGGTTGTAAGGTGGTGCTAGGGTGAGTTGTAGCTCAGTGGGTGTTGGGGCATCTGTTCAGTTGACTACTGAAGAATCTCGGGCGTTGGGGCGTACATCCAGCGGGAGCTAGAGAAGAATGCTTTTCTAGATTCTAGGAAGTTGGAACTTCATTTTCAATTGGAGTTGAATATTAAAGAATTATTAGAAAATCATTCAGGGCTTTTTTGTCCCGGAGTGGGTTTCCACCTAAAAAACTGTGTGCATTTTTGTTCCTTTTGTTTACTACTATCATTGTATAAACACTGATAATAATTGAAGATTAACTAATGCTCTGAAAGACTAATAATAATACTAATTGAAAGGAATATTGATCCCCCCCCCCCCTCTCTTAGTATTTCCAACAGTATATAGAGTTGAATCTCAAGATAATTTAACTTGAGTAAAACCATTCTCGCTAGCCCAGGCGACCTCCCATGGAAGAAGAAAATATAAAAGATATAGAAGGAGATACAACGAATTTTTTGCTCGAGGAATAAGATGATGGAGAATTTTTCCTAGATCCTTTGATGAATGCCAACAATGGTTAATGCACCTTCAATAAGGAGGTGCGTCACCCTTCAAGGTATAAGTTAGCTTTGATATCCATTTATTCAAATGCCAAATATATGTAAATGGTTTGGATAAATGGTTAAATATGTTAGAGGGCTATTACTTTGTCCATTTTTTTTCCAACAATGAGAAAATCACCTTCAAACTCTTGAAAGCCATTCCCCATGTTAAATATTGGTAGGAAGGTTACTGGGAGAGACATAATGAAGACACACATGTGATGTTCAATGCATGACCCACTTGGGATGTTTTTATTAATTCCCTCAAGGAATAATTATACCCTATAGGGAACTATGCTAACCAATACATGAGATGAAAAACTTTGCGATAGGAGAGAGACCATATAATACTAGAGTACACCAATAATTTTCATACCTTGCACTCAAAGTTGGGTATAAAATATTCTAACTGGAACCTGGATTTGAATTTCCATCATGGCTTACATAGGTGAATCCAAATGGGGATGGATTTCTTGGACATATCCTCACTAGGAATTGCTTATCAATATGCTATCAAACTAGAGTAGAAATTGAAGCAAAGGAATAAGTGGATTTTTGGATTTACAAATCCACTGCAAAAAGAGATTGGGAATAGAGGCCCTAAATCATATAAAAGGGGGAAAAACAAGGAGATCCAACTGAAATTGCAAGCAAAGAAGGGCAATGGGAAGTTGAAAAGGGACACTAGAAAGTAGTGTGAGTTCCACAAAATCCCTTGGCACAACATTGATGAATGCCACTTGAAACAATCATTGTTAGATGAGCTTGAAGAGAAAATAACATACTTTGGATTAGATATTGATTCAAAATATGATAAGTGAAACATGACCATTGATGTAGAACCCAATGCTATCGTTGCAACTACAAAGATCTAACCAGAAGAGTCAGAGGATCTTAAGGATGGGGAAGGATTATTCCATTCACATATGTGGGTGAAGGGGACCCAGCTACATTTCATTGTTAATAGTGAAATCCAGAAGGAAGTAATATTTTTTTATTTCATCAAGAGATTGAAGTTGTCAACAGTGCCACACCCCCAACCATACCCATATAGTTGGTTGATCTATGGATGAGACATCTATGTCAACTAGTAATGTCACTTTTCCTACAACATGAATCCATTCAAACATGAGGCATTGTGTGAATCCATTCAACTCGAGGCAGCGATTCAGAGTATTATGAAAAGATAAAAAACACACGGGGAAAAGTGCAACCCTTTGCCATTGATGTCAAAGGAGGAGGAAAAGCGAGCAAAATAAGAAAGGCTCTTCTGTAAAGTAGACAGAGGAAGAAAGACAAGATACTTCTTAGAATGAAAGGGGGAGGAAGTCCTCAAGGAAGTATGGGAGTATTGGTGGATGTGTTGCCATCAATGCCAAAGGGGGAGACTATTGGAAATATTGTCATTGATGGCAAAAGAGCACCAACAGAACTATCATTAAGAAAAAGGAGCTCAGGAGAGATCAGCACGTGCAAAAGGTGCAATAAGAAGCATAGGCAGCCCAGGAGAGATACACAGAGGTAGCATAGACAACGAAAGCAAAGGCGTGCAGCAGAGGCAGCAAAGGCAGCAGAGGCAGCAGAGGGAGCGAAGGCAGTTAAAACCTCGTGCAAGAGGCATGCAGCAGAGGCAGCGAAGGCAGCAGAGCAAGTATGGGCAGCTAAAGGAAGGACATGATGATTTTATTAGTAGAATAATCAAAGGCTATTAATAATATTTCCTTGTTACCTGGCTTTTCTTTGAGAAATTGAGAGTAAATTTCTTTTTTGATCTCCTCATTTTTCTCCTTAATTTGCTTATATCTTTGTTTTATATCGGAATCTTTTCCCTTTGCTATTTTGGAAGAAGAGGGAATTTCTAAAGATCAACCTGTTTTTCAATCATTTGCTTGCCCTTCTTATCTGCTGCAACCTGTTCTTCTCTGATTCCTGTCAAAACTTCATCAACTATTACTGAGGCCTCTTGATTTGCTTGCTGATCATCATTCATTTCCTGATCATTGGCATCATCTATTTCCATGGTCTTTTCCTTTTCAACATTAGTAATTTTGGCTCTTTTATTGTAAATTAATTTAAACTTATTCTCAGTAATAGTTTGAGCTGAATAACCTTCATCATCCCTTGATCTTTTGTTTGAAACCTCTGCTTGCTTGGTAATATCATATTTTGTGAATTGTCTGCTCTTTTTACGATCTCTGTATTGGCAGTAGGATCTACCAATGTGTTTTCCACCCATTCTATTTGATTGGAAAATTTCTCAATATTAGGCTTTGAATCATGTATAAAAGGTTGAAGCTTGCATTTGATAGCACTGAGGATACCCTAGGGGTCATAATTCCACTGAAAAATTTCTTGAAATTGATATTTTGATAATTTCCTAGATATTTCATTCTCAGCCTCCCTACTGTTTACTATGAAAGGGCCAATATGGTTCTTCAACTTAAACTGAGTCTTTTTCTTTGAAGCCATGAAGCTTATAGCATCTGCATTTAAAACTTGCCTTAAGTATTCCAACGAAAAAACCCTGATGGTTAAAAATTTAGGTAACTTATAAGGGGACAAATTGGTTCCAAATATTCTTATTTCTGTGTGTCCTCATATAAGTACTAGTCTCCTACTTTTCATTGTTCAGAAAACTGTAATATTCTTTTCATTTCATCACTGACTCTTGACTGTTCTGTTTTATACAGAAAATTCATAGCTGGTCTAACAAATAAGTCTGTGAAATCCTTATAATTGAATTCATCTCCTTTTTTCTTGAGTAAGGATGTCCAGAATATTACTGAGAGAGGTTGGCCCTCAACATTCATCTTTTGTAAAGCCAATGGAAATTTTTCTTCTTGAAAAAATAGAAAAATATGGAATAGATATGATGAATATCTAAACACTCCCTCAGTAGGCAATTTGGCCAGTTGGTAATGTATGCTATCAACAATGAATCTAGAAAAATCAAAGATCATGGCAGGAGGTTGCCCAGGGGATAATCTAGAAAGGAAACCAAGTATAGATGCATCAGTAAATTCATCATTAAAATATCCTAGAATGAAGGATAGCATTGAGATCATTTGTCTAGATGCTTTAGGAAAATCAGAAGAAAAATATGGTGGATTCACCTTAGGAAGGTCTACATGGGCAGGCATAAAATTTTGAAATATCATAAACCTTTTAGGGAAATCCAACTCTTAGTACAACTGGGTTAACTCTTTAACTAACAAGGGCACTACTCTGGGATCAGGCTTCAACTGAAGCATCTCATTTATGGATTCTGTTGTGATGGAAAACATGATTTCTCTATCTTTGTTTACCGTGGCTCTCTAATCAGGAACATAATGCATTTGACATATTCTGACCAAGGCCTGGGCTGGATGAGTAATAGAAACAACATACTTGGGAAAATTAGACTCCCAAATAGGTATATCATCTTGATTTTTATTCAAAAACTTATCATAACACCAGTTATGAATCTCTAGTAAATTGAATTCCAATACAGGGTCAGCAATCTTGTAATCTAAATCAGTCAAAAAAGTGTTTTCTTCAAAAGTTGTTAATAATCTTTCCTTGTTACCTGGATTTTCTTTCAGAAATTGAGAGTAAATTTCTCTTTTGATCTCCTGATTTTTTGCTCAATGTCGCTTTGGATGAGGAAGCTTTCAATTGTGAAAAATATTTTGTGGAGCAAGGTTTGATATTCAAGTTTAATAGGTTTGGCCATGGCTAACAGATCTGTACAAATGGATCTCTGAGACTTGGAAACCTCTTTTGAAAGATGAACTAAACACTTTCTATATGGCACGAGGTTTTTTTGTTGTGGTTTTTGACAATATCGAGGACAAGAAGGTCATTTGTGAAGATGGGTCGTGGTTTTGGGGTAGTATTGGTCTCTTCATGCAACCCTAGACTGCCACTTTTGATTCGATAACGGATTTAATATCCAAAACTCTAGTTTGGGTAAGGCTTTTGAATCTTCCTCTACATCTTTGGAATTTTCGTCACTATTCTTTATTAGGAATGCTTTAGGAAAGTTTTGTTGTAGTAGCGTGAAATTGAATTTTTTTTAAGACTACTTATTCTAAAATATGTGTGGAGATGGAATTCAACAAGGCTTTTCCCACCAAAATTAATTTGACGATTCAAAATTATGTTTGACTCCAAAAGCTCGACTATGAAAATGTTTCATTCCAGTGTAGAGCATGCTATGAAACATGGTATGTAATTTAAAACTGCCCAAAATGTTCACAGAACAACAAATATTAGAAAAAAAAATGAAGGCCCAAATGGTGGAAAGGAGCTCAGGGTGATCTCAGGGTGTTATGTTAAGGCACTTCATGGCGTAAAAGTTTCCTGCTCGAAAATACAAATTCAAAAAATATATTATTATGTTTCTCATATATTAATTTTTTTTATAATTAATAATGATAATAATAAATTTTTTTAAAGTTTTAATTTAGTTAACTTTTAGAGTAGATGGTGATAGGGTGTTATTTTAAGGCACTTCTTGGTGTAAAAGTTACTTGTTCGAAAATATGTGGGAAAAAACCCATCCACACTAAGGTGAATCCACATCTCAAAAAAATCTTACACACTTCTTTGTATTCATACCACAAATATTGTTTGTGCCCTATTTATAGATAAATAAAGGAATTGTTAATATATATATAAAACCAAAAAAAAACTTAAATAATACTACACCACTTATCAATAAAGTTTTCATCTTTAAATGTTAGTATTGAACTGGTAAAGGCTCAAAACTTTATCAATTTTTGCAGATTTTATTAGAAGGCATGTATGTTGTACTTTAAAACTTTAGTTTTCCTTTTCATAAATTCAAAATTAAAATAAATTTGAATCCATATATATGCTCTCTTCATGTACATGATACATCTATTATTATAAATAAGCAAACTTCCATGGTATGATATGGTTTTACATGCATGCAACATTGAATAAGATATAAATTTAAGTAATTTAACTTGCAAACTTTATAATTTGTAAATGAAACAAAATAAATCCATTCTAACTACATTCATCAACAGTAATGTAACATTGATAGAATATAACATTAAATCCACATCATGAATTTAAAAGTCAATGAAGGCATTGTCATATACACATGTTCACATTCTTGTACTTGTATTCCAAATTGGTCTAGTTATACATTTTTCTCTTTTACAAAATGGGCCCATGGCCCATGGTATTCCCAACATAGATAATGGAAGGTCGCGCCCATAAATGAAATAATGGAAAAATGACATCATGACTTATTTATAAATTGGGTCTATACGTCACCCTCGTCGCACTTCGCACTCCCAAGTGCATTTCAAAATTGATATTGCTGCAAAAATTAAATAACTAATTAGTTGTAAAATCCAAAATGCATAGAATCAATTGCCGTTAATTCATGATAAGATTTTGATCAACTAATCATTCTCACCATGAAGATCTAAGGCAATGGAGAAGATTGTCCTTCCTCGGTAGATGGTGGAGCTGTTGTTGATGGATATAGGCATGGTTCATGGGTGATGGATAAAGGCATAGTGGAAGTGAAATCGGAAAAAGGTAGTGGGTGTGGGCGGTGATACACCTCCACTGGTTGTACGATAGTGGGAATCACCCTAGGGCGAGGGATCACCCTAGGGGGGGAAATTGGAATGTCAAAGGTGGATGATTGAAACAATGAGAAGGGTGGATGAATAAATGGTAGGGGTGGGGATTGTGAAGAGTTTGGGGAGGTGATTATAGGCATGGGAGAATTTATGATGGAGAAAGGTGGTCGGTGTGGGTGACAATAAATCCCCACTGGTTGTACAAGAGGAGGAAGCACCCTCGGGGAGGAAATTGGGATGTTAATGAGTGGAGCAGAGAGGACAGCAGCAAGGAAAAAGACTTTAGAGTTGCCTCAACTTCCTTCTTTGAAACTGGAGCATTTAGACGCTGAATATCCTCCTCATCAAACATCTGTGGCATGAAATGAAGGATCCATTCCTGACATTCAGGTGATATATTCTGGTCAGCCTTATAAAAAGTCAAGAAATGCCTGAAAGCTTTCTCCATAATCTCTTCTTTTGTATGAGCAAAGGTACCATCTTGTTTCAGGATATTCCAAATTGCATTATGATTCCTCCTCACATTTGCGGTTTTGTGAAAGAACTTAGTATTTCGATCTCCCTCTTTTAGCCACGAAATCTTGCTTTTGAGCTTCCAAGTAATTTCCTCAATCTTCAGGATCTCCTCCCTTCTTTGTTGTAAAATGACCATGGAAGAATAGGTCATTCCATCTGGGGCACAGTTGACAAAATTTGAGTAGATATTGCTCAGCTCCTTATTTATATCATCAAGCTCCTCTCTAAGCTTTTGCTTTTTGTGAATTTCCCAAGATTTTGTAATACTCTTTATATGCTAAAACTTCGCTTGGAAATGCACCCATCCCACTGAATTGGAAAAGGAAGAAATGTCCTCCCACTGTGTCTGAATGATCATATTGTATTCTTCATCTTGCAGCCAGGCACAATTGAATTTAAATGGAACTCCCTTTTGTCTGCACTCATAACGCCAGGACAGGACAACGGCCATATGAACTGAAATATCAGACATGTGAGTAAAACTGCGCATGTTACCCATCTATGCCACCATATGCTCCTTAACCATAGCTTTGTCAATCCTTTTGCCGATAAACTCCACACCAGTTCTCCTATTTGTCCACGTGGGGATAATAGGATTTGGACGAATATCAACCATATTTGTCCTCTGCAAAATCCTGCCAATGTATGTCGCCATCGGATCAGCCCGAGCTCAATGTCCCCATGATTCATCGACCCAGAGGGTCGAATTGAAGCCCCCCATAGCAATCAAGTTCTTAATGGTAAAAATACTTGAATTGTCCATTCGCTTCCAAAATTCAAGTTGATTTCGACATGGGGCATATAGGTTGAGAATATTTAGAGTATTTCTGATCCCACAGATCTTACCAGATAATAGAATGCCACCAAAAAACCTATAAGCCGTAAAATTTGCATATGACGGATTCCATAAAGCCAGTATGCCACCCGCATGACCCACAACATCCACAGCCGCAACGTACTAGCCAAGCCTGATGGATATGATACCTTTGATAGCTTTGTCTCTATCGCATAGAGTTCCCTGAATAAGAACAAATTCCCTTTATAAGATTCAAATTCTCCTACATCGACCAAACTACAAATCCCCATGTGGCATGCTCCAACATACGTTAGGGAAGATCACCAATTAAGATGTATTTCAAAGAGGATAATGGGGGGAGATAATTCTCTGATTTCGTCTAACCCCAAACACCACCCTTGGATGTGTGGCATCACTACATTCAATTTGGAGGGGTAAACTAACTCAAAGAGCTCAAAACCACTCACTTGGACCCTGAAACCGTTAGCTTTGGCCAAATGGTTTAACCCAATATACTCTCGTGATATCTAGAATTTACATAGCTCCTAAATTCGACCATATAAAGGGTTTACACTTTGGATTTAATGGCACATCGAGATGGAATTTAGGACACCCCTCGATGTGCTCTCATCCCTCAATAGCTTTAAGTGCAGACTTATATTACACGATATGAGGCTTTCATGGCCCTAGACTTTCTCTGCAGTTAACTGGTGAAGGGGCTGGATTGGTGCCTTCGTTCCTATTACACGAGTCAATATGCTTAAAAAGGGCATAGGTATATGTCTCGAGTGGTGGACACATATGTCTATACACTCCCGTCTCCATGACATAGAAGGGGTTCATTCTCCTACTATAAAGAGATAGCCACAAATGCTAGAAGCTTTTCCCAGCTCTATTAGTAAATTCTAGGTGTAGTTTGTGATTTCATATAGTGAATGCAGATATGATGACACATAACAAGTCCTTTATAGTGAAATTTTTTCAAGTCTAATAGACTTCAAAGTCAAGTATGATAACACATAACAATTCCCCTTAATGCCCAAGGGTTACCATTTTTTTAATTACAAATCTTGTCATTAAGACATTATTCAGTATTCATACTCACATAATTATAACATCATAAAAAGAATATCATTGATATCTTTGCATTGTGGTTAACATTTCCAATATGAAATATACTTGTCAACTTGATCTTCACGCTTAATAAGTCCAATTTCTTAAAACAACCATCAACATATGTTTTTTCATAAAATGAGAAAAGTACTCATATGATTTGCAATGTTGTGAGATTTAAAGTTAAGAAAGTCTTTTCACCCATATTAACATCACAAAACTTCAAAATTCCATAAAACCCAAATTTGAGTGGGTTTTATTTATTGAACAATATAACTTATTCCAATAGAGATGCTATGGATAATCATTAGTTATAAAGACTTTAAAAGGTCCAAGTCAAAGCTTTAAACAAATTTTATTAACGAATAAGTTTATAAGTAAACATTTTCATAAATGAATTTATATGTGCAGTACATATTTCTTTTACTTGTTCTACATTGTAAAATTATAATTTTACTTTGAAGAGCTCAACTTCAATAATTTATTAAGACAACTTGCCCTTGAGCACCTTATTAAAAGATTTATGCAAATGTTCATAAGTTGGCATTTCTCTTTTTTCTTTATATTAATTAACACAAAAATTTTGAAATTTTAGGTTGATCACATTCTTTATAGTATCTAATTTCTCTTTTTCTCTTTAATTCTTAATTACTCCACAAATTCTCCTTAAATTTTGACTCAATAATAATTTTAATATTATATCTTTATTTTGCAAAATGATCACCTCCTTTATACCCTAATGCTTTAACCAAGATTAGAAATTCTCATGCCCTGGTAGCTAGTGGAAAAGGTGATGGTTTGAGTTGGGATTTAAATCAAAATTTTAAGAAGCCTATGATCTTCTACATTGTTGAATATCTTCTTGTGCATACAATATCTAGCCATAGTCATGCTTTCAATGAAGGAACTATTTGTTTTGAAGAACATGTTAAGACAGATTGTATATATTTTAATGTTGATAATGTCTAGAAATAAATATCTGAAAATCTACATCCTTAAACCTCACATCCACATAAAATAATATAGGTGACAAGATTCTCAATTATCCCTACACAAAGATCTCCTCACTTGTAATTATTTTCATATTCATAGTAAGCTTTCCATCATTTATCATTTTCTCCCTACTATAATTTGAATGAAACTTGTGGTAGATATCAATTCCAAAATATTTAAGGAAATTTCTTTTAAGTAGTTGTTATCATATATATGAAAATATTATTTGTGAATTTTTCTTTTTCATTTAATTATTATGATTTTTGTTTTATTAATATTAACAATCATACCCATCTTTGAATGATAATAAGTAAATATATTTAGTTGCTTTCCAAAATTATAAAGACTTTTCATAAAACAAATTAAAAAACATCACACAAAAAATTCAAAAAAGTGATCCTCATACCAATTGGCAAAGATACAACATCAAATATCTTTTTGCTTGTTTCAAACACACTCTTCTAACTAATTAACATGTATATGAAAATAAAAAAGAAAACAAAAAAAACTATTTTTTAACTACAACATCACAATGAATTCTTAGTGAACAATTTTTAATATTCCTACATCATAATTTCTAAAATTTATAAATACAAAACATATAATCTATAAAACATTAATCTAAAGAATACTTATAATTCAGAATACAAATATGCTGACTGTGGGTGAGAGCATTAATTTTAAAAATTAAATTAATTTTGTCATATTAAAATTAGAATCGACTAAAACATAAATATGTAAGTTAAAATAACCACATTTTTGGACACTTTTGACTAAAATATAAATACATACACAAGTTAAAATATAACCACATTTTTGGCCACATCAAACTGCATAAACACATGTATTTAAAAATGTAATTCTTATTGTCCTAGTAGCAATTACAAAATTTTTTCCTCCAAAAAAATATAACCAGTTATCAATGCAACAAATTATATCTGTATTTATATGAAAAATATTACTCAAATATAAATGAATAATAAAAAATACAATCAGATTAAAATTAATATAAAACAAACTATCTTTGATATATTTTGTAAAAAAAATTATTTTATTAGCACATTTTCTCCAATTCTCCTTGAGGACCATCATTAGAAAATGTTACTAGTAACCTTGTATCTTGCATAAAAATAAGTTTTTTTATTAGCACATTTTCTCTGCTTCTTCTAAGACTGCCGCTGCAAGACATGAGTATATGACCCCCAACAATCCATAACCTATTGGCCAAATATTTAAACTCAAACTGAAATTTAATATTTAAACTCTAACTCAACTTTAAATGTAGGAAACTACCAGACAAAAAATTAGTAAAAGATGATTTAAAAAATTAAAGCGTAATACAGATCATTTGAAGCCAATAGACGGGAAAATTTGGAAAAAACAATCTCAAAAGATCAGTGTAAAACATATCGTAGAATATAGAGATTATATTAATAAAACCGTGTACCACAGAACTTTTGAATTTACAAAGCCTCTCGGAAGTACTCTCTGCTCAACAAAAAGGGACACATTACAATAGAGTTTCGTTAATCTCAAACAACACGCATCACCGCCAAATGCCAAAAGAGCACTGTAAAGAGAACTGGAATGTAGTTTTCATATACATCACCGCCAAATGCCAGAAGAGTGATAATCAAAATTTGCATTGAGTTGGCACGAAAAAAGCAACACAAACTTTGGATAACACGAAGCTCGTTCCCTGGGATTTTCTCCACAGTAAATTCCAGGGACCTCCAATTTGTCAAGTTTCCAGTGTATTCAAAATATCCATTTTTTGCGTTTGCCACGCCATTGCCATTTCTCTTTATATATTTTTTCGGAGGTTTATCCTCACTTTCACTTGGATCTTGGACTATACCCGTGTACTCCCATTTACATTTATGAAAGCTGCAAGTGCTCAAGACTTTCAGAGGCTTTTCACAACAGGGGCAGACACAATCATAACTGTCCTTTGCGTAGTCAAACTTTCCATACCCTCCTTTAGCAAGTTCGCAACTGACATTCTTTTGGTATTGGCTGCAGGTGCGTGTGCCACATATGCCAGAGAAGGTGATACCACGATAGACAACATCCCACATATCTGCAGGTGAGTTACTGAACTTGTAAAATTTGATGTCAGTGATGCTGAAAAATCGAACTGGATTGTAACCACCTAAATCTGTATAGTCACAATCACAAAGTTAGAGATGTAAAATATGAGTAGCAAACCTCAGACAAGAAAGCCACCACCAAATATCTTACATGGAGCAGCAGTCCATGACTGACATGAACCAAACTATCGGACAGCCAGGCATTGTGACAAGTTGTAACCAACAGCGTTTCACTCTTTGCTTCTTGAAGACCTGTGTCAATTTAAGTCCGACGGTCTCCGCAGAACCCATAAGAACTTTACTCCCTCGCTTCCAAACCCATGGCCAGCTCCTCTGTCTGAGCGATAGATATGGAATTCTCGCTGCCGAAATGCCGAAAGAAATGTAAAGCACGGACGCCTCCGCCTGCATGTGAAGCCACTGCAAAACTGAAATTTACGCGTTGCAAAACTAAAATTTGAAATTTGAAATTTGAAATTGAAGGGCGCTCAAATTTGAAATTTGAAATGATAAATGATTAGGGTATCTGACAGGATGGCTGGTCATATTCGTTGTCAGACCTGGGGGAACGACACCGTGTATTGCAGGGTCCATGCCCATGGTATGCCCATTAGTACTCTATAGAGCATTAATTGGCGAATAGCAGCTAAAATATTGGTTGCCCCTCACTACCTCCAACGATGATTGTGCCCCATATTTTACGAATTATCAAAGTTAAATATAATGATGTAAATGGACCTTTATTAAAACTTTTGTTTATATTTTATTTTGAATTTTCAATAGTTTTCACAAATAAATTGAACATTGATGAGGCCCACGCTTTAAGCATATACTTCCTTTTATGTTGTTTAATTTATTTACACGAAAGGTAATTATTTAAATATGGGGATGTCTTTTTAAGTATTAGTACAACTATGAGTGTGGTTATTTATTATTTATTGTTTGCAGCATAGTTACCAAGTTCGGCCGTATTGGTTGAAAAAGTTCGGAAATTCGTTGAATCGATTCGGTTGGCCGTTTAATTCGCTAATTTCAATACGGTACGGAATGGTTCATGAATTCAATTAACTTCTTCATTGTTGTATGCAATTTTGAACAACTCAGCAAAAAGATAGGATGCTCCAGAATGATATTTGAATCTAACAAGCAGCTAGCTTAAAGCAGCCAACACTCAGGAATAATGTTTGAATTTAGCATGCACTTATCGTAAAACAACCAACTTAGCATTCACTAGTTTCTTAAATCCAATTTAATACATATACATATAAACATCCAAACAACCATCCCACGTAAGCATTCACTAGTTTCATATATATAAACAGCCATTCCACCACAGCATTTACCAATTTCAGAATAGCTTAAAATATGGAAAAATTGTTAAAAAATGTTATTCCACGAGAGCATTTACCAGTTTCAGAATAGCTTAAAATATGGAAAAATAAAAAATGTTATGGAAATTTTATATCTAAAAATTTCAATTATAAAATAGTAAATTTTCTATTAAGAAAAACAGTTTTTTATTAAAAAATAAGGTAATTTCTATATTTAAAAAATTGTAAAAATTTTAAAATATAGTTTTTAATAGTTATTATTATCAAATTGATTTTACTAATAGTTGATTTGAAATTCAATTAAAGTATTAAATTAAAATATTATCTAAATAAAGTTATTATTATAGGAATAAATCTTTTCAATTTAAAAAAAATTAAAAATAATAATAATAATAATATATTAATTTTTATAAGATCTATATTCTCCAATTTTTTCTATTAAACTTTTTACAGTCGAATTTTTTTCGTACCGAATCGAATTCGAATTCGAATTTGGTAACTATGGTTTGCAGAGGCTGAAGCTTGAACTCGATAAAAATTTTACACACGAGGTTTCATTTGCCAATATCAACGAGGCATTTTATTACATGATTAATCGCTAGAGTTTGAGATACGTGGTAAACTTGACTGGTAATTAAACATTTGAAAGGAAGTCAATAGTTCACAATCCATCTACATTCTCTATGGAGCTCGTCAGGATTGTGGCCATCGCTTCCATTAACTACTGAACTTTCGCTTTGTATAAGAACCCAATGGTTCAGGTACGTGAGTGAAGCTTAACGCTGTAAATTGTTTTACATTACAATGTAATAGTCTTTTTGAGAACTTTAATTCTGGTGTCAAAACCTCTTTTCATGCGATTAAAGGGAAGTAATTATCTTTGAGGGAATTTTTCAAGAAGAAATCAATATATGTTATGTATTTTTTGAAAATAATGATAAAATAATATTATATTTATATATTTATTTTTTATATTCAAAATGAACTGAGATTAATTGGAATTATACTTATTACAGGTCTCATTTCCATACTAAATAGATCTTATATAGAAAATTATAATAAAAGAATAAAGTGTCTTATTAACAAGCACTTAATCAATTTGCATCAATCTAAGCTTTTTACATAATATTAGCAATTCCTATATGCAATCCTATAAGTAATATATGTTATGTATTTTTAGAAATAATTATATAATTATATTATATTCGCACATTTTAAATTTATATTCAAAATGAGATGAAATTAATTGGAACGATATTTATTATATGTCTCATTTATATATATATATATATATATAATTAAAAAAAATAAAATATCCGATCAACAAGCACTTAAACAATTTGGTTGGTAAAACTTGTAATAAGGGAAATCTATTTTGGAAAGTCAAACACCTTCCCCCTCTCTCTCCAAACATACATGCATTTCATATATACATGCATGTCTTATTTTATCTACAAACCAAAAAATCGACTAATAAATATGTTGTTCAACTACATCATGCTTACTCAGGAAGTTGGGATTAACTATAACAATAATTTATCTAATGTTAAATATTATAAATCAAAATTCATGATTTTTTTAATAATATTTTAATATATTTATCTTAAATTCTATTGGTTCATATCTTTAACATGTTATTGCAAAATGCATGGTTCTTCGTGCCAGTGAGATTTTTCTGACACATTTTTCACTCCTCCCCTAAACGAAAACAAATTGTGCACACATTTACATATTTTGATGAAAATTGGCTATCATGGCATATTTTGATGTGGTATCATGGCTCAAACTTCTGTTGTGGCTATTTATTATTCTTAACCAACTATCATACCCATTATTAAAGGATAATAAATAATAAATGTATTTTTTTTTAACTAAATACAATTCTGTGCAATTGTTGAGATATATACAATTATAATTTTTTATTGCTTTTTATTTAAAATTAACTGTAACTTTTTATTGTTTTTTATTTAAAATTAACTATATTTAAACTAACCGGCAGGTAATAGCTACCATGTAGTCCTTGTTTAATATAAGAAAGGACATAGTAAACCCCATAGCAGACGCACAAAATTTCTTTTTCACGAGGATTGAGATAGATGTGGAGAATAAGCCCTGCGCACTCCTTTTTCCATGATTTGACAAAAGGGGCTCATAGTAAAAGTCAGGGCACATTTTTTTAGAGTTGTTTTAGTGTGATTTTTTGGAGTTTTAGGTGCTAGAATCTCACACCTTTTTCCATGATTTGACAGAAGGGGCTTATAGTAAAAGTCAGAGCACATTTTTTTGGAGTTGTTTTAGTGTGATTTTTTGGCGTTTTAAGTGCTAGAATTTGGTGAAAATTTTCGAGATAAAATTTTGGTTTTTATTATTTAAACTGGTTTTCTAATTCTATATATGGATTCAGTACCTTCAAAAACCTTTAGGACACTTTGATTGTGCAAAGTTAGCAATCAAACTTCTCTTTTCAATCAATTCCTGCGAGATTTTAGAGAAATTACACTGTAACGTAAAAGCCTTCAAAAAGTCACACTAAAGGCTACTAGCATCTTTTTACTTCTTTCATTTCATTTCAAATAACCACCCATCAAATACTTTTTTTGAAAAATAGAAGTTGCTATATGAATGATGAAATTTTAACGTTCCCTAAACTAATAGTCTATAAGACCAAAGTAGCAAAAATATATGAAGCACAAATTGGGAGAGCTGGATGCAACACGAATTTACATATGGCACAAACTGAATAGACCTGACACGCTAGAAGCCGATTATATATAATAGTATTATGCGATTTTTGTCTTGGCTGAAGTCAGGCAGGCAGAAAGTTTGGCGGGTGGAGAAAATGGTGAGCCTGGTGGTGGCAACAACATCTGATCCAGCTTCCATCGGGCCTGCTTCGGCTCTGCTCGCAATGTCCTCTGATTGGTGCCCTGGACCTAAATTGCAGGTGCTCTTCGTATTCTCCATTCCGCACATTAAAAACGATTCTTCAAATTGAAGTGGCTAAACGGAAGCTTCTTAATTACATCCAATGCAATTGTGTTAGGATAGTTCACAGTGAATTCTCCTCATGGCCCATGTTAAACAATACGCAGATTTCTGTTTTGTAATTTAAAACACATGGCTGAAAGAAATGGGATCTAGTCAAACCTATGACTGACTTACCAATGCAATTGGAAAAATTGATTCCAGTGAATTCTTTCCCAAGTATTGTGCATCCTTAGTGGAGCAAATGGTAAGTTGACATTACTTGGAAAAGAGGAGAAGTTTTGACCAGGAAAATAGAGCGATTTAGATATAGAAGTATGCTGTGGTTCACTTCTATGGGTTCCATAAGGTGTAGGCCCAATCTCAAACCAGTAAGGTTCGTCCTGTATAAGATTTTGTTGGCCAACCTGAGCATGGGTATGAGTATAAATTGAGGTGGAATGGACCTCATTTTTGGTACACGATCACATGACTTCTCTTTTCATTTATTGCTCGTTTTTTTCAAATTTCATAGAAATCGAGAAATTGCTAGGCCATTCAACGTGGATATTTGAATCACCATAACTTTGGAATAAAGAACCAAAACAATGTTATAAGATGTATGGTTTCGGGTCCTGCACGGGCAATTCGACTCTCGCACTTATACTGAAAGATAAAACACTATACGTCTTATTATGGTACTCATCTTTATAATTTTGAAATATGATAGTTCAACTAACACTTGTTGGGCTGAAATATGATATGCACCTCGCCATCTGGATGTTTTCGACAACAAATAATTGTTATAAGCCTCTTACCACTAATGTGTCACCCTTGGAGGTACCTTTACATGTTTTCCTCCTTTATTTTTACTTTTATTGTTCGTTATTTAGGGTTCATGGCAACATATTTTGAGTTATTTAATTTTTCTTTCTCTTATCTTTCAAGGTTACTCAAAAGTGTTCACACCATACTTGAGGATGATGTATGTGGTGTGGGGTGGATGGTATATGGGTGACCCCTAGATGTTTAGTGATGGACATACACATATGGATGCAACTTGCTCTTGGATTGCTAGATCTTGTATGGATGCTTATGTGGCTTTCTTTCTTGGACCATTAGAGACATTTAGACAAAATGGGGACACTATTCATTTTGGCCACATGAACATTGGTTGCTTGTTTGTGAGGACACCTTGCTTCGAAGGAGTGTTTGGCTCTTGGGAGGAGTGCGTCAAGCCCTACATCACATGTGTGCACTTAGATTGCTTGTATGGATGCTTATACTTGGGTTGAGGGAGTGATTATGTAAGTAAAGTGGACTTGTAGAAGCATATGGATTAGTTAGAGTGTTGGAGCTTTGGAGGCATGTGTAGGGGTAGAGTTGGACACTTCTCATGGAGTGTTCATGCCTTGGAGCCTGGCTTGTGGACAACATCACCATGGAGTTGTACATGTGTCCATTTGAATTGGAGCACTTCACATGTGTGGACTACTTGATAGAGAGAGGTTGCTTATAAGGATCTAAGCCAACTTTATGTTGTTGGTCTCCCTCACCTCTCATATAAATAGAGGAAGGAGAGAGTCATTTTTCTAAGATGTGGAGGATTCCCCCCCCCCCCCCAGCCAAACACTTTATTCCCTAACTACGCTCTCCAAGAGGAAGTGTTTAAAAGGCACCCTTGGGAGTGTGCTTTCAGGTTGCTCCATTTCAAGAATATTTTACTTAATTTTTTTTATGTTATCATTAACTGTTTGATGCTGCTAGAGATAGGTTCCAACCTCATTTGACCATTTTACCCACCAAAAAGTGGGTGACCACATAGGAGAATTTTTTCCTGCTAGTTTTAATAGCCAGCTAGCTAGCAACATTGCATTACTTAGCACATGATGATATGTCATATTCCTCTACCATTTGCACCGATCATACACCTCTCACCATTAGGAATTCCACTTGAAGGAAGGTGGGTCACCATTTGATAGGTACTTTAACCATTTTACAATCGTGTGCTCTTACTTAATGTTTTGGGAATTCTAAAATGGATTAAGGGGTTATCTGGATGATTGACAGATTGTGACTATAAACCCATTCTCTCATCGTACTAGGGGGTTATTTTTTGACCCTATTCTAGTGGGACCTCCTTTGAGGCCTTAGGGTTATAGGTGGGGCACTTCTTGGAAAAATTTGATTAAAGTAGTGTGTCTATCACTTTTCCATTTATACTTACCACTTTCCAGCATTCCCTTGTTTTCATATCCATCCTTGAAGTTTGTTTTCATTGATTCATTGGGATTGGCAGTCTCATATCCTCATCCTTGAGTCTAGGCTGAGAACTTTGCCTTGGAGGATGATGCAACTAAAAGAAAGGTTAAAGCATAATATGGCCACAATGAAAGAAAAATAAAAATTAAAATGCAAAAGATTGTTAGGACATTAATTACCTTGTCAGAAAAAGCCTAGCATGAGCTCTACCCCCCTCATTATCCATCACCCAGTTCTTGAGCACTTGATGCTCCATCACATAATAAAGGTACCCTTGCATGCCCCAACCCCGATGAGAAAAAATTTGACTCATCATTGAGGGGTAAATATATGCTATATCATTAAATGCAAGCTTGAACACCTAAGCTATGTTCCTTATCAAATCATTATAAAACAGAATTAAAAGGCACGCCATAGGGTGGAAAAAGCATGCAGAGGAAAGGGGTAATATTGATTTTTTAGTAGCTTGAGAGTGTTGATATTCAACAAGATGATGAGCTTAGTGAAAAGTAAGCACCTTCACTAAGTGGGGCCCGCAAGCTATTTTTAGGTGTGTCTATTTTTAGACATGGTGAGCATATTCTATAAGTTGCATGATTCTATTTGCAGATGGTTGATCAAATGTGAAAAATAGATGAAATTCTGTTTTTAGAATATTGGGCGAAGTCTATTTATAGATCGTCAATCTAAAAATAAGTGCACGTCGATTATTATTAGCCCTTAATAATAATCCGACAATAAATATCAACTTATTCTCTTGGAGCACTTTATTTCAGTGAACAGATTTGGAAAATCAGTGGGCTGAAGGAATTGCACAATTCCTATGGTTATTGGTGACTCATGCATGGAGGACTCAGTTAGAATTGAAGTGGCAAAGTTATGACAGAGTTGGAAGAGTAGTTACAGGAGTTGTTATTTAGTTTAACTCAGTTAAGTGAGTTAAACTCATTTGAGCTAGTTGTATCTAGTCTAACTAAAAGATACACTAGTGAGAGTTTAGTGAATTAATTATTTAATTAATTCATAACTAGAGACTCACTTGCAACTAAACAAATACAACAGTTAACTACTTACATGTCAAATACAGTGGAGACCCAGTGGAGAGATAGGTGAAAGGGTGAGATGGACTATCTGTTGTGACTATAGTGATGCATTAAATGCATATGACACACATTGGAGATGCCAATGAGGATTGTGTAGTCAAGGCAAGGCCGATTCGAATTCATTCAGTGGTCTTCTTCAGCAGGGATTGCGTAGTGGAGGCAAGCTGTCAGGAGGCAAGAAATTGGTGCATAGAGATGAAAATTTCTGCATGACAGTGTAATGATTGTTGATTGTACTGAGAGCTTGATGTACTAAGCTTTGTATGAGATTATTACATTATTCCATTGATATACATAATATATGATAGTTGGGGTTTTTAGCTTTAAGCTTTCCCGTTAAACAATTGTGTTTATGTGCGATTGATTTTCTTCATGAGTTTTGCAATTGGCGATTTAATTTCCGCAAAGAATTAAGTGGAAGGATTATGTATTTAACATAAGATTAATTTGTTAGATCAGGAGGATCTGGTAATACTATCTGTATTAATAAATTTCTACATGGGATCAGAGTAGTGTTAATCACTGGAGATTGCAATAGTGAAGAGGTGTTGAGTTTTGTGTTGGTGGACAATTCGAATTTGCTGCAGAAATTTCTTGGTGTGACAGTTGAGTATTCATTGAAATGTCTTTCAACGGATTACGATTGGAGTATGCCCTTGAGGGTAGCTCGAATTACATATCCTGGAAGGATAGGATGGAGGCGGTACTTGAAGATAATGGACTAAAGGAGTTGATCGATAGCGATGTTCCTAAGCCTACTTCTAGCGATGCTGCATTACTTGACGCATGGCAAAAGAAGGTAGCGAAGACAAGAGGAATTCTGTTGGAAGGTGTGAAAGACCATATTGTGTCAAGCCTTCACGGGAAAGCCACTCCATTTGCAATGTGGAAGGCTTTGACAGATCTTTTCCAAAGCATCAACGACCATAGGAAGTTGGTGCTGAAAGATAAGCTCACAAAAATCAAAATGGAGAATGGCAACAGTATTCCAAAATATCTCGCGAAGTTTTTCCAATGTAGGGCTGAGCTAGGGAGCGTGGGAATTACAGTTGTGGATGATGACTTGGTCAGCTTGTCTCTCCTTAGGCTTCCAAAGAGTTGGCATAGCTATGAAGACTCTGTCCATGGACGGGAGAAACTGCCAGATTGGGAGCGACTTTAGTCGGATCTTGTGCAGGAGGAGATAAGGCGCAATACCAGGGATGGCTCTTCATCGAAGAATGATGATGAAGAGAATTGTGCTTTGGCTACCAAATCAAGGAAAGGGAAGGGGAAGAAATCCCATCCAAAATCTGAGGCTAAAGGCAAGAAGTTGGATTTGTCCAAGGTGAAGTGTTTTCACCATCACTGAAGAAACATTTACCGGAGAACATAAATAATTACTGAGAAGAATAATTAAACATAAACAACAACAAATCATAAACATAAACACAGATGTTTAACTGGGAAAAACCCCAAACTCTAGGGAAAACCCATCCTAATGAAATTTTATTAGCCTTGGCCAAAACCCTGGCCAATCCAGCCAAGTGAGCCTTCACTGCTTACATCCAGGCCTACATTACAATGAAGTCCTCCGAGCCTTTTATAGGCTCCATTATATGCAATACCATGAGCTGAAAACCATGGGTGCACAATACCATGTGCCCCAAAACCATCACTTTTTAACTCGGTCAAACTTGACTCTAATCTCGAGTCAATTTACCTAACATTCCCCCCTTAAATTTGACTTGGGGATTATTGACTAAATCCAACCAACACTACTAAGTGAGACAAACCCACTCACTCTAGCCTTTTCCCCCCTCAAATTTTTTACCCAGGGTAGTTAACTTGACATCCCCCTATCACCTAGGTCTAACCCAAAATTTACCAGTGATTACCCAGGGGAACGCATGCCATACCAGGTCTTACAGCAATATGCCCATTTACATGTAATAAAATTTTGACTCCATTACAATAACTTTTGTTTTGTTTTTCATTGTTGCTATTTTAACACATCCTCTCTTGCACATGCAATCTATGAGCCTCTTCATGCACGTGATCTCCTTGAATTATCAATGGATTTCAACCTATGCACATCCTATGTCACGGCTCAATCATGCTGCAATTCACCTTTGCAACTTCATCGTTGCTTGATCCACGAACATGACTACAACTACGCCCTCTACGCTTTTGTTGGACCATTCTGATTTCTGGTTCCCACCCTTACCATCACCTCATGGCCTACTCTGCACGATTGAAGAAATTATGCATCTACATCTCTTCAACTGGACATGCCTTCATATTTTAGGCTCGCATGTCCGTGCTTCGACACTCGCCGCACCTCTCTAAAACTTCTCAATACCTTTTCTTTCAGAATCTCGACACCCTTCTCTCTCGCTGTGATCACCACAAGGGAAGAATTCTACGATAGTGACAGTTGTATCTTGATCACTGCCCCATCCATTTTCTATCACCATAACGAATGAGAACGAAAACTTCATGTACCCATCTAACATATACTCAAGGCATGGCTTCTGGTAAGGTATGCCTGACTCCAGCAAATCCGCACCCACTAAATCGATAGTAGGACTAACGCCACTCCTTCTATAAGACCACACTACTATCATACCCAGGTGTCGAGGTCGAACCAGTGGACTGTCGTGGCCACCGTTACCAGATCCACTGATCCCTCTTTCCCCAACATCAAAAACAAACTGTTGAGATTCAACAAGATGACGAGCTTAGTGAAAATCAATCACCTTCACTAAGTGGGCCCACAGGCTATTTTTAGGTGTAAGTCTATTTTTAGACATGGTGATCATATTTCAGAAGTTGCAAGATGCTATTTGTGGATGGTTGGTCAAGTTGGAAAAATAGATGAAATTCTATTTTTAGAATATTGGGCGAAGTCTATTTATAGATCATCGATCTAAAAATAGAAGTGTCAATTATTATTAGCCCTTAATAATAATCAGACTCTAAATATCAACTTATTCTCTTGGAGCACTTAATTTCAGTGTACAAATTTGGTAAATCAATGGGCTAAAGGAATTACGCAATTCCTAGGGTTTATTGGTGGTTCATGCATGGAGAACTCAGTTAGAACTGAAGTGGCAAAGTTATGACAGAGCTGGAAGAGTAGTTCATGGAGTTGTTATTCAGTTTAACTCAGTTAATGGAGTTAAACTCAGTTGAGCTAGTTGTATCTAGTCTAACTGAATGATACATTAGTGAGAGTGGAATGAATTAATTAGTTAATTAATTCACAGATAATAATTCATTAATCAACTGAACAAATACAGCAGTTAACTACAGTGCATGTCAGTTCCAATGGAGACCCAGTGGAGAGATAGGTGAAAGGGTGAGATGAACTATCCGTTGTGACTATAGTGATGCATTGGTTGCACCACACACATATTGGAGATGCCAATGAGTATTGCGCAATCAAGGCAAGGCCAATTTGATTTCATTCAGGGGTCTTCTTCAGCAGGGATTGCGCAGTGGAGGCAGGCTATTAGGTGGCAAGAAAACAGTGCATGGATTTGCAAATTTCTTCATGTTAGTGTGTGACAATTGATTGTACTGAGAGCTTGATGTACTAAGCTTTGTATGAGATTGTTACATGATCTCCATGATACATAATATATGATAGTTAGGGTTTTTAGATTCAGGCTTTCCTGTTAAACAATTGTGTTATGTGCGATTGTTTTTATTGCTTCATGTGTTTGCAATTGAGTTTAAATTTCCGCAAAAGATTAACAGTGGAAGGATTATGTATTTAGCAAGAAGATAAATAGTGTTATATCGGGAGAATCTGGATATATGCATGCATATCTTATATAATTTGTACATAGTATCGGAGCAGTGTTAATTCTTGAAGATTGCAATTGTGAAGAATTGTTGAGTTTGTGCTGGTGGACAATTCGAATTTGTTGCAAAAAATTCTTGGTACGACAGTTGAGTATACATTGAAATGTCTTTCAGTGGGTTGCGATTGGAGTATTCCCTTGATGGCAGCTCGAATTACATAGCCTGGAAGGATAGGATGGAGGCGGTGCTGGAAGATAATGGACTGAACGAGTTCATCGATAGCGATGTTCCTAAGCCTGGTTCTAGCGATGCTGCATTACTTGACGCATGGAAAAAGAAGGTAGTAAAGACAAGAAGAATTCTGTTGGAAGGTGTGAAGGACCATATTGTGTCCAGCCTTCACGGGAAAGCCACTCCATTTGCAATGTGGAAGGTTTTGACAGATTTGTTCCAAAGCAGCAGCGACCAGAGGAAGTTGGCGCTGAAAGATAAGCTCAGAAAAATAAAAATGGAGAAGGGCGAAAGTATTCCAAAATATCTCGAGAAGTTTGTCCACTGTAGGGATGAACTGGGAAGTGTGGGGATTACTATTGATGATGAAGACTTGGTGAGCTTAGCTCTCCTTGGGCTTCTGAAGAGTTGGCATAGCTACGAAGACTCTGTCAATGGACAAGAGAAACTACCGGGATGGGAGCGACTTTTGTCGGATCTTGTGCAAGAGGAGATAAGGCGAAGTACTAGGGATGGATCTTCATCGAAGAATGATGATGAAGAGAATTGCGCTTTGGCTGCCAAAGCAAGGAAAGGGAAGGGGAAGAAATCCCATCCAAAATCCGAAGCTAAAGGCAAGAAGCAGGATTTGTCCAAGGTGAAGTGTTTTCACTGTCACGAACATGGGCATTTCGCCACTAACTGTCCACAGAAGAAGAAGAAAAAGAAGGCTTCTGGAGCTGCAGTGGGTGAGGCCTTAGCCTCGCAATTTGAACTTGATTTCTACTTGATCGTATGCTTTGTTTCAAGCTCAATGGGATCGGTGTGGTATCTTGATAGTGGTGCGTCTTTCCATATGACGGGAGACAAGGAGTTGTTTAGTGACTTGGAGGAGAAGGACCTCCAAATGCATATAGAGATGGGCGACGATGGTCGATACAATGTGACCGGCATTGGGACCATTACCTTTGAGAGGGATTCAGGTAATCCATTTATGTTGAAAGACGTTATGCATGTTCCAGGTCTGAAGAAGAACTTGGTCTCGGTCGCAATGTTGGAAGATAGAGGTTATGACATTGTTTTCAGTGAGGGAAAAGCTCTCCTGTGACATAAAACAACCGGTCAAATGAGGAGGATAGGGATTCGAGTTAAGAATATATATAACCTAGAGGTAGATGGTTGCACCGCAATGATGGGCAAAGCAGAAGAAGTGGTGAGTCGGGATGAGGGCGAATTATGGCACAGGAGATTGGGCCATCTTCACCATGGCGCTTTGAAGATTTTGCAGCAGATTTCCACTGGACTTCCCAAGGTTACTCTTGCACTGTTAGATCAGTGCAAGGGATGTACTATGGGTAATTTTTTGAAGACCACCTTTCATGAGAAGGAGAACCGTGCTTCGGTGATCCTGGAGAGAATTCACACAGACGTGTGTGGACCTTTCTCGATTGCTTCAACAACAAAACACAGGTACTATGTTACTTTTGTTGATGACTATTCTTGTATATGTTGGATCTTCTTCATGCAGAAGAAGAGAGAAACATTCTCAAAGTTCTGTGAGTTTAAAGCATTGGTGGAGAAGGAGTCAGGGAAGCAAGTGAAGGCTCTGCGGAGCAATACTGGTGGTGAATATATCTCAGACGAATTCAAAGACTTATGTAGAAAAGAAGGAATTCGAAGAGAACTCATAGCGCCTCATAACCCACAGCAGAATGGGGTCACAGAGAGGAAGAAAAGAATGACCGTGGGTACTACACGAGCTATGATGCATGACTAGGGCCTACCGATGCACTTGTGGGCGGAAGCATGCAACACTGCAGTTTATGTGAAAAACCGTTGTCCTCATAGAGTACTTGGCATGAGTATGCCTGAAGAAGCTTTTACTGGTAAGAAGCCTGATATTTCTCATTTGAAGATTTTTGGCTCATGTGTTTACATTCATGTGAAAAAGGATTCTAGGAAGAAGCTGGAGCTAACTGCAGAAGTTGGGATATTTGTGGGGTACATAGAAAAACCCCATAATTATTGTGTGTATTTTCCAGATATTCAGATGAATGTGGTGCAACGAGATATAAAATTCAATGAGGTGAAAGCCATGAAGTTGTCACTTGAAAGGGAACTACACTTGCATGTGGAGGAGGAACTTCTAGTTCCCAAAGATGAGCCTCTAGATGTGGATCAGCCATAGGAGGAGATTCATGGAGTGGAGGAGTCCACTCGTGCAGAACCAAACATCAGAACAAGCAGAAGGCATACCACAGAAGCTGAGAGACTAAAGCTTGATGCGGCACAGAATGTAGGAGTCCCTACATCACAGCGCAGACAGAGACAGTCACCTGACCAATTTACTGGATACATGGCTCTTATGAGCAAGTGTGTCGTGACAGAGCCATCTTATTTTGAAGAAGTAGTGTAGGAGCCCACATGGGTAGATGCCATGGTGGAGGAGTATGACTCCATTGTCAAAAATAGTGCTTGGGAGATTGTTCCAAGGCTGGTGGGTAAATCAATTGTAGGATCAAGATGGATCTACAAGGTAAAGCAAGCTGCTGATGGGAGCGTCGAGAAGTATAAGGCAAGATTTGTTGCCTGGGGCTTCTCACAGATCGAGGAGATTGATTATGAAGAAACCTTTTCACCTGTCGCACGGTATTTTTCCATAAGGACCATCCTTTCTTTCTCAGCGCAGATGGGTTGGTACATTCATCATATGGATGTGAAGACTGTGTTCCTTAATGGGATCATTGAGGAATAGGTGTACATTGAGCAGCCTGAAGGATTTGAGATCTTCAGTAGTGAGTCGCATGTGTGCAGGCTCAAAAGAGCGTTGTATGGGCTGAAACAAGCACCTTGTGCTTGGTCACACGGATCAACAGCTATTTCACTGGACTTGGCTTCACCAAGAGTGAGGCGGATGCAAACCTGTACCAAATTGTGGTGGAGGGTAAGCTTTTAATCATTTTTCTTTATGTTGATGATTTAATACTAACGGTTGATGAGCAGTTGATACACTCATGCAAGACAGATCTTGCAAAGGAGTTTGAGATGAAGGATTTGGGCCTCCTTCATTATTTCCTTGGATTGGAAATATGGTAGTGAGAAGGTGAATTGTTTTTGTCTCAAGGCAAGTATGCTCGGGAGATACTCGAGAAGTTTCACATGCAAGGCTGCAAGGCTATCGACACTCCTCTTTCAAGAAATTAGAGGAAAGAGGATGCTACATCGGCAGAGGTAGTTGATGCAATTGTTTATCGACAGTTGGTGGGTTTGCTCATGTATTTAGTTAATACATGACCGGACATATGCTATGCCGTGAACCAACTTTCACAAGCGATGGTTAAGCCTACCAAGCTCTTTTGGAAGGCAGGAAAGCATGTCTTGAGGTATCTCAAGGGCACATCTGAGTATGGCTTATGGTATAGACAGACGGATGAGGTGAATTTGCATGGCTTCATGGATGCAGATTGGGCAGGCAGCCCAACGGACAGAAAGAGCACATCAGGAGGGGTTTTTTAGTATCAGATCTACATCAATTTCTTGGTATAACAGGAAACAAAGATCTGTGGCACTCAGTTCATCAGAAGCAAAATACATGGCAGCAAGTCAAGCTACATGTGAGGCTATCTGGATGCGGAAGATCCTGGTCGGTTTGTTCGGTTCACCTTTAGACCCTACAGTGATACATTGTGATAATCAGAGTTGCATTAAACTCTCGATTAATCCTGTGTTTCATGATATATCTAAACATATTGATATCCAGTATACTCATATCATATATTGTGTGCAGCGGAAGATCATGTTGCTTCAGTGCATTCCTACGGAAGATCAGGATGCAAACATTCTGACGAAGGCACTCACCAGGAGAAAATTTGAATACCATAGAGGCAGGATCGGGGTGAAGGATAATCCCTATATTGTTGAGAGGGAGTGTTGAGATTCAACAAGATGATGAGCTTAGTGAAAATCAGTCACCTTCACTAAGTGGGCCCACAGGCTATTTTATAGACCAAGACCTCTCTAAACCAGCAATATAATTCCATAGGCTGCATTTCCTCCTATGAAAATTTCTTCATGAGGCCAACATGATCACAAGAGTGCCAACATGGTTACAGGAGCAGTGATCTTCCTACTTGTGGTGCTCCACATAAACCTTTGTGCAACGTTCTCATCCACCCAAATAGTGGCTACGCTTTTTCAACAAATTCTCACTCTCATTTTCAAATCTCTTCTCCACCGATCTCACATGTTGGATGCTTAGCCTCTTCTTGAGCACTGAAAGTAGAGACACCACCTCTGCCTCAACTTTTATCCTTTATCGGGCTCTTCCTCGTTAGATAATCTAGGTTAACCTTGACCACAAAGGCGTCCCTCTGAAGCCAAAACCTAGACCATGGATCTGATACCAAATGAAGAAACATTTATCGAAGAACACAAATAATTACTGAGAAGAATAATTTAACATAACTAGCAACAAATCATAAACATAAACAGAGATGTTTAACCGGGAAAAGCCCCAAACTCCGGGGAAAACCCATCCTAATGAAATTTCATTAGCCTTGGCCAAAACCCTGGCCAATCTAGCCAAGTGAGCCTTCACCGCTCACATCCAGGCCTACATTATAATGAAGGCCTCCGAGCCTTTTATAGGCTCCATTACATGCAATACCATGAGCTGAAAACCATGGGTGCACAATACCATGTGCCCCAAAACCATCACTGTTTAACTCAGTCAAACTTGACGCTAATCCCAAGTCAATTTACCTAACAATGACGAACATGGGCATCTCGCCACTAAGTGCCCACAGAAAAAGAAGAACAAGAAGGTTGTTGGAGCTACAGCAGGTGAGGCCTTAGCCTAGCAATTTGAACTTGATTTCTCTTTGATCGCATGCTTGGTTTCAAGCGCAATGGGATCGATGTGGTATCTTGATAGTGGTGCTTCCTTCCATATGACGAGAGACAAGGATTTGTTTAGTGACTTGGAGGAGAAGGATCTCCAAATGCATATAGAGATGGGCGACGATGGTAGATACAGTGCGACCGGCATTGGAACCATTACCTTTGAGAGGGAGTTGGGTAAACCATTTCTGTTAAAAGATGTTATGCATGTTTTAGGTTTGAAGAAGAACTTGGTCTCGGTCCCTATGTTGGAAGAAAGAGGTTATGAAGTTGTTTTCAGAAATGGAAAAGCTTTCTTGCGACATAAAACAATGGGTCAAACCAAGAGGATATGGATTCGAGTTAAGAATCTCTACAAGCTAGAGGTAGATGGTTGCACTGCATTGATGGGCAAAGCAGAAGAAGTGGTGAGCCGGGATGAGGGCGAATTATGGCACAGGAGATTGGGCCATCTTCACCATGGCACCTTGAAGATTTTTCAACAGATTTCTACTAGAATTCCCAAGGGTACTCTTGCGCAGTCAGATTAGTGCAAGGGATGTACTATGGGTAAGTTTTTGAAGACCACCTTTCATGATAAGGAGAACCGTGCTTCGGTGATACTGGAGAGAATTCACACAGATGTGTGTGGACCTTTCTCGGTTGCTTCAACAGAAAAACATAGGTATTATGTTATATTTTTTGATGACTATTCTCATAGATGATGGATCTTCTTCATGCAGAAGAAGAGCGAAACATTCTCAAAGTTCTGTGAGTTTAAAGCATTGGTGGAGAAGGAGTCGGGGAAGCAAGTGAAGGCTCTGTAGAGCGATAATGGTGGTGAATATATCTCTAATGAATGTTCTATAAGTTGCAGGATCATATTTGTAGATGGTTGATCAAATGTGAAAAATAGATGAAATTCTATTTTTAGAATATTGGGCGAAGTCTATTTATAGATCGTCAATCTAAAAATAGGTGCATGTCGATTATTATTAGCCCTTAATAATAATGTGACAATAAATATCAACTTATTCTCTTGGAGAACTTTATTTTAGTGAACATATTTGGAAAATCAGTGGGCTGAAGGAATTATGCAATTCCTAGGGTTATTGGTGACTCATGCATGGAGAACTCAGTTAGAACTGAAGTGGCAAAGTTATGACAGAGTTGGAAGAGTAGTTACAGGAGTTGTTGTTTAGTTTAACTCGGTTAAGTGAGTTAAACTCAGTTGAGCTAGTTGTATCTAGTCTAATTGAAAGATACACTAGTGAGAGATTAGTGAATTAATTATTTAATTAATTCATAACTAGAGACTCACTTGCAACTGAACAAATACATCAGTTAATTACTTGCATGTCAGATCCAGTGGAGACCCAGTGGAGAGATAGGTGAAAGGGTGAGATGGACTATCTGTTGTGACTATAGTGATGCATTCAATGCATCTGACACACATTGGAGATACCAATGATTATTGTGCAGTCAAGGTAATGCCAATTCGAATTCATTCAATGGTATTCTTCAGCAGGGATTGTGCAGTGGAGGCAGGCTGTCAAGAGGCAAGAAATTGGTGCATAGAGATTAAAATTTCTGCATGACAGTGTGTAATGATTGTTGATTGTACTGAGAGCTTGATGTACTAAGATTTTTATGAGATTATTACATGATTCCATTGATATACATAATATATGATAGTTGGGGTTTTTAGCTTTAATATTTCCTGTTAAACAACTGTGTTTATGTGCGATTGATTTTATTCATGAGTTTTGCAATTGGCGATTTAATTTCCGCAAATAATTAAATGGAAGGATTATGTATTTAACATAAGATTAATATTTTAGATCAGGAGGATCCGGTAATACTATCAGTATTAATAAATTTCTACAGAGAGGAACTCCAAGCCCTAGGGTTTGGGGTTCGGAGGGCAAAGCGCCACAAGAGTCACTTGTGGGCTTGGAACCCAACCATAGGGTTTTGCACCCATCGATATTTGGGCCAAAACCCTGAAGAATTTGAGCATGAGAAAATTTGAGGTGATGGAGCTTGGCGTGGCGATTCCGAGGCTTCGAATATCACTCAAATTAGAGCTCTAGAACTTGAGTTATGAATTTATGAAGTTGACAATTATTTGTTGGATAGACAAGTCATGTTGGTTTGGTCCAAAAGTCATGTCTCTTCAATAAATTCGTGGAGCCCTCTTATGTGTATAAATAAGAGGTGTATGAGAGTCATTTTAGCATCCATTTTGCATCACAAGAGCTCTTTGAAGGATAAATACACCTTTGTTCTAGACCACAGCAAGGAGGGCTAACCAGCTTGGAAGAGAGGACTGTTTTGGGCCTCTTTTAGTGACCGAAATTGCAGGGAAGAAGGGTTGAGGTACATGAGTGAATTATGGATTGTTTAAGGGTTTCTTGTGGGTGGTTAGTCCTTGAAATAGGATGCCGCAAGCCTTGTTGTAACATTCTATGGCAAGTAAGGGAGGACAGGCCCTTGGAGAGGCAGTCACAACCTTAAGGAAGTTGTTGTGGGTAGGCCGCAGGTGCTACCAAATTGTTTGAGGGCAACATAGGGTGATTTGAGGGTTGTTCATGCCCATAAAAACAATATAAGAGGATGAGACCTCTCCAAGAGAAGGTCACGACAAATGAAGGGAAGCCTAAAATAATTTAAGGGACTATATGTAGGTTTGTTGTAGTATGTTATGTGCCCTAACTAGGAGCAGTGAATGACAACGATAGTAAAACAAACTTAGAACAGAATTTGTCTTGTGTTGGGTCATAGTCTTGACCAGTCTTGGATCAGTTCATATAGCAACCTATGGGAGGCGTGTGTTGGGATTTTCTTGGGTGTGAAGAAACCCCAACTAGGAGCTGATCTTACAGTGGAAGGATTGGGTGTCATTGATCTGGTGGAGGGCAGTGTGTTGCCTACCCAAAGTAGCCCTAGACTAGCAGTCTTGAAGTGACAAAGATAGCTGAAGATTGGGTGAATTTTGGAGCCTTATGAGTAGCTCTTTGATGGACGAAAGACGCTACTAGAAGGCAGATTGGAGCTCAGGTATTGGCCAACCTAGACAGCAGATTGGATCAGCTCGTGTACATGCAACGGTGTTAGGTGGCGACCCTCTTGGAGTCTCTATGTGTTGTCCTTTGAAGTACTAAGGGGTGACTAGAGAGTAGTATGGAAGTGAAGGACTGACAGGACAAGATACAAAATCAAGTCCGCGCAGCGAAGATTGTCATTGTATCTTATATTCCATAGATTGTTGTATTATTCAGATTGGTTTAATACAACGAAGATTGGGTTGTACATTATTGTACAATATTTGTTAAATATTTTGTATACTTCTGCATATGTGAGTTACTGCTTTATATTTTCCATTGTGAAAAGTAGTTTTTGTTGAGATTCTTGGTTTGTTAGTGTCAGAGATTCTAAGATTCAAACCTAGACCCAAGATCGTGGAAATTCAACATGCTATCAGAGCGTGTATGAGCTACTTTGGAAGACAGTGAATCAGAGTTGTGCATAACGAAGTAAAACTTAAGAGGGAGTTGGTCACATTGTAGGTCACAATGTTGAAGTTGCAAGCATGTCCCTGGTATGAGGAAATGTTGGAAGGTTTGTCCAACTATATTCCATGGAAGGAAAGGATCAATTAAGTCGTGCAGGTCAACAAGATCTGGGAGTTCGCCGAGAAAGCCATCAAGAAGCCAACTGACCCAAAGAGCTGGAAGTGTACGAATATTTGGATACAAGGGTGAGATTGATCATCTTAGGTGGTGTGAAGGATCCCCGAATACCTCTTTTCTGGAAAGAACACTACACATGAGATGTGGATGGCTCTTCAGAATTTGTTCCAGAATAAGAACGAGAACCGGGTACTGGTATTGGAGGATAAGTTGAAGTCCACCAATATAATAAAGGGTGAAGGAGTGAATTCGTATCTGACGAGATTGTCTCAGGTTAGAGATGAGCTTGTAGTTGTCGGTGTGACTATTTCAGATAGTGATATGGTGAGGATTGCCTTGAAAGGGTTCATCGAGGAATGGAAGCCCTTCATCAAAGGGATCATTGCCAGACTGGAATAGGTTGTGAGACAACTTAATTTATGAAGAGTTACGAGATGAGGTTCTTCATCCAATGAAGAGGGCAGATGAGGACGTGGCACTTGTAGCACAAATAAAGGGTAAGCAGAAGAAGGACTTGAGTAAAGTCAAGTGTTTCAACTGTGGCGAGATGGGTCATTTTTCGTCGAGATGTCCGATGAAGAAGAAGGGAGATGATGAGAAGAGGAAAGGGAAGTAGGTCGTTGGTGTTTTCACTTCAGCTGAGATAGATGGTCTCACTAGGAGATTGGAGGAGGAGGAATTTGCTATGATCTCTCATTTCTCGTAGGGTATTGTTAATGAGGATGGATGGTATGTGGATAATGGTGCGACGAAAAATATGACATGGTCACACAAGGTTTTTGAGACTCTAGCTGAATGGGACTCAAAGTTTCACATGGTGTTGGGCGATAAGAGTCAATTGGAGATCTGAGGATCGGGTGTTGTGCTATTCAAGATGGAGACAAGACGAGTGATGCGGGTCCAGGATGTACTATTTGTACTAGGACTCACATATAGCATGATTTCTGTCTCGATGATATAGAAGGGGTTTGACGTCTTGTTCTAGGATGGGAAGGCAAGACTCAGACCTAGAGGCTCTAGCTTCGACAGGACAATAGTGGAGTTTTGAAGCCACTCCTTGCTCCTCAAAAGGACTAGCTTATCTCTCTAATGCCTTGCAGGAGGGTATAACATGAAAATTCTTTTCCTCATACAATGAGGGTGTATATATAACTAGTGGTGTGATGCTTCACCTACTTGTGAATATTCGACTAACCTCATGATTGTTTGACTTCTTACGACTTTTTGACTTTACATGAATCTTCATATTTTGATGTGTCCTTTGGGCTTCCACTTTACAATACCTTCTGAATGTATAATTACATAATCCACAATAATGATGTCACATATGATGACTTATGACATGCCACTTATGAGAAGAACTATATGATGATGTGGTAGTGAAAAATTTTCCTTATTTCTATTTATTTATTTTTGTATTTAAGAAGGGATGTATCCAATGTTTCATCTTCATGACAAATATGCTTTATTCTTCATAACTACCCTCCAAAGGGTTGTGAATAATATGGAGTCTTCATGTGGTCTTAATATTTTGTTGTAATCAAGTGTTCCTTTGTATTCTTGCATGATGATCATCTTACCTCTTCAGCTCCATATGTGTCTTCTGTCATGCCCCCCTTCTCCATCTCCTTATTCATCACCTTTCCATAGCATGATAAAGTACCTGCATCTTCAATCCACTCATGACAAGACGACATCAGTTTGATAAAACCCTAGTCTAAGATGGTGCATATTGATCCACTAACTCAGCAGGAACCGAGTGACAGGTTGGGAAAGAGGCTCAATAAATGCACAATTGTGTAGTTGAGGTAGTCAATGGCGAAGCTTGAGGCTTGACAGTGTGCAATGCGCAATTCAAGTTGGACTGAGGAAGAAAATTGTGCAATATGGGAGCACAGTGTGATAGGCTGAGGGGATGGGCATTATGCCAACCTATTACGCATTTATGGAGGACATTGGGCCTAGGTGATTGCGCAATTGTGCAGTTTAATAGCTTAGGGTTGAGGCTTTAGCCTTGAAACTTTGCAATGTGCAGTGTTAACTCGGCAGGAGAGAGAAATTGCACAATTTTGGGACTCAGTGAACCAGGTTGAGGGATTTTTCACTGCTTCTGCTAACTACGTAGTTCTTTGAGGCATATTTGGCATCATGATTGCGCAATTAGAGATTTGAGGGTTTAAGCTTAAGATTAGAGATTGCACAATGCACATTTGGGGCCAGGCTGGAGGGTTGAATTGTGCAATTTTGGAGGCTAAGGCTCGATATTGAGCCCTGAAACTGCGCAATGCTCAGTCCTGGGAAGTAGGAAATGCACAGTGTAAAGAGGAAAGGTTTCATCTTGAGGGTTGGGACTGTGCAATGCGCAGTTCAAGAAGGTTGGATGAGGCTAAGTTGCTGAGAATTTTCAGAAATTTGGCTAAGTGTGAGATCAATGATACTGATGTTAGTAGTGATAGGACTTGACTATGATCACACACTTAGACACTTGACGACACATCATAGATCATCTTGAACACATGAACACACACTTATCTCAGTGTGGCAACCTTTGCAATAGTTTACAACAAGTGTGACACTAGAGATACACTTTGCGACGACCGTGACGACACTTGTGCGACAGTACTTAAAACATTGGAAATGAGTGCAACGAATGCCTACATGGTAATATAAACTATTTTTCACAAATATGACCTCTTGAAACCACAAAAAAAATCTTATGCACATTATGTGACACTTAACATGCGAAAATACAGTGATTGCTTCAGTGTGAACGATAGTGAAAGTAACACATGCCAAAGCAAAGATAACATGAAAAAGACACTAATTAAAGTGCAAGAAAGAGAAAGTGATAATCGAAAACATGAAAATAACACTTGAAAAAAAAAAGGTGTGCGAAGGAAAAATATTGAAAAATCATCGAAATAGAAGTACAAACACAGCTAGAAGTGAGAAACTGTCGATGTCAGTGCGCACTATTGATCTATATATGCATGTGCTTAAGGATTGTATATATTGCAAGTAAATTGAATTATTTTCTAAGGCACTTAATTTAAATTCTTTAACACATTTAAAAATGAATTTAACTCATAAATTGTAGAAAATAACAGATAAATAAAGCCATAACAGTAACCACAAAACAACAAGTGATGAAGTAGTTCACCCCTCCTGGGCTACGTCTCCTGTTCCAGCTTCAAATCCTTGACCCTCTTTCATTATTCTCATAAAATGGTGATTACAATGAGTTACAGTGCTCAAATGGCTTCAAAACTTGCTCCAACAACTTCAGAGTTATAAAAAATGTCTATCTAGTCTCTTTCTGCTCCCAAAAATACCAAAAATGAGAAACTTGTGCCTCTTCCTCTCTTTTCCCCAATTTTGTAGCTAAACTCCCCATAATTCGGCCCAAATATAGCATGGGTGCCCCAAACATGGAAACTGATCTCCAAACCTGGCACGATTCCTGCTTGGTGGGCAAATTTTTAGGATCGTTAGTTTGGCCAATAAGCCCCGAAATCTGTGCGCTCACACCTGGTCGTGTGTGCCTTCATAAGGTCGGGGGCTGGCCCCCCACTGCTGGCAGTTAAGCTCACGAATTATGGGTGCGTTCACATGGTCGGTTAGGAGGTGTGGTTAAGGATGGAGGTTTCGGAGTCGAGTGGTTAGCAGACGGTAGATTGAGTGCTCACATGGGGAAGTTAGGAGGTGCAGTGAAGGCTGGCAGTTATGGAGGCGGGCGTTTAAGGCTGGCGGTCCAGTGGGATATCACATGCAGAAGTTCGGGGTTATGGTTACTGCCACAGGGGAGGGATAGGGTCTAGCCCCCCTTCCCATTGTCCCATGGCGCAAGGGTGGTCAGGGGCTATGCCCTTGCCCACCCCCAACTCCATATGTGCCACTATAATATTTAAATACAACTTCACAAGTGTACATGTTAAGTCATAAAGCGCGAAAAAATGGTTAAAGCGATGGTTTGTTGTTGCGAGTTCACGGGTTCGACCCCCTTCGACCTCACCTTGACCCTTGCAATAATTTTAATGGCCACTAAGGTACCACGTGGAAGCCTCTGGCTGGGCCATGTAGCGACCTCTGGTTGGTCCACATAATAAACACCAACAACCAATAACAATTCACCCAGTCATTCCACTGTAAGAAAATGCCACTTGTCACATTTCCATTTGCTCTTGAAGCCCAGTCACCCTACTCAGTCAGTTGTATGTATTGTTGAATGGGCAGCTTGCACATTTTTTTTTCCAAAATTTGCATGTTTGCCAAATCGAACATAACTCGTTTCTGGGAGCATATGGTGTCGTTTTTTCCCGAAATGAATTGTGTTGGATTCAGTACGACGAGATCTACGCAAGCACATAGGTTTCGAGCCATTCCAAAATTTTAATTTTTTAGCATATTTTTTAGCACCAGATCACTCATCCCCACTGGAAGCTTTCATACCCCAAAAGATCACTTTCAGTTGTCAAGTATATGAGGGTACAATTCCCTCACCTTTCTAATATTGATCCATTTGGACTTTCTTGGATTTTTTCCCTTGAGCCCCACACAAAGGTACTCCACATTCCCTCATTTTGAAGTCCTTGGCCTTCTGTCAAGAATGGTGTATTGTCGTACTTATTCAAGGTATTCATGAGAGAAATCCTCAATAGAAGGAATTTGAAAATTATCTCCTTGATCTTCAATCAAAGGAGGCTCATACAAACTTAAGTTCTCAACATTAACAACAACATAATTTTCATATATGAAGGAAAATCCAACCTGAAGGCATTATCAGCAATCTTTTCTAAAATTTTGAATCGACGATATCGAATTGGTTTCAGTTTTTTACCTTCTCCTTGAAGCCTTTCTTTGCTAATGTGAAGCCAAACTTCATCACTGACTTGAAAATTGTGATATACACGATGCTTTTCGTGCCTTGTCTTGTACTTGACTTGGCTCTTTTCCAATTGTTCTTGAACTGCTTGATGTACCAATTTGATTTGTTCAATGAACTTTTTATCTTTTTCTATGCCACTACGACCATCAATAGCAACACCCTTCCCAAAAATAAAATCCAAAGGATATTTAGGCAAGTATCCCAAACATGCCTCAAATGGTGATGATTGAATTGAAGAGTGCTTGGCTTGGTTGTAAGCATGTTGAATATAGTTCAAATGTTCCTCCCACAACTTAGTATGCTTGCTACAATGCCCATGAAGAAGATGTATCATTATTCTGTTCACCACCTCTATTTTACCATCTGTTTGTGGATGACATGTTGTACTCTTTTTCAATTTGGTGTCCATGAATCCCCACAAGATTGACCAAAAATTCCCAACAAAGCGAGAATCTCGATCACTAACAATGGATGTGGGCAATCCAAAATCAACCCATACATTCTGAAAGAATACTTGAGCATTTTATTTAGTAGTAATTTATTTTTTACATGGCATTAAATACACATTTTTCTAAACCTATCCACAACTATATAAAGATCATCATGATTCCTTTTTGAAATAGGAAGTCCTCCAAAAAAATCCATAGAAACACTCTCCCATGGGCGAGAAGGTACTGGAAGTGGTGTGTACAATCCTAACTTTATATTTCTAGGATTACTGACAGCACATAATGAACATCCTTTAATAAAATGTGACACTTTTCAAGCATACGAATCCAATAACAA
Source organism: Pinus albicaulis (assembly GCA_034641835.2). Classification (NCBI taxonomy): domain Eukaryota; kingdom Viridiplantae; phylum Streptophyta; class Pinopsida; order Pinales; family Pinaceae; genus Pinus; species Pinus albicaulis. Next base: position 1,668,781,081 of record CM076581.1, read on the forward strand.
TACCTTTGTAGTTGTGCCACCGTCTTACCTACACCGAAATTACCAGCAATAAGAGAAGTATGTGCCTCTCTTATGATGTTGACTCTTTCTCCCTATGGAATACAAAGTTTACCATGATGTTACAACAAATAATCATGCAAATGATAATCCAATTCCTCTACTTTTTCTCTTGACTTAAAGTTGCATATACATCTTGAAAATCAGTATCTAAAGCATATTTTTCAACATATCTTTCATGCAAAAAAGAATTATGCTTAAGAATAGTAGTAGCACTAACAATAGGCCTAGAAAGCATATAAAAAATTTGTTATAGATACCTTTCTTATACCTTATCATCAAGTGGAATTGTTGAAGAAAACTGATCCATCGAAAGTGCCTTGATTGTTGCAACTTTATTTGTGACTACAAGTATTGTTATGGTTGACGATCAATGTGAATGATTGTTTCCTTACCCATCAAGTAGTGTTTCCACTTTTTCACACTTTTCACCAATGCATACAATTCCTTGTCATATGTAGGATAATTAATCACTACACCATTAAAAGTTCCTGAATAAAAACATATGGTCTTACCATGTTGCATGAGGATTGCGGCCATGGAATAGTCTCTTGCATCAATATATATCTTAAATGAATCAAGTCTGGAAGTGCAAGTACAGGAGCTGAAATTATCTTTTCCTTCAATGCATCAAATGCCTTTTACTGCTTACCTCCCCACTGGAAGACCTACTTCACACTTGTCAATGTATGCAATGGAGTTGTGATGGAAGATATGTTAGCAATAAACTTCCTCCAATATTAGGTTGCTCCCAAAAAATTTCTACCTCCGTAATTGTTTTGGGCTTTGTCCAATTCAAAATGACATCAACCTTGGAGGGATCTATTTTCAATTCATCTCCTCCAACAATATGACCCAAGTATAATAAAGAAGTTTTTTAGAACGCACACTTTGACATCTTTAAAAACAATTGTTTTTTCTTCAAGACATCTAGTCTTTTTTTGACATCCATGACATGTTCTTCACGAGGTTTACCAAAAATTAGGATGTCATCTAAGTAGATTATCACAAAATCATCTAGAAATGGCCTCAATACATCATTCATCACATGCATGAAGGTAGCACGAGCATTACAAAGACCAAAAGGCATAACTAGTAATTCAAACAAACCTTGCTTTGTTTTGAATGGTGTACTCCATATGTCTCCTTTAGTAATTCTAATTTGATGATAGCCACTCTTTAAGTCCAACTTAGTAAAATACTTAGCATCTTTCAATTGATCAAGTAAATCATCAATTCTAGGAATTCGGTAATGATTCTTTACCGTAATCTTGTTCAATGCATGGAAGTCCACACACATGCACCATGTTCCACCCTTTTTGGTCACCAAAACAATAGGTGAACCACATGGTGAAGTACTTGGTCTTGTTGTCCTATGAAATAATTCTAGGTTAATTAATTATCCCAGAGCATCTAAAATATTTTGTTGTTTTAAAGGGGTTTGTGGATGACCAATGTATTCGGAAAATAGCAAGCAGATGTTTTAAACTTTTATAGTATAAAGTATTAAGAAAAGGGTTGTTGATTTACTTCAAAACAGTGCTATGATTTTGCATATGTGAAGGCAAAGACTGTAATAAAATATTATCAACTAAATATCTAGATTGAATGTTTAGTTTATCATAAGTATGAAAGGATGACAAACAATGTTTACAACTTAACAAAATATATTTAACATTATAAAGATTACTGACAATTAATTGATGTAGAGGGATTTATAGATACATATAGTCTAATAAATCAATCTCTAAAATGGATTATAACTCCAGAGGATTTAAGATAGACTTATATACAATTTTCTCTTACCTACTTATCTTCATAAAACTTAAATATATGCAGAAAATGGAATGAAATGAATACTAGAAAAACTTACAAGGAGACAAACTGATTGAAAAAAATCCATAATCCTTTTATTAATCATCAATGATCAAAAGCTCATACAATTCTGCTTTACAAGTGCTCATCCAAGGGTGCAACCCTTAATAACTCGAATGGAGAGTTATATATATTAATTTCTATCTATTAGAAGCATCTAAACATATTACAAAAATAGTATCAAAATATAGGAATACAAAAACTGTTGAGTTGATTGTGATTGTCTTTAAGGAAGTGGTTGACGTTGTGGCCCCAAAATGTGCTGCTTTGATGGCATGTTGTTGTAGATGAAAGTTACTTTATGTTTTCACACAAGTGATCCCATCCTTCTTGACTTGGTATATTTAGATTAACTAATCTTCTAGAAACTTCATCTACTTCAGTATATCTCTCAAAAGTAGGTTTGTGAATAAAGATATGTTTGATTTCATGTCTGATTATTAAATCAAACTTTAAAGCCTCCACAAAATCTTTTCCTATCATATGACCTTTAATCCCTGCAAATTTGGCTTTGTCAATGGAAATTGTGTAGATATTCTTGTAGTACTCCTCCAAGGTGATTAATCTATCATTGGGAGCAACTAATTCAGGAAATCCTCTCTAATTTAGCAAGTTGAACTTGATGTAAAATCCTTGGACAACAGTGTCCAAAGTTTGACACTTGGTTTCCAACTGATTTAACAGAATCTTCTTCTAGAGAACTTTCTTCATCTCAAAAATGGTCTATGTTCTATATATGATGTTAAACTATTCTAATTCTACTCTACTTTTGAAATTCATCACTTTAATCATGTATAAATCTTTGGTTGGTTTCTGCTTAAGTGTTGCCTTTTCCTGCTCAATGATTGCTTTGCATTTATTGATTCATTCTTCCTGTTCAAAAATAATCTGTATGGAGGGCCATATTACGGTCATAGCTTGACTTATATCAGTCCAGTTTCTTTCCTTGGCTTGTTCCAAGGTGTCTGCCATCAATAGCTCACTCTCTAACATATGAAATTTCTGTGCTAATCTGTGATATTTCTGCATTTCTTCCATGTACAAAGTATCATTCTTTATCTTCTGAGCTTCTAGATTCCTAAATTTCTCTAGAATATTTTCGTTCTCCTGATTTTGTAGAGTCAAATTTTGCACAAGATTTCTTGTGTCACATGTTGTTGATGTAGATTCTGCTATTGTTGATGAAGAACTTGGCTTTGTGCTTGCAATTGCAATAGGTACTGTTGAAATTGGAATCATGGCAAGCTGAGTTGACTGTTCCTTCTCCTTAAGTAAACCTTCAATTTTTTCCTCTGTCTTCTTGATTTGAATGTTCTACTCAATGATGAGTTTGAGAATTTCCTCTCTATTTGGTTCACTTTCCTCTATGTCCTTAGTTTGGAGATATTCTGTAGAGGGAAATTTTAGTTGCTTTCGAAGAGTTGCAATATCTGCATTCTTCTTTTTAATAATTTATTCTACAACCTTAACATCCTTAGGGTCATACCCAATCTTTATTAAAATATCTTATAATGAGTTTAGCTTATTTTCTTTGTCTAAAAAGGAAATTTTCTTAATATTCAACTGTGACTGCACATTTGACAGATTTGTTCTCAATTTGGACAATGTAATGGTTGTGTTAGTCATGGTAGAGAAAAACATCTCTCCTGAGTGTCTGTGCATGTCCATCTAGTCAATGGGATGAATCTAATTTGCATCAAATGAGAATATGGTTTTCTTGTAATCAGAAGGAGATTTGGGAAAAGGGATTTGAGCATGTAGAAAAGCCATCTGCATCCTTCCCTTTTCACTATCAAACGCTATCAACAGCCTATGATATGATGTAGAAGTATGCTTCCAAAACTGACTATAAACATTGGACTTTAGAGATTCATTCTTTTGTTTGATCTCTAAGAATCTAAAGAAAATTTGTTGATCACCTTTTTCACTGGTTCCAACTGATTGAATAATCTCCATGGGCTCTTATGAAGTTGAAGAAGATTATGGAATATCAGGGACACTAACTGATATTTCTATAGATACTTCTGCATCACCTAAATCGGTGATCTCTGGTTCTTTTTTACTTTTCTTAGTAGAAATGTTAAAAAATGTCTCTTGCTTCTTTTGTTGCATAATGAATTATTTGGCAATGTTTGCAGAAGATGATGGTTCTTCTCTAGGCCTTTTCTGTTGCTTGTCTTAAGAGATGGGAGTTTTCAGAGTGGAGGTAGAAAGAATCTGCTCCTCTACTTCTTGCAATGTATTTTCTGACCATTGATCCCGGTTCATTAATTTCTCAATATTTGGCCTAGGTGTATGGTTGTAGGGCATTGTCTTCAACTCCACCCTCAAGTTTGAAATAATGTTGAATGTATCATAGGACCAAGTGAAACTTGGATGAAATTTCATCCTCTTGAGGATTGCATCTGCTTCAATTCCTGTTGATCTGGTATTGCATATAAAAGAGCTTACTTTAGTCTTGATCTTAAACTGAGATTTTCTTTTACCTGAAACAAACTGCAATTCATCCATGTTAATCATCTATCTACTATATTCCAAAGAGAAAAGTATCATTGGAACATATTTGGGCAGCTTGTAAGGTGCCAATTCATAGCCATACACTCTGATCTCTATGTAATTTTGGTAAAGATACCAGTCTCCAATTTTAACTTGATCACTTATATGGAGTATTCTTTTGATGTCTAAGTGAATCCTAGGCTCATTCTCGCTGCGTAAAAGATGGGGAACTAGATGAACGAAGGAACCAATGAAATCTTCAAATGAAAACTCAATTGAAATTGATCTAACCAATTGAGTCCAATGAATGACTAACTGATTAACTCCCTGATCATCATGTTTATGTAATGTAATTGGTATTGAATCCCCCTGCTGAAAAAGAAACATGTGAATTAGTACACAAGTGTACTTGAACATCCCTTGAGTTTTCAAATTCTTCATTTTTTCATGCATATTATCAGCTAGAAACTAGTTGTAATTGTACGCGAATGCTAGTTGATTGTCTTTGGAGAAAACAAAAAAATAACCTAGAATTGACCTACTATTATGTCATTTTGATAGCTCAACAAACAAGAAATTAAGGAAATAATATGTCTGGTTGCTTCAGGGAACATGGTGGATGGGTAAGGAGGGTTCTTCTTCGGAAGCTCAACATTATCTGGAAGAAAGGTTTCAAAGATCTATGCTCTCTGAGGAAAGGTCAATTTGTGATATAAATCCATGAGGGAAACTTGGGAAAAATGGCTGAGGGAATCACTCTATGGGATATGCATCATTTGGTTTGTCTCAGGAGTAATAAAAATGAGAATGTCTCCATTCTGAGCTACTACAGTCCTTTTAAGGGGATCATACCTAGCTTGACACCAGGTGACTAAATCAGGGAAATCATGGGTTTGAGGAAATGTGTACAGAGGTAATAAAGTCTCCCAGAGCTTGACTTCATCCTGTTTGTCCAAATATTTATGTTTTAGCCACCTATGAAATTCATAGAGCTCGAATTCGCATTATGTGTCCATAATCTTGAAGAATTGGTCGGCTAATGGGACATTGTCAAGATCAATCAGGGCAGACACACTAGGAGTTTCTTCAGTGACTGATTTCCAACATTTTCCTTTGGGATCCATCAACTTGTAGAGGAAAAGAAAAGGGAAGATGTCACTTTTTAACTGATAGCAGACGAAAAGGCAGTCTCTACAAGTAACAATTTTGTTGACAAGGTCGATAGATGGCAGAGTTGTAAATTGAAACTATGTTTCTGCAAACCTGCAATTTCGACAAAATAACAACTGAATTAAAGGGTGATGCAAGGAATGGGATAGTTTTATTTGGATTACCGTTATGGGGATGAATGTTGGAGAAATTACCGTGGAGGTTTAATGGATAACGGTAATAGAGAGGGTGACAGTGGCAGCGACAGAATAACGTTAAAGGAGTGGGTGTAATGGGATGATATACTGCAATGGCCAGGGAGCAGGTGTAACGGGATAGTACAGGAGGTGGGAGGTGATTTGGTATTAGGAAATGGTCGTTGGAGGGAAGTCGGACAACCGTTGTCTGGAGTCAAAACAACCATTGGGAGGCAGGTGGATTTCAGAGGGATTAGGCGACGATAAGCTGTATTGAGCAGGGGGGTTGCGCAATGTCAATGGAGCGACACATATGCAAGGGGCCCGCCGAAAAGAAACCAATTTTCGGACCCCCCCCCCCCCCTCCCCATCCCCCCTTCTGTTAACGATAAATGGGGAACGGGCGCAAAATGCCTTCCTCGGTGTTGATCTGGGCGGGGAAGAGATCCACCATTGAGATTTTCTTTGCCATTACCACAAAACGACAAAATCACTTTGTTGCGTTGCGAATTTAAAATAAAACCATTTCATGCGCTTTATTACAATAATATTTAACCGCTTAATGAAGCGATTAACACTAATAAAACTTAATTTAAATCTTAATCTTATTTTTGGCACATTTGAACAAGCTGCCATTAACTTTCCCAAGTGTAATGCATAAATTTAAATATTTTTTATCATGATTAAGTAGTATGATCAAAAACATATTATTTTGGGTTGTTCCATTGTAAAAAATTGCACACAACTTATTTTCTTTTTATTTGAAACTAAGAAATTTTATTTCTTTTATTGCTTCAATCTATGCCTAGCATTTTCAATATTTTTGCCTTCGCTTTTGAAATCATCTAATCCTATCATATTTTGATATGATTATTTTATTTTATCATGAGTCCTAACATTTTATTTTTTACTTTTGATCTATTCATATCCAAACCTAACATTTTTAAAAATTTTCATTTTCTTCTACAATGTCTAACTTATCAAAACAAGAAATGTTACAACATCGGCTCCAATTGGGGACTACTTCCTCTTGTAGGATGCAGAGAGCTAGCAGATCCAAATGCCTTCTCCTCGGGCTAATGGAGTCTTTGTTGAGAAAACAAACATACTTGAAAATAAAACAAACTGGGGTATATACAATGATGAATGTGTGAATCACTCTTCTGCATCTTCAGTACTGAATGTAGTGCTTCAGATATCTTCCATTGACTGGAAATGAAGAAAATTTTCCTTCCAAATTCTCCAAGATGAAAGTATTATAACCCTTGACTTATACAATACTAAAAGGTCCAAACCAAAGGTTGTCAAATTTTCCATGTTTTTCCTCTTTCTTCCCTCCTAGAATCCCATCTCAACACCAAATCTCCTTTCCTGAAATATCTTTCTCTAGATTTTTCTATAAAATAGACTTTTCATTGGATTTAAACCCTATTTTCATTAAGTTCAATAATCAGATTGATTCTCCTAGAAAAATCATCAGGTTCTTCATTAACTTCTTGCAAAATTTTCAAAACAGGGAAAGCTAGATTTGTAGGAAAGATTGTTTCTTTACCATAAACCAACTAAAATGGAGATTTTTATGTAGATCTTTTTGGAGATATCATGTTAGCCCAAACTGCATTAATGAGACTATTATCCCAATTATTTTTATCATCTTCTAATGTCTTTTTTATGACTTTGACCAAACTCTTGTTTGATGACTCTGCTATACCATTTCCTTGTGGATAGTAAGGAGTAGAATGATGCAACATAATTTGATATTTTGGACAAGTCAATCATTTTCATACTACTAAATGTTGTTTCATTATCAGTTACTATCTGCTGAGGATATCCAAACCTGGACATAATGTTTTCTTCAATAAACATGATGACTACAGTGTATGTGGCATTTCTAACTGGAATGGCCTCTACCCATTTGGTGAAGTAATCTGTTACAGTTAGTATCCATCTATGTTGGTTGCTTGATGCTAGATGAATTTCACCTATGAAATCCAATCCCCACTGTAAGAAAGGTGCTAAAACTAATACTGGAACCAAAGGAAGTGTTTCTAGTTTTTTCTTTCTAGCAAACATTTGACATGGAGTACAGCTCCTAACCTTTGCTCCTACTTGTGAAAACATAGTAGGCCAATAGAATCCTACTCTCAATATTTTATATGTTGTAGCTATTCAGGAATAGTGTCCCCCACATCTACCTACATGAAACTATTCAATAATCCCTTCTGTTTCACTTTCTTTCAAGCAAAGAAAAATGATATTGAGTGGATCCTTATAGTATAAATTTGAATTAATGATACAGTACTTTATCGATTTTAACTTTAGTGTCTTATACTGAATCTTAGAAAATTGAGAAGGACACTCAAAGTTAATAAGAAAATGTACACTATTAGAATACCATTTTGACAGCAAGAATTTCTCATCAATATAAATAGGAACTGATTGAATTGAAGATGAAGGTTATTGTGTCTTCTTCTCTTATGAGTCTTAGGAAGGTTATTGTGGATTCTCCCCTTCTGCATTTAGAGAAGGATAGTGTGCATTATCCCCTTGTGAGTTTGGAGAAGGTTCTTATGGATTATTCTCTTCTAAAATTTCAAAAACATAATTTATTCCCAAAACTTTACAAATGGATTCAACTAAAAGTTTAGCCAAAACTTGACCTTTTTCCAACTTTGTATTTTTAATATTAAGATCAAATTCAAGTATTTGTGTAATCCATCTTCCTCTTCTCCCATTAGTGTATGGTTAAGTTAGAATAGTTTTCACAACAATTTTGGGAACATAAGCAGTAATGGTTGAGTGAAGGACATAAATTCTAAAAGACTTTAAAGCTTGGACTAAATAATAAGCATGTTTTTCAATGATGTCATACTTAATTTCTGCGTCTCTCATGAATTTACTGAAAAATTATATAGGTTGATCGTCTCCATCTTCATTCTTTTGCAAAAGGACAACAAATAAAGTGGTTCAGAGGCAAAGGAAAATATGCTAAAGGGTTCAGAGTAATTAGGGTTGTCTAAAGTTGGGGCTTTAGAAATGGCCTTTTTAATCTGGTCAAAAGCATATCTAGTTGGTATTGTCCACTTAACTTCATGATTCTTCTTTAACATATCAGTGATATCCTTAACTATTTCAGCATAGTTAGGAATGAATCTCCTTAGGAAGTTAATATTTTCAAGAAAATATTGGATCTCCTTTTTGTTCCTTGGCAATGAAAGTGCTTGTATAGTTGAAACCATTTTAGGATCAATTACCACTTCTTCCTTAGAAATGATGTGGCCGAGAAATTTCCCTTCTTTGATAGAAAACAAATACTTCTTTGGATTGAGTGATATCCCGAATTTTCTACACATGTCAAAACATTTCATCATGTGTTTTAAATGTTTCTGATCTGAGTTAGAAAACACAGTAAGATCGTCAAGATATATAACAACAAATTTGATTATCTTACTCACAAAATCTAAATCCGTAGCTCTCTAAAATGTTGCTCCAGCAGTTTTTAATCCAAAGGGAATTATGGCATACATAAATGTACCCCAAGGAGTAGTAAAATTAGTCTTATCTCTGTCCTCTGGACTCATCATTATCTGGTTGTATCCAGAGAAACCATCAAGAATTGAAAGTCTATTTTCACCTGAAAATTTTTGAAGCAACTGATCCATTTTGGGTAATGGGTAGTTGTCTTTTAAGGATGACTTTTTTAAGTTCCTGAAATCTACATAGAGTGTGATTTCTCCATTCTTCTTTCTAACAGGAACTAAATTAGCTACGCAATCTGAGTATCTTAATGGAAATATGGTTTGAGCATCAAATAAATTCTTAAGTTATTTCTCTGTGGTAGGGAGCAAGATTGGATTGATTCTTCTTAATTTTTGTTTATAGGGCTTTGCTTCAGGTTTTAAAGGAATTTTATGCGCAATGAGAGTTGTATCATAGGTTTTTAATTTAGCATAAGGCCAAACAAAAACATCCTTGTAAGCTTTAAGAAGATTCAAATACTTAGTTTTTACTTCCTGAGGTAGAGATGCAGAGATTTTAATTTTCTTGATTTCTTTAGGTGTTCCAATATTTGATTCTTCAATATCATCTTAAGGTGAATTTGATAAGATTTTCATCCCCATATACCGGAATTGTAGCAAAAGGCATGTCCATTTGAAGGCTTCCTCCTAATTTGGCACAACAAGACTGTGATAAAAGCATTCCAAACTTAGGAGGGATATCAGTGACCACAATGTCCAAAACTACAATTTTTACAGGTATTTGGGCCAAAGTTACCACTAAGTCTTTTATGAGTCCTAGACATGGTACCCTTTTGGAATCAAAAGTACATATATCATGGTAAGATAGAGTAATTTCCAAATTTAATTGATCCATAATAACCTTCGACATAATATTTTGTGAGGCTCCAGAATCTAGCATACAGTTATATAGTAAGGAATCGTGTGCTTTCAAAGTAACATAGAAAGGTGGAATTGTTTCATCTATCATGTCTAAGCTTGGACCAAATACTACTGAGGTTTTTTCATCTTGTAGACTAATTACATCCCCTTCAGCATCCACACTTGAATTTTGAATCCATTTTGTAAATTGATTTTCATATCCAGGGTTCTTTGAAAGTTCTGATAATGGGAAGGGAATTTTGACTCTCTCTAATTCCCTTTCAACATTAAAAGTTGTTAAAACAGTTTTATCAATTGAAGTAGTATCAATTGGCTGATTTAAAGGTTGTATTGTTGTTGTTTGGGTTTCGACATATTTTATATGTGGTTCAATTATAACAGGATTTTTAGGAGGCCTTCTAGGCCCTACACTTGGTCTTAAATCGACCTCCTATTTAGTTATGCAATTAAGAATTTAGAGAAGGATTGATACTTAGACACTTCAGAAATTTCTTGATCCTCTTGGGAAGTTTGATTTCGAGGAATAGGGACAATGGAAATTTTTCATGATTGTTTATATCTTTCATTATCAAAAGTGTACTATCATCAGGTTGTTGATCATCAATCAATAGAGGAGGTGGAATTTTCTGATCATTATTAGGTCTTTGAAGAATTTGAAGCTGGGGAGCTTTCTTTAATTGAGCTTGAGTTTGAGTTTGAGGTCTAGAAACAGTTTGTTGAACTGTTCTTGGTTGAGTTTCAATTTTAGAAATCCTATTAGAAATTTTCTTAAGTAATGAAGTTATCTCATCTATCTTTTGATCTTCATTTTTAGACTTGGGAGAAGAATAAGCTTCTTGATTAGATTTCATTTTCCTCTCATCCTTTTTAGCTTTGGCTTTAATTTTAGCTGAAGCAGATCTATTAGCTTCAACTTCAATGGCATTAGTTTGCATATCTTCTAAAGTATGAGATGTTCTTTCCCTAAGCATTACTGCTAAGTAATCTTCAAAATATTTGGAAAACCTAACCTTCGCTGCTGCTACTGGTGGTTTACAATCAGCAGGCATTTTACGATAGAGTTTGTTAAATCTATTAATGAAGTCAGACACTGGTTCACCATAGTTCCTTTTGATTTCTTCAAATTCTGTCAGAAAATAGACACGATCATTTTTAACACCCCATTGATTCTTAAATATGGTGGTTAATTCTTCCCAACTTCGAATAGAGTGTGCCCTCAATTGGCTAAACTAAATCCTAACATTTCCTTCTACGGATTGAAAAAACAATCTCATATATACATTCTCATATTCAATATTCATATTTTCAGCAAAGTCTAAGAATGTTGCTAAATTATATTCAACAGATAAACCAGTTTCCCCATTAAATCTTGGAAGGTGTTTCAAGTATTCAAAAGGAAAATTGTTTAGTATGTTTAGAAGTTGTACATAAGCATATCTTACTTGAACAATAGGTTGAAAACAAGCCATACCTTGTGATGAAGATGAAGAGGAATTTGTGGTGATTGTTGTAGAAGATGATGAGGTAGATGTAGAAGATGATGTTGTAGAAGATGAAGGGGTAAAATAAGGTAGTGGAAGAAGTAAAGTTGAAGATCTTCTTAAAGATTTCAAACGTGTACGAATGACCAATTTCTGGACCCCTCATTCTCCTTTTGGTTCAAATAGGATTTGAATATAAGGAGAAAAGGTCTTCTAGTTGAGCAGAAGTAGATGGAAAAGAATAAGAGGTTGGAGAAATAAAATCAGTAGGTTTGAATTCAAGTAAGTGCAAATCCAATTCTTGTTCTGATTTGGGAGATTCAGAAGGTACTTCAAGTATTTGATATGATTCTAATGAATGAACCAAAATAGAAGATTGGAAATCAACTCCTTTAGAGATCAATTCATGTACCCTAGGTGGTATATCTTCTGAATTTAAAGGAATGGGTCCAGATCTAAGAGGATCGAGGACTAAAGTATCCTCCGGTTGAGGAGGAAAGGAAGAAGAAGGGGTTTGAATTCTTCCTCTTGAAGAGGCTTGTCTTACCAGTATCTCTGGATCTGACAAAGGAAAAACAATCTCAGAATCAGAGTGAGACCTGGTATGTCTTGAAGTAGCCACTTTTGGGTTCTGTGAAGTCGCTAGGTGAAATATTTTAACCTTACTAGTCCTTTATTCACCCTTAAAGGAATAGGTATATCGTTGTCCTAGGGAAAATGGATCAAATTTCGTATCCCCGGCAACAGTGCCAATCTCATGTTGTCCTCTGAGATAATTCTAGGTTAATTAATTATGTCAGAGCTTCTAAAATATTTTTTTGTTTTAAAATGGGTTTTTGGATGACCATTGTATTAAGAAAATAACAAGCAGTTGTTTTAAACTTTGATAGTATTAAGTATTAAGAAAAGGGTTGTTGCTTTACTTCAAAACAATGATTTGATTTTGCATATGTGAAGGCATAAATTGTAAGAAAATATGATCAGCTAAATATCCAGATCGAATGTTTAGTTTATCATAAGTATGAAAGGCTAACAAACAATGTGCACAGCTTAACAAAATATATTTAACATTATGAAGATTACTGAGAATTAATTGATGTAGAGGGATTTATATAGACATATAGTCTAATAAATCAATATCTAAAAATGATTATAACTTCAGAGGATTTAAGATATACTGAGATACATTTTTCTCTTACCTACTTATCTTCATAAAACTTAAATATATTCAGAAAACAGAATGAAATGAATACTGGAAATACTTACAAGGAGACAAACTCATTGAAACAAATCCATAATCCTTTTATTAATCATCAATGATCAAAAGATCCTACAATTCTACTTTACAAGTGCTCATCCAAGGGTGCAACTCTTAATAACTCGAATGGAGAGTTATTTATATTAATTTCTATCTATTATAACCATCTAAACAAATTACGAAATAGTATCAAAATATAGGAATACAAAAACTACTCAATTGATTTGTCACTATCTTTAAGGAAGTGGTTGATGATGTGGCCCCAAAATGTGTTGCTTTGTTGGCATGTTGGAGATGAAAGTTACTTGATAGTTTTACACAAGTGATCCCATATTTCTTGACTTGGTATATCCATATTAATTAATCTTCTAAAAAATTCATCTACTTCAGTATATCTCTCAAAAGTAAGCTTGTTAATAAAGAGATGTTTGATTTCATGTCTGATTATTAAATCAAAATCTAAAGGCTCCATAAAATCTTTTCCTTTCATATGACCTTTAATCCCTGCAAATTTGGCTTTGTCAATGGAAATTATGTAGATCTTCTTACAGTACTCCTCCAAGTTGATTAATCTATCACTAGGAGCTACTAATCCAGGCACTCCTCTCTGATTTAGGAGGTTGAACTTGATGTGAAATCTTTGGACAGCAACGTCCAAAGTTTGACACTTGGTTTCCAACTGATTTAATAGATTCTTCTTCTGCAAAACTTTCTATATTCCAAAATTGTCTTAGTTCTATCTGTGATGTTAATTTTTTCTACTTTGGCTCTTCTTTTGGAATTCAGCACTTTAATCATGTTTGAAGCTTCGGTTGGTTTCTTCTTAAGTGTTGCATTTTCCTACTCAATGACAGCTTTGCACTTATCGATTAGTTCTTCACGTTCAAACATAATATGTATGGAGGGCCATACTTCGATCATAGCTTAACTTATTTTAGTCCAGATGCTTTCCTTTGCTTAGGCCAAGCTGTCTACCATCAATAGCTCACTCTCTAATTTCTGAACTTTCTGTGCTAACCTGTGATATTTATGCATTTCTTCCATGTACAAAGTATCATTCTTTATCTTCTGAGCTTATATTTTCCTAAATTTCTCCAAAAGATTTTCTTTCTCCTGCTTTTGTAAAGTCAAATCATGCACAATCTTGCTTGGTTCACCTGTTGTTGATGTAGATTATGTTGTTGTTGATGAAGAACTCAGCTTTGTGCCTGCAACAACAATATGTACTGCTAGAATTGGAATCATGGCAAGCTAAGTTGATCGTTCCTTCTCCTTAAGTAAACCTTCAATTCGTTCCTCCATCTTCTTGATTTGAATGTTCTTCTCAATGATGAGTTTTAGCATTTCCTCTCTATTCTGTTCACTTTCCTCTATCTCCTTAGTTTGGGGATCTTCTGTAGAAGGAAATTTTAGCTTCTTTCGAAGAGCTACAATGTCTACCTTATTCTTCTTAATAATTTCTTCTACAGCCTTATCATCCTTAGGGTCATACCCAATCTTTATTACAATATCTTCTAATTATTTTAGCTTATTGTCTTTAGCTAAAGAGGAAAGTTTCTCAATATTCAATGGTGACTGCACATTTGACATAGTTGTTCTCAATTTGACAATGCCATGGCTATGTTAGTCATGGTAGAGAAAAGAAACTCTCCTAAATGTCTGTACATGTCCATATGGTCAATGGGATGATTTTGAGTTGCATCAAATGAGAATATGGTTTTCTTGTAATCAAAAGTAGCTTTGGGAAAAGGGAGTTGGTCTTGTAGAAAATCCATCTACATCCTTCCCTTTTGACTGTCAATCGTTGTCTACAAACTATGTTGTGATGTAGAGGTATGCTTCCAAAACTTACTGTAAACATTTTCCTTTAGAGATTCATTCTTCTGTTTTATCTCTAAGAATCTAGAGAAAATGTTTTGATCACCTTTTTCACGGGTTCCAACAGATTGAATAATATTCATGGGCTCTTATGAAGTTGAAGAAGATGATGGAATATTAGGAACACTTCCCTCGGCTATTGTAGATACTTATGCATCACCCAAATCGATGATCTTTGGTTCTTTTTTACTTTTCTTATTAGAAATGTTAAAATTTGTCTTATGCTTGTTCTGCTGGATAATGAATTATTTGGAAATGTTTACATAATATGATGGTTCTTCTCTAGGCCTTTTCTGCTGCTTGTCTTGAGAGATGGGAGTTTGCATTGCGGAGGTAGAAACAATATGCACCTCTGATTCTTGCAATGTATTTTCTGCCCATTGATCATGGTTCATGAATTTCTCAATCTCTGGCCTAGGTGTATGGTTGTAGGGCGTTGTCTTCAGCTCCACCCTTAAGTTTGAAATAATGTTGAACGGATCATAGTACCAAGTGAAACTTGGCTGAAATTTCATCCTCTTTAGGATTGCATCTGCTTCAATTCTTGCTAATCTGGTATTGCATATAAAAGAGCATACTTTAATCTTGATCTTAAACTAATATTTTCTTTTACCTGAAAAAAGTGCAATTCATCCATGTTAATCATCTGTCTAATATATCCCAAAGAGAAAACTCTCATTGGAACATATTTAGGTAGCTTGTAATGTTCCAATTCACAACCATCCACTCTGATCTTTGTGTAATTCTGGTAAAGATACCATTCTCCAGTTTTAACTTGATCACTTAAATGAATTATTTTTTTGATGTCTGATCTAATCCTAGGCTCATTCTAGCTACTTAAAAGTTGGGCAACTAGATGAATGAAGGAACCAATGAAATCTGTAAATGAAAACTTAGTTGAAATGGATCTAACCAACTGATTCCAATGAATGACTAACTGATTAACACCCTGATCATCCTGTTTATGCAATGTAATTTGTAATGAATCCCCCTACTGAAAAAGAAACATGTGAGCTAGTACATAATTTTACTTGAACATCCCTTGAGTTGTCAAACTCATCATTTGTTCATGCGTATTATTAACCAAAAACTAGTTGTAATTGTACATGGATGTTGGTTGATTGTCTTTGGAGAAAATGGAAAAATAACCTAGAATTGACTCATCTAATGTTCTGTCAATTTGACAGCCTAACAAACAATAAATTAAGGAAATAACATGCCTGGTTGCTTCAGGGAACATGGTGGATGGGTAAGGAGGGTTCTTCTTCGGATGCTCAGTATCATCTGGAAGAAAGGTTTCAAAGATTCGTGCCCTCTGAGGAAAGGTCAATTTGTGATATAAATCCATGAGGGGAAATTGGAAAAAATTGCTGAGGGAATCAATATATGGGATAAGCATCATTTGGTTTATGGTCAATATAAATCATAATGTCTCCATTCTAAGCTACTACAGTCCTTTTAAGGGGATCATACCTAGCTTGACACCAGGTGACTAGGTTAGGGAACTCATGGGTTTGACGAAATGTGTACAGAGGTAATAAAGTCTCCCAGAGCTTGACTTCATCCTGTTTGTCCAAATATTTATGTTTTAGCCACATATGCAATTCATAGAGCTCAAATTTTAATTTTATGTCTATAATCTTGAATAATTGGTCGGCTAATGGGACATGGTCAAGATCAATCGGGTTAGACACACTAGGAGTTTCTTCAGTGACTGGTTTTAGATCTTTTCCTTTGGAAGCCAATGAACTGCAGAGGAAAATGTCTCTATCAAATTGATAGCATATGAAAAGGTGGTCTTTGCAAATAACAATTTTTTTTACAATGTTGGGTGTGGAACCTGATTATATTGTTTATTTTTTATCACAGCGTTGGACACCTATACCTTAATTCGTAATTAAACGCTACCTAGGGGGTCCAGGGGGGGGCACTATGAAATCTGGAGGTTCAGTACCCAAAAAAATATTAGTGGTTGAATAGAGATTTATCATAGGGAGGGACAAACCCTCATATTTTTGGAGATGCAATGGAATGGATAACTCTGAAGTCCTACTTGCCTGACTAACAAAATTCTCTTTCATAGACAGACAATCCTAGAAAAAATTGTCTCATTCGAAACAAACCAAATGTAGTGTTGGTGTTGGGTCCCCTAAGTCTGACCATTCTGTTATATTTTGTAATAATTTAGTCTTGCATAGGGGTTTTGGGGTGGGTCAAAACCCCTCATGAATTGTAATGGGCCAGAGGGTAGATCAAGGAGCTGCAAACCATGGTTTGCAGACCATAGCATAGCGCGCACTAAATAGTATAAATGAATGAGTATATTGAGTCTAGGAAGTCAGTTTTTGGGGGAAAAAATATAAATGCGGATGATAGACTGGGATATTTTGTGATAGTTCGACAGATTGTCTGGCTAGAACGCTGATGTTGGTTGTGTGCACGGATACCTTAGTCCTGTCGTGTGCAGAGCTCGATGGTTGTGTGCGTGGGCTATTGAAGTGTTTTGTAAGAAGAACTTGACCTGATAAATAATAAGAGAAGGTTGTTGCGAATACCCGAGTTATATATGCATCTATTGGTTCTATATGTTTCTGCATAATATTTCCATTTCCTATACTGTCTAAAGATAGATCTCTTGTGCAGTTGTGATTTGGTTTATATGAATTCTTATTGGATGGATCTGATGATATAAGGTTCTGATATTATGTGTTAATGGTTATTGTTTGATTCATAGTTGTTGTGTTAACTTGCACAAGATACTCTACCCATTTGACCTAAATCTGTCTGAAAGAGTTTAAAATTGCGCAGTGCCCCCAAAGCTAAAAAAAACAGATGTAAAATTGCCTTGTAAAATTATAGTAATTTCTAGTCAATCTAGGTCGTTCATTAGGCGGATGATTTGACAGTAGAAGTTATGTTTAGTTTAGGGTTTTTGTCCTAGATGCAACCCCCTCGCTTTGTATGAGGGTATTGTATTGCAGCTGTGTATTGTATGTGTATTCTCAGAGTGAGAAACAAATGGGGAGACTGTGAGAGAGAACAGAGGATATTGCAGTGGATCTACTGTAGGTTGTGTCTCTTCATTTTGCTAGATAATAGAAAGGAAGGACTAGCTGTTCGGGGTGGACATAGCCCAAACTGGGTGAACCACGTATATCTGTGTCTCTCTGGTTTTATGTGTTTTGTGTGCTTGTGTTTTCCGCATATTTTATGTGTTGCATTGCTCTGAAATATATAACTTTCTAACAGACAATGTCGACAGATGGTGGAGCTGTAAATTGAAACTGTGTTTCTACAAACCAGCAATTTCGACAGAATAACAAATGAATCAAAGGGTGATGTAAGGAATGGGATAGTTTTATTTATAGAATGTTTGTATTAACGTTATGGGGATGATTGTTGGAGAAATGACCATGGAGGTTTAATGGAGCAGGTGATAATGGGAGCAGAAGAATAACGGTAAAGGAGTGTGTGTAATAGGATGATAGACTACAATGGTAAGGGAGTAGGTGTAACGGGATAGTACAGGTGGTGGGAGTTGATTTGGCATCAGGAAACGGTCATTGGAGGGAGGTCAAATAGCCGTTTGCAGGAGTCAAAACAACCATTGGGAGGAAGGAAACGGTAAGAGGTATTGAGTGCGGGGGGGTACGAAATGTTGAGGGAGCGACACGTATGCAAGGGGCACTTCAAAAATAAACCACTTTTCGGACCATGAAAGTGCAGAAGTGTCCTCAGACACACAATTTTATTGATCAAGAAAAAATATTACATAGCAAATTACAGGAGTTTACACACGTAAACTCACACTCTCACATTCTCTCATTACACATTACAATGAAAATAGGAAACTAACCTATTTATAAGCTCTATGCTATAACTTAATCTAGTTATGGATCACTTGGAAAATAAACAAGTGTCCATTTACAATAAATGAGCTTCTAACCAAACTACTAAATTTACTCCTAACTTAGAGCCTAGGAAACGACTCTTTTCTAGAGTCCTAATTTTTAATAACAAATTTCTATTTCTAAATATCTCAAAGATTTATTAAATATTCTAGAATAATAATTATTAATTTAATATATTAAATTAATAATTATTTTATTCAAACACTATAACCTATGATAAAAATTATTTTTAGATCATCTAACATTCCCCCCTATGATCCAAATATACATTACAACAGATACCAAGTTCATCACTGAACTTAGTAAACTTTATTCTACCAAGAGGTTTTCTGAAAATGTCGGAGGTCTGATCTTATGAAGGGCAAAACACTGGCTTGATGACGTCCTTTGCAATGAGAGATCTGATATGATGATACTTGGTGTCCACATTCTTTGTCTTTGAATGGAAAACTGGATTCTTGGCAAGCTTTATTGTTGATTGATTGTCGATGAATAATGAAGTAGCTTCTGCTGGAGGAATCCCCAAGTCCTGTAAAACTCAACGTAACCAAACAATCTCACATGCTGCTTCCCATGCTGAAATGTACTCTGCTTCTGCTGAAGAAGTGGCCACTGTACTTTGCTTCTTGCAACTCCAGGAAACTGCAGCTGACCCCATGTTCATTAAGTAACCTGAGGTTGATGCCCTGTCATCAATACTGCCTGCAAAGTCGGCATCTGAAAATCCACCAAGTACAAAAATTTTAGTCTTTTTGTAAAGAAGACCAAAATCTTTTGTTCCTTGGATATATCGAAGAACTCTTTTGGCTGCATTCCAGTGGCTGTCTAATGGTTCCTGCATAAAACGTGAAAGAATACTGACTGCATAAGATAGATCAGGATGAGTGGTTGTCAAATAAATCAAGCTGCCAATCAACTGTCTGTAAGTCGTGCTGTCCACTCTTTCCCCCCCTTCAAATTTTGAAAGTTTTAAGTTTTGTTCCATAGGGGTAAGGATAGGCTTACAATCCTGCATTCCAAATCGCTGAAGAATTTCTGCTGCATATTTACTCTGGGAAATGAAGATCTGATGTGGACGTTGGAATACTTCAACTCCAAGATAGTAGTGAAGTAGTCCCAAATCTATCATCTTAAAACCTGCATGTAACTCCTTTTTCACCTGTTCAATGTGATCATCATTGTTGCCTGTAATGATCAAATCATCAACATACATAATGAGAATGACCAGATATTTTCCCTGTTGGCACACATACAAAGTATCATCAGATTCACTGCGATGAAAACCAACTTTGCGAAGGTATTCATCCATTTTTGCATACCAAGCGCGGGGAGCTTGTTTTAATCCATATAAAGCCTTGATTAATTTGCAGACTTTATGTTCTTTCCCTTCAACTTCAAACCCTGGTGGTTGTGTCATATATACATCTTCCTGTAAGTCCCCATTGAGAAAAGCGCTTTTGACATCCATTTGATGAACTTTCCACCCTTTCTGAGCTGCTAAGGCAAGTGTGAGGCAGATGGTGTTCCATTTAGCTGTGGGAGCAAAGGTCTCCTCATAATCGATCCCTTCCTGCTGCGCAAAACCTTTAGCAACAAGTCGTGCTTTATACTTGTCAATATCACCATTTTTCTTGTACTTAATTCGATAAACCCATTTGCATCCAATAGGTTTAACATGTTGAGGACAATCAACAAGTTGCCAAGTGTTGTTGTCTTGAACTGCCTGATATTCATAAACCATTGCTTGTTGCCATGCTTTATGTTTTACTGCCTCTTGAAAAGAAGAAGGTTCAGTAAAATCATTTGCTATCAAAGAAAAATTGCCTTCATTTCGTTTTTATGCCCTTGTTCCTGTTTTGTTTTGTTCATTAGGCCTTACATCTTTCAAAAGTTGAACTGCCCATTTTGGAAGTTGTTGCTCACTTGTTTGAGGTTCTGAGAAGTCCCCATCATTGTAGAGGGGGTTAATGTAAACTGATGTTCGTCGTTCAGGTGGTGAATTTGGAGAATCATTGTCAGAAGAACTGCTGCTGCTTGGAGACGCTGATGAACTACTAGAAGACCCAGATGATTTTGTTGAAGTAGATGGACTGGATGACTCATCTTCAGAGGAAGGAAAATCAAGTTCATACCAATTTGGTGAAGTTGGTTGACTTTGCATATTTCCTTTCCTTTTACTGCCCTTAGTTTCTAACTTGTGAAGAAGATTTTCGATTTCTTCAGCACTCTTACTCTCTGTTTCATCAAAAATGACATCCCTGCTCACAATAAATTTTCCATTTGTCAAAAGACGATACCCTTTCTTTTCATCTGAATAGCCAATCATGGTGCATTTCAAACTTCTTGAATCAAGCTTAGTTCTCTTTTCTTTGGGAACTAAGGCATAATATATGGATCCAAAAACTCGAAGATGTTTAACTTTAGGTTTGAAACCAAACCAAGCTTCATAAGGGGTAATTCCATCTAATGAAGTAGTTGGAGATCTGTTTCTTAGATAGACAGCTGTATGGATTGCTTCTGCCCAATATGTTGGACTTAACCCTTTGAAAGTTAACATGGATCTCGCCATGCCTAACAATGTGCGATTCATCCTTTCTATGACTCCATTTTGCTGTGGAGTGTAAACATTTGTAAGATGCCTTCTGATGCCATTTTCACTGCAATAAGTTTTGAATTCATTTGAGTTGAATTCTCCCCCATTATCTGTCCTGAGAGTACCTATCTTTTCTTTGACCTCATTTTCAACAAGTTGTCGAAAAATTTTAAATTTCTCAAATGCTTCTGACTTGTTTTTCAAAAAATAAACCCAAGTCATTCTACTGAAATCATCAATAAATAGCAAGAAATATTTGCAACCACCTAATGAAGTTTGTAGTGGACCACACACATCACTGTGAACTAGTTGCAGCAGCCTGTTTGCACGCCATGTACTTGTTGGAAAACTTTCTTGACTCTGTTTGCCATAAATGCAGGCTTCACATTTAGCATTTTCCTTGTTGAAAGTTGGAAGTCCTTTAACCATCCCTTGTTTCTGCAATTGAGAAAGACTATCAAAATTCAAATGTCCATATCTTACATGCCATAATCTTATAGGTGAAATTCCTGTAGTAACTGCCCCTGCAAAATCAGAATGCCTTGGAATAACTGTCCCTTTCATCCTTAACAGTTTTCCGTCTTCATATCCTGTCATCATTGTTTGGAAGTTCTGTTTGACTGAATTACTCTTAACTAAGCCATCTTCCATAATTATTTGATGTCCAGCTTGTCGAATCATGACCAAAGACAACAAATTTTTCTTAAAGGTGTGTACATACCACACATTGGAAATCAATTTTTCTCCAATGTCAGGGAGAAAAACTTTAACTGCACCTTTTCCATAAGGTGTATGTTTTGTATCATCTGCTAGAAAGATGGAATTAAGATGGCACTCTTGAAAATTCCAAAAGAAATCTCGTCTACAGGTCATGTGCTGAGTTGCTCCTGAATCCAAAATCCAAGCATCTTCATAATCACTCTTAACATAAGAGGAAAGTTGGATTGTTGGTGAAGAAGTGAAGACATATTCTGAGTCATTATCATCTTGATCTTGATCATTTGCAAACTATGTTGAAGGTTGTTGAAACTTAGAAATTTTATTGATAGATGTGCGACAATCTGAAGCATAGTGACCAACTCTGTTACATCGCCTGCAAACAATTTGACTTAAATCAGTGCCTCTTCCTTGAGACTATCCTTTACCTTGAGACTGTCCTCGACCTCTGCTTTGTCCTCTGTTTTGAGATTGTCCTCTTCCTGGATTCTGTCCTATGCCTTGCTGAGATCCTCTGTTTTGATTGTTGCCTCTACCTTGAGAATTGTTTCTGCCTGAATTTGAGCCTCTGTTGGAGTTGTTTCCTCTGTGTTGACTACGACCACGACCTTGCGCTGCTTGATTTTGATTAAAATTACCTTTGCCTTTGTTTTTGGAATTGTCAGCTGGGGAGTTGCTAGTACTGGCTTCTATGAGAAAAACATCTTCACCAACTTTCTTTTTCTTCCCAAAATTTTTATCATGTTGAGTCAACATTTCGCAGAGCTCATCAAACTTTAGCTTTTCTAACTTTCCAGTTAGCTGTAGAGTTTCCAAAAAATGTGTGTAGGAAGAAGGAAGCCCAACAATTAAAATTGTGACCATAAAACTATCATCAACTGCTTGAAAACCAACATTAACAATTTCCTGCTTAATATTCTTAAGTCTGGAGATGTATTCAAGAATATCTCCTTCTTTAGTCAATTTTTGATGCAACAATTTTAATTGTAGATCAACTCTTTTTGATTGAGGCTGAGTATCAAACAACTCTTTAAAAGTTCTCAAAGCAGACCAAGCATCTTTAGCATTTTCGATATGGACATACATTTCATCATTGACAGAGGATTTAATGAGAGCTAATGCTTTGGCATTTTTAACTTCCCATTTTGCTAGCGCAGCTGCATCTGTAGGTTTATTTGGCTTTACATCTCCATCACAAATATCATGCCATAGTTCATTATAAACAAGAGTGATTTCGATGAGGCGTTGCCATGTTTTGTAAGATTTTGAGCCTTCAAGTTTGTCGGAATCAGAAAAGAAATTAATCAACTTAGACATTGTAGTGTTAAGACTTCACACCACGAATCAAGCTCCAAAAAATATCAAGATGCGCAACACAACAGCAACACACGACACAAAAAACGAACTATCGGGGCTTGGCCTTGACCCTCGAATAGTCGTCAAAACAGGAGAAAATTGACTGAGCTTTGCACTTGGCTCTAGTCAAGTTCTCAAATATTTACAAGGAAAATTTCAAAATTTGACTTTTACAATGATGCGCTTGCAGAATTTTGGTTAAAAAAAAAAGGTAACCCCCCCTCAAAGTAAAATTAATTTGAGTTACAATATTCCCCAGAAACAAATTACAAGGCAAAAAACTCCTTATTACTCCAAAAAATTACAATACCCTTATTGCTCCAATAAAAAAACATTACAAAAAAATATGCCTTATCACTCCATTACATCACTGCATCTTATAATTCAATTACAATTTAAAAAAAATATAACTCCAAAAAAAATTTATGCTTGACTCACGTTTTGTTGATAACTACGCACCAGAATTGGACAAGTTGTAAACATTACAATTGAAAAAAAAATTGTCCAACCGCGTGAATTTTGAATGTTGTATCAATTGATTTAATCGGACGCTGCTTCCAATTGAACGCAGATCTGGAAATTCCAGAACGCAATCCTTTGTTCAATTGATTCAATCGAACAATGCTTCAATTTAACGTTGGCTTCAATTTGTTTAAAAACTGATTGCAACACTCTTTCCTGTATCAAATCAAATACATAGCTTCAATTGAAACGTTGTTTTGTTTTTTTGGTTGAAAACGCTGGTTCATCGCTGCAAGGTTCATATACGCTGGTTCAATACGCTTTGCTGGTTCTTAATAAATGAAGAATCGATGCCAGAATCGATTCAGAATCGATTTATATGTAAACGCTAGTTCTAATCATTTAAAACGTTGTTTTAAAGGCTGTTTGAATGCTAGAAGTTGAATTGATGCCACATGTATTCAAATCGATTTACGAAGTTGGCTTTTCAATGCAGTTAAATGCAGAACAAGGCAGCTAAACATTCTTTGGACAAACCTCTGCAGAAACCTTCAGGAAAATGCAGAACGTCGGCTGGCTTTTCAATGCAGCTACCATTTTACTGTTTGATCTCCAGAAGCGATGTTCAAGTGGTTGCAGAATCGATGTTCATGTAAATGCTTTTAAAATGTAAATGTAGAATCGATGTTCAACAGCACTTTCCCCTTTTTTTTTTACTTCACTCAAAATGCAGAATCGATGTTCATTATATTGCGCTTTAAAAATTAAATTATACAGCGCTTTCCATGACAACGCTTACGCGCAAGTATTAGTAAATGATTCAAGAAATTATTCCATGACAACGCTTTCCCCCTTTTTTACTTCACTTAAACAGTTTGAATTAGAATTAAACAATGCTCTCTTCTTTTTTTTTCACTCAAACAATTTGAAATAGAAAAAGTCACACAAATTTGCAGTGGCTTTTAAAAAATGATTTTAGAATTTACAGATCTAAAATCAATAAAAAAAATTGACAATTTTCATACCAATCTTTTGCTGATCACTTCAATGGAGTTGAGTTTTCCACAACCTGGTAGAGCTGGAATCTCCTCCTCACAGCATTACCGTGGCTCCGATACCACATGAAAGTGCAGAAGTGTCCTCAGACACACAACTTTATTGATCAAGCAAAAAGATTACATAGCAAATTACAGGAGTTTACACACGTAAACTCACTCTCACATTCTCTCATTACACATTACAATGAAAATAGGAAACTAACCTATTTATAAGCTCTATGCTCTAACTTAATCTAGTTATGGATCACTTGGAAAATAAAAAAGTGTCCATTTACAATAAATGAGATTCTAACCACTCTACTAACTTCACTCCTAACTTAGAGCCTAGGAAACGACTCTTTTCTAGAGTCCTAATTTTTAATAACAAATTTCTAATTCTAAATATCTCAAAGATTTATTAAATATTCTAGAATAATAATTATTAATTTAATATCTTAAATTAATAATTATTTTATTCAAACACTATAACCTATGATAAAATTTATTTTTGGATCATCTAACATCGGGAAATGGTCGTTGGAGGGAGGTCAAATAGTCGTTGGCAGGAGTCAAAACAACCATTGGGAGGAAGGCAACGGTAAGAGGTATTGAGTGCTGGGGGGGGTATGAAATGTTGAGGGAGCGACACGTATGCAAGGGGCGCTTCAAAAATAAACCACTTTTCGGACCACCCCCCCCCCCCCCCCAGCATTATCGAGAAATGGGGAAAGGGAGTGCGAAATGCCTTCCCCGCCGTTGGTCTGGGTGGGGAAGAGATCCACTGTTGAGATTTGCTCTGCCATTAAGATAAAACGGAAAAATCACTTTGTCGTATTGTGACTTTAGAATAAAACCATTTCATGCGCTTTATTACAATAATATTTAACTACTTAATGAAACGATTAACACTAATCAAACTTAATTTAAATCTTAATCTTATTTTTGGCGCATTTGAACAAGCTGCCATTAACTTTCCTAAGTCTAATGTATAAATTTAAATATTTTTTATCAAGTTTAAGCATAATGATAAAAAACAAATTATTTTGGGTTGTGGCAACATAACAAACTGTACACAACTTATTTTCTTTTTATTTGAAACTAAGCAATTTTATTTCTTTTATTGCTTCAATCTATGCCTAGAATTTTCAATCTTTTTGCCTTCATTTTTTAAAGCATCTAATCCTATCATTTTCTGATATGATTATTTTATTTTATCATGATTCCTAACATTTTTTTTTTGTTGATCTATTCATATCCAAACCTAACATTTTTAAAAAAATTCATTTTCTTCTTCAATGTCTAACTTATCAAAACAAGAAATGTTACAACAAGTCTGGTGATCCCTTTGTCTAACAACTCTTGAATTTGATTTTTAATTTTTTCACTTTCCATGAGTGGCATCTTGTACATGCCAATGTTAGGATGAGGACAATATTGCTGCAATTTTATTTCATGTTGGATTCCCTTCTTGGGAGGCAATCCTTTGGGCTCCTGAAACATCTCATCATATTGGTTAACAACCTCAACCAAATCATTTTTAAATATTGAGTCACAACCTTGACAAGCTTCATTATCGACATCATTCGTTTTTTTGACCATTAAAAGCACAAAATTCTTGCTATAGTTAATAAGTCTCTTCATTTGTCCGGCATTAGCAAGTGAAATATTTAGTTTCCATCGTTGTGCTCTAACAATGTACTGAATACCATCTTTGAACAAGTGATACTTGTTTTAATGGCGATGAAAAATAACTTTCCTATCATAAAGATATGGGCTTCCCAAAACAATACCAGGATTATCAAGTGGAACTATAACAAGCTCAACTTCATCAAGAAATTTGGTTGTAATTGAAAATCTAAATATGCATTTCCTCGTCACTTCTAAGTTTGCATTCTTGCATATCCAACCTAAAGGATAAGGTCTTGGATGAGGAATGGTCTCTAAATTTAACTTCTTGACTAAGTCTTCAGAAATAAAATTTGCTTGTGAACCACCGTCAAAGAGTGTATCAATTTTGGTATTCTTTGAAATAACTCGAATATGGAAAAGTTCAATTATTTTTTTCTCATCTTGAGTATCATTAGTACAATTTGAAGATCTAGTGCTTTTTATGTCCTTACCTTTCATTACCATTGTTGTGATATTTGTTTCATCTCCCGAATCAGATCCTAAGTCATGTTTTGTAGTTGCAGTTGTCTTATGCTTCCCTTTATTGTTAAACTTTTTTTGTTTCATCTCAGGATGAAGCTTGCAACAATGAGCTTCATCATGGCCCTCCTTGGAACAATGTTTGCATGTTAATTTTTCTCCTTCCTTCTTGACGAATGCATTCTTATTTCCTTTCCCTTTGAATTTACTCTTTCCTTTATCTCCACTTTGAAATGGCTTTTTTCTACCCTCTTGTCAAATGTTTTTCACTCTTGCTTCAAGATGTGTTTCATGAACACAAACCTCATCTAAACTTGCAGGATTAAACATAAGGATAGTATGCCTTAAATAACTATGTAAACCCCCAATATATTTCAAAAAAGTGTCTTGTCATGACAAATATACACCTAAAATTAGAGATATTATTCTAAACCCTTGGATGTAACTTTCCATACTTTGACCTTTTAGCTGTCTAAAATTCTACCAATCCATAATAGCCTTCTGCATATAATCTAATAGATAAAATTTTCTTCTAAGTGTAGCAATATATCCAAGAGGTTAAGACCTTACCATGCTTTTTCATATCCTCTTGTGTTTTGGCTTCCTACCAAATCAAAGCAGCACTTTCCAACATTAATGAAGCCAATTGAATCATTGTTTCATCATCTTTGATGTTTTGAATCCTGCAATATACTTCAATTTGATGAACCCAATTATCAAGTTTTTTAGCATTAAATTCACCGTTATACATTGGTAATTCGAATTTAATATCAAGTTTCAATAAGGGAGTTTAACCATGACCCTTTGGGGTGTGTGGAGGTGTTTGAGTAAATATTGTTGTGGAAGAGGATGAAGATGAAGGTGAGGATAGAGGTGAGGATGGTGGTTTGTCACTATTTCCTTCTGAAAGCTTGCCATCATCTCCTCCTTTTCCTCCAAAATAACCCTCTCCTTTTGAAGGCTTGGAACTCTCACCCTGCAATCTTGAATTTCTCTCTTCATAGATAACTTTCACCATTTCAATCATGTCAAAGAAAGATTTTATGAAAGATTTAACATCCTATAACATATTATAAGACTCTCCTTCATGTGACATACTTGTTGAAGTTTTCAACTGCAATTTGAGGTAGAATTTGTGGTGGAGATTGTGGAAAACATGTTCTCCTTGTTCTTGACCTAACTTGAGGACTTGCAACCACAAGCTTTCCTTCTCCTCTCTTGAGCTTCAACCTTGTAAGCATCACATACACTTGCAAATAATTAAATCCTCACAATAGCAAAGAAAACCAGTGCTCTGATACCAAACTTGATTTGTATATGTATGTGCTTGAGGATTGTATAAATTGCAAGTAAATTGAATGAGTTTTAAGGTACTTAAGTTAAATTCTTCAACACATTTAAACATGAACTTAACTCATAAATTTTAGAAAATAGCATAGAAATAAATCCATAATAGTAACCATAAAAAATAAAAATAAAACAAATGATGAAGGATTTCACCCCTCCTGGGCTACGTCTCTTGGTCCAACTTCCAATGCTTGACCCTCTTTCATTATGCTCATAAAATGATGATTACAATGAGTTAAAGTGCTCAAATGGCTTCAAAAGTTGCTCCAAAAGCTTCATAGCCATAAAAAATGTCTTTCTAGCATCTTTCTACTCCCAAAAAGACCAAATACTGAGAAATTTATGCCTCTTTCTCTCTTTTCCCCAATTTTGTAGCTAAACTCCCCACAATTCGGCCCAAACCTAGCACGGGCGCCCCGAACGCGGAAAATTCCCTCTAAACCTAGCACAATTCCTTCTTAGCGTATGAATTTGTAGGACCGATAGTTTGGCCAAGAAGCCCCGAAATCTGCGTGCGCACCTGGTCACGTGAGCCTTCATAAGGCCAGGGGTTGGCCCCCGGGGCCGACCCCCCACCGCTGGTGGTTAAGCTCGCGACTTCTGGGCGTGTTCACATGGGCAGTTATGATGCGTGGTTAAGACTAACAGTTTCGGAGGCACGCAGTTAGCAAACGTTGGTTTGAGCGCTCACATGGTGCAATCAGGAGATGCGGTTAAGGATTTTAGTTACGGAGGCGGACAGTTAACGCTGGCGGTCCGGTGGACTATCACATGCAGAAGGTGAAGGTTATGATTATCAGCATGGGGGAGGGCTAGGGTATAGCCCCCGCCACCCTTGCCAACAGTCTGTGGAGCGGGGACGGCTAAGGGCTAGGCCCTATCCCACCCCCAACTCCATATGCATCACCATAACATTTAAATACAACTTCACAACTATACATGTTAAGTCATAAAGTGTGACGAAATGTTTAAAGCGGTGATTTGTTGTTGGGAGGTTGTGGGTTTGACCCCCGCTAACCTCACCTTGACCCTTGCAATAATTTTAGTGGTCACTGAGGTGCCACATGGCATCCTAGGGATGGGCCACGTGGTGACCTCCGGTTGGTCCACATAGTAAACACCAACAACCAATAAATATTCGCCCAATCGGTAAAATAATAAAATTCCACTTGTCGCGTTTCCATTAGCTCTTGAAGCCCAGTCACCTTGCTCAATCAGCTCTATGGACTGCTGACTGGGAAACCTACACATTTTTTTTGCCAAAACTTGCTTTTTTTTCCAAATTGAACAAAACTCGTTTCTGGGAGCATACAGTGTCAGTTTTTCCCAAAACGAATTTCATGATATTCAGAACAATGAGATCTACACAAGAGAACAAGTTTTGAGCCATTCCGAAAATTTTCATTTTTAAGTACCAAATCACTAATTGTTGACATGGATTGGACATCGCACATGCACATTCTTGATGGACTATGCTATGCTCATTCAATATTTCATAAAATAATGCACCCATGCACTTGTTACAGACTTAGCATGTGTGAGCGAGTGATTTTGACACTTCCAATCCAAGAAGGGAGCTCAAAAGCATCAAATGACCAAGAAATGAATACAGGACGACTGATCACGAGATCCAAAATAGGTCCAAAATGCAGGTGTATGCAAGATATTGGAGGGTGTTTGTCACAATTGTTGGACATTGGGTTCAACTCTCCCCGTGTGTTTCGCGACATGGACTAACTGCCTCTCATGGATCCTAACTCTGGCGATTGTAGTGGAGACTAACGCCTGTGGGTTTTAGTCTAATGGCAATCGTGATTCCAACAAGTGGTATCAGAGCGATAGGTCTTGAGTTTGAAACTCACTCGTCTCGTGTTGGGGGGGAGATTGTTGGACATTGGGTTCAACGCTCCCTGTGTGTTTTGCGACATGGACTAACCACCTCTTGTGGATCCTAACTCTGGCGATTGTAGCGGAGACTAATTCCTGCAGGTTTTGGTCTAACAGAAATCGTGATTCCAACAACAACAACAATAGAACAATGATTGATTGTTATGTATATGAATGGGTCTTCATTTTGAATGCATTTTTAAGTATTCTTTGTTACAACAAGAAGAAGAATAAAATAAAGGTGTTGTTACACAAGAACCAACCAAAAAAAGTTGCCACTTAGATATATTTCAGAAAAAAGAAGGCTCACGACAATAACAAGCTCTTGAGGAAATAAATAATTGAAGAAAACTTTTCAAGTCTTGGAGGTATCTCAAAGTCACAAAAATGACTTATTGACAAATCTTGTACACCTCAAGACTATAGAAAGGAAGCTACAAAAATAAGATTATTTTAATCCATGGAAATCAATGCAAATATGCGTGAAGACATATAACATCTTCAATTGGGGGAAATGTTGAGTCTCCAAAATTTCATCCATTTCACCCTATTTTCTTCCATTTTCCTTCAGTATTTACCATATTTTTCAACTCCATAACCATGCACTAAGACTATCTTCATGATTAAATATGGGTTTAGACATACTATTTTCCAATACATTTATTTTGGTATTTTGAGTAAATTTATGGTTAAATATTATAAAAATAACATGTATTCACTTATATATAAAACTTGGATGAGTTTTGTGATGTGTGTAGGCCTATTTGAAGATTCCATCACAATCATATTTGGGCTCTAAGTCTCAAATTCGAATTTCCTTTCAAACTCTTGAATATTTGAGGAAGATTTGAGATCATTGATCAAATACATTTCATGGAGAAGAATCGTGGAAGTTTTCATAATTGTATCCTATCAAAGCTATGAGATATTTATGAGAGAATATGAAGAGATGCTAGTTACTAAATGTTAACATATGGTTGTAACCACATGAGATATTTGTGGATTTAGGAGAGATGTGTGGATCTAGGATATATTTGTAGATTTACATTTATGAATTAGTTATCTTAGTTTTTGTATAAATAAGACTTCCTTCTCCTCTCAAAAGGTTTGTTAAGTTTGGGAGCTATGCTCATGCTTCAATGTTAAGTTTCAGAATGTTAAGGATTGATTACGATGTCATGAATTCTATTGTTTTTAATACAATCCTTTTATATGTTTGTTCTTTCATGATGAGATTTTATGTTTGATCAATAAATCCCTGAACTTTCCACCTCTCATGCACTTCATGATGACCACTTGATGGGTACGAGTGTATTTTAGTGTTTCATTTTTGCAAGATAGATTAATTTCTTTTGTGTTCATTTTCTGCAAAGTTTATTTCAAGTCTTTGGATTAGATGTTTCATTTTCTATACACTTTTTTTTTTTTTTGTTATGCTCATTTCATTTAAGTTGCTTAGTTTTATATTCATAAATAATTTGATAGTTATGATTGGCTCTATTTAGTATGCACACATCAATAATCTCAATAGGATTTAGGCATTTTAATTTCAAGTCATTTGCTTTCAATATATTAGAATTTCTTTCAAGTTCAATAGATCATATTCATTTCCAAGTCCAATAGAATATTATTTATCTTTATTTTGATAGAATATAATTTCAAAAAAATTTCATAGTATAGAATTAGAATAAGTTGTTTCTTTTAAGTTATGATTCAATGCTTTGATAGATATAATCCTTGAGAAATAATGCGTGTGTGTGTGTGTGTTGATTTATATATTTTCATTAATCGGTTTTCTTTTAGTCTTGCAATAATTTCCATAGGTTAATTTCCTTTTTTATTGAGAGTTAATTGCCTAACATATATTGAGCAAGTGTACTTCACAAGTATACGAACTTGTATTGACATTTAATGCAATTAATTTAACTCACAATGAAATTACCCAAAAATTGACATAGAAATTGAAATTGGATTTGGTATGTACATTATACATGCATTGATTTTAGTAAATCATGTCCTAAATTGACTTATAATTCCCACAATTCACTTTTGGATTTCTCATTGAATAAGAAAACCCATAAGGAGTACTTCACATATAGGAGTTTAATTAAAAAATTTAGATGATGTACTCGCATATTGTGGTTGGAGTGTAAAAACTCTGGTAAACTTTAATAAGTATATATTATTGTTGATAAAGATGAGATATGAGATATGATTACAATGGGGAATCACCGAGGCTTTAAATATAGCCTCATGGTGTCCCTTGGTGAAGATGCATGATCATTGGATTTGGTATGTACATTATACATGCATTGATTTTAGTAAATCATGTCCTAAATTGACTTATAATTCCCACAATTCACTTTTGGATTTCTCATTGAATAAGAAAACCCATAAGGAGTACTTCACATATAGGAGTTTAATTAAAAAATTTAGATGATGTACTCGCATATTGTGGTTGGAGTGTAAAAACTCTGGTAAACTTTAATAAGTATATATTATTGTTGATAAAGATGAGATATGAGATATGATTACAATGGGGAATCACCGAGGCTTTAAATATAGCCTCATGGTGTCCCTTGGTGAAGAGCATGATCTTTGATCATGCCCTTTCACTTAATAAAACCTAATATAACTATATCTAACTAATAATTAATAAATATACATAACATTGCCCCTCTCTTAAAGATGCTTTGTCCTCAAAGCATACGTAATAATGGACAATGTTGACGAATGCCTAGGTTTCTCGAGTGGCGAGCTCTTGCTTCCCACATTTTAAGAAGATCGTGGAGCATCTTCTCAAGTTCAATATTTTGGTGATGTGGATAGCAAAAAGATTTGATATTGACAGGGTCAGGTCCTTTCTTGACTTCTATTGGATGTTCATGTTCCTTATTAGGAGGTATTTTTATTGGTAGATCCTGGAATACTTTTTCGTGTGTCCAAACTAATCCTTGTTCCTCTGGTGACTCTTCGTGGCTCCCTTTTGAAGATAACATTTCTAACTGATGACATTGTACTGTAGATGTTGGCGCTCCTGTTTGAATCATCTTCATCATCAGAGAGGAAGATACGACTTGATCTTCTAGGGCTTGGAATCCATACAACCTGTGTTTCTGCCCTTTCCACTTAAAACTTATAAACTACTTTTGATGGTTGGCAGAATAAGTACCTAAAGTTTGTAGCCATTGAATTCCTACGACCACATCTACTCCTCGTAATGGAACGGTGTAGAATGGAGATTATAAACGAAAGTTTTTTATCTGTAGTTTGACTTTATGGCACTTCCCTACTTGCTCAATCTTCTTACCATCAGCCACCATTACCTTCATATTAGGCATGGGGAAGGTAAATATGTTAAGTCTTTTTGCCATGGTTGAATCTAGAAAATTGTGGGTACTGCCAGTGTCGACGAGAACCATTACGTTGTTGTTCTTGATATGTCCTCTTAACCTTAGGGTTTGAGGTTGTGATATGCTTGTCATAGCTGATAATGAAACTTGTGGAATAGTTTCGCCATCCACTTCTGGAGAGAACTCTAAGTTGTCTTATAATCCTTCTATATATGAATCATTACTGTTAGCGTCATTAGTTGCTTCACAACTGTATAGATTTTTCGCTTTTCCATTAGCACATATGTGCTTAGGGTCCCAGTTTTCACCGCAACGCTTGCACTTGCCCTCTCTTATTCTTTGTTTTTCCACATTAGATTTTTCTTCTTCATGAAGATGGAGTGGGACATATTTTGTGTCATCTATATTTTCAGATTGAGGAAATCTTTGTCTCGAATATACTTTTTCTGGTTTTGATAACCTTTCAAATTTCTTTTCAGCAGCTTTTGCTTTTTTCCTTGCTACTTCTACTGATGTAATTTCATGCAGTTCAAGCTCTTCTTGTATATGGATTTTAAGTCCTGAGATGTAAGACTGAATTAGACGAGATTCTGACAATCCCGGTACTCGTGTTGCCAAGGTCTCTCATTCTCGAGTGTACTCATCCACATCTCCTTTTTGGCGTAATTTGATAAACGTTGAAAAAAACTTTTCTTCTTTTATGCCTTGAAACCTTTTGAAGAACGCATCCTTAAATTTCCTCCAACTGATAGCATGCGTCGTCTTTTTCCACCACATATACCAATTATATGCTTCTCCTTCCATTTTCATGGAAGCATGCTTAATTTTTTCGTCATCGCTAGTAATGTCATAAATCTCAAAATATTCTTCTGCTTTATTAAGCCATGCAACGCTATTTTTTTCATTACCATCAAACTTGGGTAGCTCGATTTTGGCTTTTCGCTGATATGCTAATGGTGGAACAAGAAGAGGATATTGATTAGCAAATGCATTCCAGAGCTGCTTATTTTGAAAATCTGCATTACTATCTTCTTGATGATGTGGGGAATCGGTTTTTCCCTGATGCTCTTCTGAGTTCCCTGAATCTGTGGAATTGTTTTGTTGATTTTGTTCCATGTTAGGAAATATTAGGGATTGTGTCTGACTTAACTTATCTATCTTATCATTTAGCTTATTGAAGAGTTCTGTGGTCTCATGATGATTTAGCCACATTTATCTTTCTATTCGATTTGTCGTGTCATGAACCTTTTTGATGTCGTCGGAGTGTCCTGCAACTGTACCTTCAAGATCGACTAATCTTTTTCCGAATTCTTCGGAATTATTATTGATTTGTTTCTCGAGATCCACCAATTTCTTCTGGAATTCGGCCATCGACATCGATGAAGACATTGAATGTGTATGAGGTGGGGAATATTTTTCTGCCAGTTTCTCCTTTTTTTTTAAAATTAATTAATTAATTAAATTAATTTTTTTTTGAAATAATAATAATAATTTATTATTATTATTATTATTATTTTATTATTTGAATTATATATATATATATATATATATATATATAATTATGGGGAAAAAATTTGTTAACTTTGAAAAGTCACGTTGTTTTTAAAAGTCACGTTGTTTTGAAAAGGGTGAATGGGTTTTAATACCATGGGCAATTACCATGGGCTCCAAAACCACGAGCTTGTAAACCACGAGAAATTACTCTTCCTTATTTCTTTTTACTTTGTCTTCACATGTACGTATATGTACTTCTTTACATATATATATCTTTTTACTTTTTATTTTTTTTCTTTTAGAACTATTTTCTTTTAAATATTTTTTTTTCGTTTTAATTTATTTCCCCCTTTATGTTAACTTTCCTTCTTTCTTTTATTTTAAAAAACAATTGTTTCTACACACAAGCACTTGGTTTTTTTTTAAAATCTGCAATTTTGGAATTTTTTTGTAATTCCTTAATTTTGGGTGATCACACAGATCCCGAAGAGTGATGGCTCTGATACCAATGGAGTGTAAAAACTCTGGTAAACTTTAATAAGTATATATTATTGTTGATAAATATGAGATATGAGATATGATTACAATGGGGAATCACCGAGGCTTTAAATATAGCCTCATGGTGTCCCTTGGTGAAGAGGCATGATCTTTGATCATGCCCTTTCACTTAATAAAACCTAATATAACTATATCTAACTAATAATTAATAAAATATACATAACAGTGGTTTGGTTTGGTTGGAAGATTCTATGTACATTTTTCCAAGGAAAAAATTGTAATTTCATTAAGAGGATTAACAAAATTATATTCAGCACATGCAACTTTCAAGAAACCAGTGCATTACCCAAATTGTCCCAAACTGAATATGAAAGATTTGTGAATTCCCAACAATAGATAAGGGCATACCCAAACATAATATTGTCCAACAAAAGTTTACAAAGACTACAAGAAACCGTCTGAAACATATATACCATACAAATGTCGAGAAACATATAAATGTTTTGAGCCGATAATGACCTTCAAGAGAAGAGTTATTTGCAAAAACAAAACACAGTCGAGGAGACCAGTTTCAGATCGAAACCAAACAATCATCCAAATGACTAAAATTTGAAAATATCAACAATGAACAAAAACAAAAAACTGACTTTCATCATGGGTCCAGGTTGAGAACCCAAAAACTTGTAACACGTCCTCATATGGTAAATGATAGTACTCATAGTCATCCAGACCATTGTGTTAAATGAATTCTATTTATACATACTAAGTAAGATTAATAATATAAATCTATGCATCAGGTGTTAAGGAGGGGATAGGTGGGGGAGGGCATGGCCACTGCCCCACCAAGAATAAAAGAGCGAGGTGTGTCTAGCCCTCCCCCCATGTCATTATATCAAAAGATCATACATAAATTGACAAAGACTCACATTCCATGCACAAAAAATGTTTATGCACTATCAAGTTTTAATTCTTAAGGTCTCGACATTCATGCCAAAGCATATATTTGCAAGCAGAAAGATCTAGACAAAGCCTCGGTTATCATTATCATTTTGGTGCACTGTGTGAATTCGTCATTCAAGAAGGTGGAGAGTATGTGGCGTAGGTACTAGCAAACATCGGGATAAGCCATGTTTTAAGCTTATATTGATTTCATTTATAGCAATAAATCTCTGATATTCATGGGTGCAGGGTCTAGAGTGGGGAATTCATTACAGGGCAACAAGAATTTTTGGATTAAATCTCTAGCAAAGCGAGTAAATTCTTTGTTACTTTACTATTTTTTTTAAGCCAAGCTCCACTTTGGATTTCATGTTAGTCTCTCAATAATTTCATCTATGACCAAGAGTTTAACTCCTTATTTGTCTCCCTCTGTTGCTCGACTTCTTCTCTTCCCTTCATATACTATGTCTTATTCTCGAGCTCTGGATACATTGGGTAGTGAAATCTAGTCTTAGGTCTTACCTATTTGTCTTACTATTAGGTCTACCCCTCACTCACTTAACGTAACACATCTCCCCAACCCCACCCTATATTCAATCCTCGACTCTCTGGGTTAGTTCACTAGCCCACCCCACCCTTCTCTCCCACTTGAATTTACCCTCCCTTGGGTGAGTTTTGACCTTGGAATTCATGTGCAGGTAATTATGCCTCAACAATGAGCTA
This sequence comes from Pinus albicaulis, assembly GCA_034641835.2. Classification (NCBI taxonomy): domain Eukaryota; kingdom Viridiplantae; phylum Streptophyta; class Pinopsida; order Pinales; family Pinaceae; genus Pinus; species Pinus albicaulis. The sequence goes on from CM076581.1 coordinate 1,668,818,337, forward strand.
GGTCCTGCAAGGGAGATCCGAGAAACCCTACTGCGACATGGGATTTTGAGCTCAATTGCATGTAGTGGCCTCAACATGGCACTACAAATATCTCGTCCCACCTCAAATTCAGGAAGAAATTGATGAGGTAGAATGAAGAATAACAATGTCATGTGAATTTTTGTCAGATGTGTAAATTGTAGGTGACTTTACTAAATGGATTATGGATGTTGTGCACATAAGGGGAAGACTCAATCAATATATGTACACCATTGATAACCACTGACATGTGAAAATGTTTCTCGGGAGAGTCCTTTTGGACATAAACAAAACTTGGGAGAAAAATATTGCTAATGTTAGATGAGTCGCAAATTGCAATTCCTGGATTAGATTGGTGCTTGTAAAGTATTGAAGGCCACCTATGACTCCCTCCATATTCACACTGCTTGTCACGAAGTAGTAACGAGCCCATTGGTGTCGAAAAATCAGATTCTCCTAGGGTAGGTTGATGAAATATATTCACTCTATTGTTGTTTACTTTTATCTTTAGTATTCTAGCGTTTTAGTTATGTTCATTCCAACAAACCACAAGCCTCATAGTTTTTATTTTGGAATTTTGAATTCCCAAAATAGAGTAAATTTTTAGATGCTCAAAATACTCTGGTTCTACCACTAGTCTAGTTTTTCCTAATTTGTAGTCTAATGGATGGTGTCAAGCAATTACTTGTTGAATGACATTCAATAAGTCCCCCACTATCTATAGTTTTGAAATGTACGTGGAAACCAAAACTCTTGACTCTTGGAAGAGGGCATATGTCTCAACGAAATTGTTGGATAAGACTCCTAAGCTCTAACAACATGTGCACTTGATAATCCCTCCTACTCGTATGAGAATCCCACCCACTTTAACGACTAGATAAATCAAACATTTTAAATAAATTTACAAAAAAAAATTCTAATAAACATATTTCTTAAAAACAACTTACAATATTATATGATTTTGATATTCACCTAATTCGTTCCACCAAATTAAAATAATAGTAATAAACCATATCACATTACCCAATTATATATATATATATATGGTGAATCAATAACTCATTGGAGTAATTTGGGAAGATCAAACCTAGCTTGTAAGCCAAATATACCAAGAATTTATGAGTTAGGGTGGGGAAGCCCACTTCTTAAGTCTTATCAAAAGGGGCCAAAGATGTCCTCCATGGGATTTGAAACTGGGTAGAGTGGATAACATCCCATTGTACCAACCACTCAATCGATGGGATTTGAAACTGGGTGGAGTGGATAATATCCCATTGTACCAACCACTCAATTGTCCCATAAGGGGACTTCAAATAATTATGCCAATAAACAAATATATTTCTTAATAAGTCTTCAAATTTTAATTTAATTATCAATAACTATTAGGTGGATGATAAATATTTAACCTCCATGGAATATTCCAAATTATTCATAGTAGTATTCATAGATAAAAGGTTAAGATTTTTTCTAAGTTAATTGTGTTATTTTAATTAATTTATCTCAAATTAGTTAATTGATAAAAATGTCATATTGGGTATGTGGTATTAATAAACTATCATATTATAACAAAAAATATTTACAAATTAATAATTTTCATTATAAAATGGGAGTGAATTTCCATGGCTAAAAGTATTATTTATTAATTTTTTTAATTAATAATAATAATAACTTAAAATAAAGTCATAATATTAGTGATGTGACATATATCTTAAAATTAGTGTTTTGATGCTTATTATCCTTCCGCGAGAAGGTATCTCGCATTCGGTAAATGCTTTGACTATAAATTATTATGTGATGACTCAAAAATTAAATTGCATTTTACAAAGTTTAGATTATAAAAAGAAATTATTTATTTTTAAAATTATTTTTAATTATAATTTTCTACCATTTGATTCGCTAAAATTGTTAGGGTCTTATTTTCTCATCATGGCATCCCGGTCCGACAATACATTTATATTGAGATGGTGTTACAGGTGTCATGAACGGAATGTTTGTACTGTTTAAAAATTTATTATGATGACACCTCCAAGTACCTTCTTCCAACTTTACTAATTCAACTTCTAATATATGTTAAGTCATACTTTTCAGATATTTATGCCGGAGGCATTTTCTTTGTGGGCTTGAGGTGAGCAGACACTGTTCACCCCACCCAATCAAAAAACTCTATTTTCGTTGTTCTAGCTAATAAAAAATTTACATGTGGCAAAGTCTGATGATTGATCTCCTCTGCGTATGTATTCCACCTCCCATCCTTCGTCCTTTTTCCTTGGCGCTGATGGTCATAATATTTTCCTCTTCAAACCTTCATAGCGTGCAACAACATACCACCAAAACTCTAGCAGGCTCCCAAAACATGCGGAAGAAAGGGTAAAAGCAAAGATTCGGCCTCTTCGGGATCGTTTACATTTGGAACGGCATAGGCATGGAACATCACGGGCGTGGAATGCGGGGCTCATTTTTTGTAACGATCAGTTGCTAGCAATTTCGAAAGACGACTTTCCTCAAGTGGTCTATTCCTCGGTTTTATGATTCTGTTTGTTTGCAGGATTGCAAGGACAAGTATCATGCCTTGCAAGGAAGATTCAAAAACAACCATGGCAATAGTTGTAGGTGGGTGTGTTTTTATGAGTTTATTTTTGTAGGGATCTAGAGTTTGTTTCAAGGGTGGGTAATTGAATTTTTTTTATTTATTTATTTTTTATTTTTTATTTTTTTTTTGGGTTGCTGCAGAAATAACATATCATGGCGTGGGAGCTAAAGAAGTTGAGGGTGGATTTTCTCATGGTTTTTGTGGTCTTTACTTATGTTTGAGATCTTTGTACTGTAAGCTGAAGACACTTGAGCCCGAGAGAGAAGAGAGCTTACTGAAAGAGTAGTAGAAGATAACAAAAAAAAACAAACCACTCGCAATATTGGCCATTGGAAACCCTAACACGAACATCAAAATATATATATAATTTTCCTCCATAGTAACAACAAATCAAATTATTTTTATTGTGATCTGTCGGATCTAAAACCCTAGGTTTATATAAAATTTGTAATGGGGTTATGGTTTAGTGCTTTAGGAGATGACAAAGAGTAGCAGGAGCATGGACTGGAAGAAAGGAATGAGAAGGCGACAAAAGAGGGGAGAGCAGCAAAATAGTGAAGTACAGGGTTAGTTCTTCTCTTCCCTTGATTTCTTGTTTGATAGATCTATTTATTCCTCATACAATGGCTGCGAGGGGCGAGGACATCTATACATTTAGTGCTTTATTTGTTCTTTGAACCGAAAATCCATTAGGGGTTTTTTTTACCGGGGATTTTCTTGTGTTTATTTGTTCAATGAACAGAAAATATGCCAAGATTTGTTTGACAATGCTTATTGGTTTAACTAGGTATAGTGTTTAGTTCAAAGTGATTTATGATCACGGTTCTTCTCCGTAATGAAATATTGTCTTCATATCCCTACGGCTCCGGTCTCTCGTTGGTTTCTAACTACTTGCGTACTATGGGGAGGCTTTCTAAATACTTGTATCCCCCTACTGGATATGAACAAGAAAAGGTAAGTAATAGGTGGAAAATGGATGAGGGTTATATCTTAGACACAGGCAGGGAGCTGAATATCCCCATAGAACCACTTGCTCCCGTGCTAATATTCTTGTCATGATCCATAGGTCTATCAGAGATTTTTGTCTGTAGAAAAGTGCTTGATGATCGGACAACCTCGTCCAACACTTGCTATCATTTTCTGCAAATATAGAACATGTCTTCTAGTTAACTCATAGGGAATATTATCAAGTATATTGTGATACTATGATAGTTTATGTTTTATCAAGGATTCATATGAAATTTATGTCGTTTATTTCAAGTTTTGAGTCAAGAATGTTCAGGTCATGCAGAACTCCTCTTCATTGAATTTATGCCATTTATTTCAGATTTAGAGTTTAGAGTGTTCAAGTCATGCAGATCTCCCCTACACGTAACACCAACAAACGCATCAATTCCTTGTGGGAAATTGTGCATTTGTCTTCAATTGAAGACGATTTGATAATCAATTTTTTATTTAGATGATAATGCCCTCATAAATAGTGTTTATAGTTGTTAATATTAATCCAATTCATATTGAACTTTACTGCCCCATCTGTGCTTTAACTATGTATTATATGTTGTTATCTACAATTCAATCAATACCAGGTTGTTGGGCAGTCCCTTCCAACGCCTACCGATGAACATCCTAAGATATTACGAATGAAACTATGGGCTACAAATGAAGTATAAGCCAAGTCCAAGTTTTGGTGAGTATTATTCCATTATACTGGCACTTGGAGCATAGAAAGTAGGTTTTGTGCCCAAACGTCACATCTTCCAACACTAGTGGATTGTATATTAGAAGAGCAATAACTTTTTTTTGGTTACTAATGCTATAGATTTTCTTTCTCAGGCTTATTGTACTGGTCTTCACTTGACACTGGAAATTTTTTTAAATATATATTTATCTATTACATGATGAAATTTTTTCTTCCCTTGTTAAGTGGCTTCCAACTCTTTTTTGGATAATGACTTCTTGATGTTTTCAAGGTATTTTTTGAGAAATTTGAAGAAGGCGAAAAAGAGTAATGGCCAAGTACTTGCCATTAATTAGGTACGAGTTTTTACATGCTATTGTTGTGACTTCATCCATGAAACGTAACCATCAATTGATTGGTTTGGTTATGTTTTATTTATAGATCTCTGAGAAAAATCCCACAATGATCAAGAATTTTGGCATCTGGCCTCGGTACCAAAGTAGAATTCGTTACCATAATATGTATAAAGAGTACCGAGACACCACTTTGAATGGTTTTTTTGAACACATGTATGACGATATGGCTTCACGTCATAGGGTGCTTTCTCCTTGTATCCAAATTATCAAGACAACCACTATTCCTAAAGAGCTTTGCAAGCAAGAGAATACAAAGCAATTTCAGGGTTCCAAAATCAAGTTTCCTTTCGTATATCGTAAGGTCAGGCCTCCAACGAGAAAGTTGAAAACAACCTTCAAGGCTTCTAGACCTAACCTATTTATGTAAGGTAGTTACCTGGACAGATTCAAACTTTTAGTATAAGGTTTTTTGTTTTTCTACCAGTAAAAGTTTTGCATGTCAATTCCTTTGAATTTTTGGTTGATTTATTCCATCAAATTCAGAGTTACGAACTTGAAGTGCATCTTAATTATCATTGTTTCTTATGACTTTTACGAGTAAATTGAAAGTTGATCCTTGATCCAGGTGGATATTGGTGGCCACCCGCCTATTCCACGTGGGGCCCCACCATTGTCTCTTTCAGTTTTTTTCACAACTTACTACTTTTAGCAGTTTTTTGGGTCCTGAACTTTCGGAGCCGTTTTGAAGCCCCAAACGGAGATAGTATGCCGAAGTTACGTCCCTGGGAAGTTGAAACACCAATTTACCCAAACGGGGCCCATAGTTTTGGCACTTCATCTCCTAGGGTTAGGTTTTTGGACGTTTAGAGTTCTCCATTATTTCTCCATAATAAATAGGCCCTCGAGCCTCATTGTAACACAATTAAGAGGTCTGTAGCTGCCACATCTCTTCTCAGATATTCGCTATAAGCACCATAGCTATTTTATTTCCACATGTTTGTAATCATATTTATGTGATTTGATATTAATGAAATGAAGCCTTCTTTCCACTGTATTTCTATGTTTATGGTTATTTATGTATTATGTTGCGTTCTTGCATAGATCCAGATCAGTGGTATTAGAGCAGTTTTCTTTTTCTCGATCCTTTTTTGCATGTCCCCAACAAGGTCGGGGTATAAGGAGTTAGGGCTCGATCTGGTAGAACCTCTACATTATCAGCCTCGCAAACCCCAATGGACGCCCATGGGGGACGAAAAGAAATATGAGGGAGCAGGAGATCCTATCAAAATATTGCCCAAGGAGGCCCTTGAAAAACAAAGGAATGCGATGATGGATAACTTTGCCTAGATCCTTCAACGACTGCCCACCGGCGGCGCATCTACATCCAGCAGCCACTCTGGAGGCGCGACTCCCTTTAAGGTACAAGTAAACTTTGACATTCCCATATTTGAGGGTAAAATAGATGCAGATGCCGTAGATATATGGTTGAATCTATTAGAAGGATATTTCTCGGTTCATGACTTTTCCGACCGGGAGAAGATTATTTTTTCACTCCTCAAAGCTACCCCCCATGTCAAGGACTGGTGGGGAACCTACTGTGATAAAAAGGACGAGACAGAACCCTCTTTGTTCTCAGTCGTACCCACTTGGAATTATTTCTGAGATGCCATCAAGGAACAATACTATCCAGTGGGGAGCTATGAGGAAAAGTACGTACAATGGACCACGTTGCGGCAACAAAGGGATCAAGATGTGCATGAGCTAACGAATCTGTTCCATACCCTGTGCACAAAGTTGGGTATCAAAGATTCAGAGAAACATTTGGTGCTAAAGTATCGCGGTTGTCTGCACAGATACATTCAGGAGGAAATGGAGTTCCTCGACATCTCCTCGCTTGGTACAGCATACTGGTATGCTGCCAAGATTGAGCAGAAATTCAAACAGAAGAAGCGATACTTTGGATTTGCGAATCAAAAGCAAGGGAAAGGTGCCCCCAAACCACAAAACAAAGGACAAAGCCAAGGCATGGCGGCCCAAGACAACCTGCCAAAGACACAAGCAAAGAACAACACCATGAAGCCAAAGAAGGACACGGGAAAGTGGTGTGAGTTCCATAAGAGCTCCACTCCCAACACAAGTTAGTGTTGGGCCAAGCAGTCCCTGATAGCTGAGATGAGGGCTTCTGAATCAGATGCATGCTCCGACTCTGAATCAGAACCTAACAAGGTGAATGAAAAAGGGAAGCAGATTATTGATGCGGAGCCCAATGCCACTTTTGCCACTACAAAGATCCAGAAGGAGGAACCAGAAGATCTAGAGGAGGCAGAGCATCTCCTCCACTCCCAGATGTAGGTAAAGGGTTCCCCACTATTGTTCATTGTCGACAATGGGAGCCAAAAGAACCTCATTTCAGCAAATGTCTTGAAGCGGTTGGGCTTGCCGAACACAGCGCACCCATACCATACACCATCGGGTGGCTTCACCAAGGATGGGATCTTCGCGTTAGCCCGCAGTGCCGCCTTCCCCATAGCATCAAGCCCTTCACGAATGAGGTATTGTGTGACATTGCTCCTATTGATGTTTCTGATGTATGATTAGGCCAATCATACTTGTGGAAGCGACATGCTGTGTATGAGTCCTGGCCTCGCGCTATTATTGTTACTTTGGGAAATAAATTGTACAAGATACCAAAGGTACCACTGCCTCCCACTATCTCTTTGGTTACTGCAAAAAAATGCAGTAAGCTCATTTCCCAAACCAGGAAATTTGTTTTATTGATGATCTGCCCCCAGGACAAGAAGAATACTATGGACACGACCTCCAGACATGGCTCCTCTGCACAACAACAAAAAATGGACAAGGTTGTAGAGGAGTACGGGGACACATTCACTTCACCCATAGGGGTGCCTCTACACTGTCAGGTCAAGCACCCCATTGACTTGACCCCAGGTGCGCCGATACCAATGGACCGATCTATAGGTGCTCTGTTCTGGAGAATGATGAAATCAAGGGGCAGATTCAGGAGTTGCTACAAAAAGGTCACATCCGGCCATGTTCATCACCCTGTGGGAGCCCGATCGTGTTGGTATAAAAGAAGGATGGGACTTGGAGACTCTGTATTGATTATCAGGCGCTGAACAAGATCACTATCCGGAATAGGTACCCGATCCCACGGATTGATGACCTTTTGGACCAACTCAAAGGGGAAAAATATTTCAACAAGATCGACTTGAAGTCTGGGTATCACCAAGTACCAATCAAACCCTCTGATGTGTGGAAGACTGCCTTCAAAGCCAAGGAGGGCCTTTTCGAATGGCTCGTCATGCCTTTCGAATTGACAAATTCTCCCGCAACCTTGATGAGGTTGATGGATGACATCTTGCGTCCATTCACCAACTCATTTGTAGTGGTATACTTGGATGACATTTTGATCTTCAGCCAGACTTGGGAAGAGCACCTCCACCACATCCGAGAAGTCCTCCAAACACTGCGGCAACACAAGTTGTGTGCCAATTTGGAGAAGTGCACTTTTGGCATGACTCAGGTTCAATATCTGGGATACATTATTGATGAAAGGGGGGTGCATGTGGATCCAGCCAAGATCCAAGTCATTCGGGATTGGCCAGCCCCAACCACTATAACAGAGCTTCGCAGCTTTCTGGGTCTTGCTAATTTCTATCGGAGGTTCGTGTTGGGATTCTCTCATATCACTTGCCCCTTGAGTCAAGTCACCAAGGGAGGAGCGAGAGAAAAAAAAATTTGGTCGGAACCTCAACAGAAGGCGTTCACAGAATTGAAAAATCACCTCTGTTCTACCCCAGTGCTCACTTTACCAGACTTGCAACAACCATTTGAGATCGAGACAGATGCCTCTGACTATGCTATTGGGGTAGTTCTTACTCAACAGGGGCATCCAGTGGCATATCACAGTGAGACATTGTTCGACACAGTTCGAAAGTATCCCACTTATGACAAAGAAATGTATTCCATTGTGCAGGCTTGTTGACAATAGAAGCATTACATTTTGGGGAAGGAGACAATCATCCACACAGACCACCGACCCCTGCAGTTCATACAGACACAAGGGAAGTTGCAGAACGATCGCCATCCAAATTGGTCCACATATCTGCAACAATTTCATTTAAACATCAAGTACAAGAAGGGTAGCACCAATAATGTTGCAGACTACCTTAGCCGACCACCGATCGTGGCCATAACCATCGTTCTCAACTCTTGTGGGCATGAGACTTCTGATTGGCCAATTCTCTACAAGAGTGGTCCAGAATTCAGCTACACATACAAGGCATCCTTGGGGGGTATGCAAGTTCCAAATTTTTACCTCCAAGATGCACTATTATGTCACCTAGGACACCTTTGTGTTCCTTCAAGCAAGCGTGCCAAGATGATATGGGAAGCACACTACAGTCGAGTCGTTGGGAATTTTTGGGTCGAGAAAATAGTGGCAGCACTGCAGAAGTATTTCTATTGGCCGAACCTTCGACAGGATGTCGGGAAGTACATCAGATCCTACGCTGCTTACGCCATTTCCAAACTGACCATCAAGAATCAAGGGCTCTATACTCCACTACCTACCCCTAGTCGACCTTGGGAATCCATCTCCATGGATTACATGTCAGGCCTTCCTTCTACTAAGCATAGAAACGACTGTGTTTTCGTGGTCGTCAACATATTCTCAAAGATGGCCTTATGGCGGCCTACAAGAATAATATCACAGTAGAAGCCACTGCTAAAATCTTCTTTGAACGAGTGTGGGTGCAATTTGGGATCCCATAGTCTATCATATCAAATCGCGACAGCAGGTTCCTCAGCACATTTTGGTCCAGCCTCTGGTCAATGTGTAGACACCAAGCTCACCAAGTTCATAGCTTTCCATCCCCAAACTGATGGCCAGACAGAGGTCGTCAACAAGATGATTGTACACATTATGCGCTTGTACAATTCAAATCATCCACACACATGGGATGAGAGCCTTCCCTATGTACAACACAGTTATAACCGAGCTCTCCACAGCTCAACTACCCACAACCCCTTTCAGGTGGGCTTGGGATTCCAGCCACTATGTCCCATTGACGTAGCCATGCCATTTGCAGCTACTCAGGCTGATTCGGCACATGTCCAGTATGAAGCTGACAAAGCAAACAACTTCATCGAGTGCATTCAGCATATCCGCCAACAGGTTCATGACATATTGGACAGAGCCATTGCTAAGTACAAGCAACGACATGATCAACATCGGGTGCCACACCACTTCCAAGTGGGTGAAAAAGTGTGGCTACATTTGCAGAATGAGCGCCTCATTGGACCCCATCGCAAGATTCACCCCCTCCGATATGGGTCGTACACCTTCACCAAGGTTGTAGGGAACAATGCCTTCGAGCTCAGTATTCCACCCTTCCTTGGTCTGCACCCAGTATTCAATGTAGACCGCCTTCGTCCCTACTTCCCACCTCTATTGGACACCTCTGACATTGCAGAAGACCTCACACCAAAAGAGTTAAACCCATAATGCATAGAAAAGGCCACCATAGACTATATCATGGACATGCAAATCAAGAGCACTCGCTGACAGAAGATCCAACTGTATCGGGTTGTCAAAGGTGGCCAACTCCTGCACCAAGGTAAGTGGTTCACTAGGGACCAAGTTCAAAAGAAGTTTCCTCATCTCATGGAGGAACTCAACACAATGGGGACCATTGCTTCCTAAGGGGGAAAGAATGATCCAGGTGGATATTAGTGGCCACCCGCCTATTCCACTTCGGGCCCCACCATTGTCTCTTTCAATTTTTTTCACAACTTACTATTTTTAGCAGTTTTTCGGGTCCTGAACTTCTAGAGCCGTTTTGAAGCCCCAAACGGAGATAGTATGCTGAATTTACGTCCCCGGGAAGTTGAAACACCAATTTACCCAAACGGGGCCCATAGTGTTGGCGCTTCATCTCCTAGGGTTAGGTTTTTGGACGTTTAGAGTTCTCCATTATTTCTCCATAATAAATAGGCCCTTGAGCCTCATTGTAACACAGTTCAGAGGTCTATAGCCACCACATCTCTTCTCAGAGATTCGCTATCAGCACCCTAGCTATTTTATTTCCTTCATGTTTGTAAGCATATTTCTGTGATTTGATATTAATGAAATGAAGCCTTCTTTCCGATGTATTTCTATGTTTATGGTTATTTCTGTATTCTAGTGCGTTCCTGCATAAATCCGGATCAATCCTATATTTGAGTTATTTTTTTCCTTTTGGTTTTCATTTTTTTCTTGAGATAAAAATATTTGAGCTTGGCTTGGTGATGTTATCTAACGTCTCCTCGTGCTTCAAATTTTTAAATTTGAGCTTCTAGTGCTTGAGATAAGCCATGTTTGTATTTGAAAATGTATGTTACGGGATTAAATGTAAGTATGTTTTTGTTGGTCCTTATTTTGATTTTTTGACATGGAATGCCATCTGGTGTACCCAAATCTATCATATTATCTGCTTGTTAATTTACATACTTGCAATGCATGTTACAAAATTAAATGCAAGTTCATTTTATTTGTTGGTCCTTATGTCTCATACGTTTATATATGAAATCTATCAAAATACTTCCTTATATTTTTAGAGTATATGCCTTGAAACTGATCCAAGTTAATGAGGATGGCAAAATTTAACTCGTGGATAACCCAAATTTTCCTTGAGAGAACCTAGATTCGAGATCTGCTAACCCACAGGAATATTTGGGATCTAAAGATACATTGAATGGTCATGACGAGATTCATGGCGAAAACCTCATGGTGATCAATATTCGCCCTTGGAAAGTGACCCACCCCTTTTACAAAATGGCCTGTACCCCAGCAGCCAAATGGGAAAACCCTTGACAAGGAACCAACCTGTTGTCAATCCTAGAGACAGCCTTGAGTTGTGAAAGACCAGTGCCTAGGACATCTTATATAACAAGGAGCAATATGATATAACAGAGATAACTAGCAGAACAAATATCTCATGCTATTACTTATAAACAGGAAAATTGACTTGAGTGGGACCAAAACTTTCAGAGTCTTAATACTGAGAGAATAATACTGCAGAGGCAAGCTGTGAAACTCTACACGAATTTTATCAGACAATTCAAAGGCAGCTCACTACAAAGAGGGCTGGATTCTAAATACTTCACAGAGATGAATGATCATAAAGTTTCTACTGTATACGTAGAATAAAGAGGATACTAACTGTTATTGAGACAATATCCAGAAACATATACTAGCATGTGGTGGGCTTATGCGATTAAGAATCCACACATGATAACAGCATTTGTAAATAACATCTCATAGTAGCTAATATAGCAGAAATACGGGTGAATTGAAAACGAGACAGCATATCACACCTGAGCCATATTTAAAGTGCTGAAAAGCTCATGACATAAGTATCAACAAGGATAAATTTATATCAGAACCCGTGGGCTACTCGCATTCCAGAATGTGATACAAGATACATGGATATAAATGAAATAAGCGGCTAAGCTACAACACATAGGAGAGAATAACACGTTGTAAAGCACCGAGGCCAGAATCCTCATTAAAGATGAAACTCCTTATCATTGAGACCCAACGGGCTCTTCACATTTGTATTAAAGCTTTCACAAAATGCGTACAAGAAATTCTTTTACAGTCAATTCTTCAAAAAATTTGGAACTAGTTTTTCTCTTCTGATTTTGCTTATATAGACACATCCATACATGAGCAAGAAGATATTTACTGAAAAATATCTTCATCGCATGCCAAAAATTTGTTTAAGGTCCTTATCAAAATAATCAAAACTTAAGATGAGGAATGCAGACCTCTCATCATTTGCGGTTAGGAACTAGGCCGTTTTGAAACAAAATTTTAAACAAACGTCTGGGCACAAAGTAAAATACCGAGGTGAAATATAAATTCCACCTGAAGCTTAAAAATAACTAACTAAAGTAAAAGTAAAAAGGCCGCTTGGGCCGAATCATGAATTAACAGTGTTTCATGGGCGAGAAGGGGTCGAGGCGGTTGCTGACATAGGTGGTGGAACATTTGTTGACGAGATGGCGATCTGGCTGGCGAACTGAGTGCATATTTGCTGGCTGTCGGCTGAAGGTTCGGGCATCGCTGCGAATCCTTCCACCTTGATATAGGCCTCTGTGAGGACGTTGAAACTTGCCTCGGTGGGGAGCTTGTGCTTTATAAGATGAAGGAGGACAAACTCTCGGCGGAGGGATGAAACAATCGTCTCAACCTTTAACCGAGCGGTTTTATCTGACAGGATGACCGTTCGATCTCTTTCTTTCTGGAGGCATGTTTTATATTATGTTAACGGCCGTAGCATGGAATGAGTGGTTGGGTTGGGTCCCAGCAAGATGGAAGTCCAGCTATTGTAATCTCATCCCACACTGCATCGAACCGATCCACGCTTGCTACCACCTATTACAGAGCTCTCAAAGCTATAACTCGAGCCGCCTCCTTTTCGATGATTTTCTGACATTCAAAGGCCTCCATGAACCAACTTGGTATGCCATGCTTTTCCACCTCGTCAGATTCCAACTCTTTCAAGAAATAAATGTAGCTTTTGGCGTGCTGGGTTCTGCCGGACAAGTTGAGGTCTGCCTCCTACAATTTCCTGTTGAGATAGAGTACCGCAGATTTGGTTTCCCCCATCATTTTTAGGAAACCCCACTGTTCTGTCATCACCGATATTATCTCTTACCATATTATACTTCTCGCTTCACTGAGGCTGATATTTCCCTTCAGGCGGTTGTTGAGGTTAGTGATAGTTTTCTGCTGGTCGGCTCTTGTCTTCTTTTCCTGCTCGATCTCTTTCTGCGGTGTCTCTATTTTTCTGGTGTTCTCAGCCAGGGAGTTTTCCAAATTAGTGATCCTATGCCTCACGGTGGATGCCTGCTTCTCTAATATATCATTTTCATCTTTCGCTGCGCTCAGTTGCTCTGACAGAGAACTCGTCTCTGGTGGGGTTGTAGCAGGCGCACATCTGTGCGTATCCCAGGTGTTCTGCAGCTTCGTCGACCTACTCTGAAGAGTGGCGATTGTTTCTGCCATTTTTTCTTTGTCCTCCTTCTCCTTTGCCAGTGTGTCAGCCAATTCCGCTTTTTCTTTTTCTTCTTGCGCCAATTCTGCCGTCTGAACATGGTGGGAGGCCCGTATGCTAACCTTACTTTTTAATGATGCGACCTTCTTCTGCAATTGCTCTATTAAATAACGCTGCGGGTTTGAGTCTCTAGTCTCTTTTCCTTTGATTGACTCCCGGAGGCCGCGTATTTGATTTTCTTAGGCGCGGGAGTTTGCCTGTTCATTCTTTAGGGTTGCCCTCACCTGTTCGTGCTTTTTCTCCAATTTTCTCAGCGCAATGGTGACCCGCATTACCTTTTCCTTCAACATATCACTCACGACCTGAAACAGGTTACATTTGTCGGGTGCTGGCACCTTGGCCATGTCAATTGCATACTCAAGCACCCTGTAACTAGTGGTACCTGAATCGAGATCCAAGATGGCCTCCTCCATAGACAATACCAGGTGTTCTGTGTCTGCATTCATGGAAGCGGAAACCCTGGTGTGATATTTTTCTACATACCCTTCCAGCTCGGCTTTGTACTTATCCCTGATCATTCTGTTTCTCTGGCTCCTTTCAATTGCAACTGGTGAGGTGTGATCTCCGATGGCCTGTGAGACTTCCGAGAAGTCGGAGGAGGTGACACTGTCTGTCAGCACTTTTATCCTGACTTTACTCTTGTCCAGTTGGCCATATGGTGCAAACGGTTCCAGCAGTTGTTCTTTCCCTATGACTTCTGCCTCGCTGGAGGCTGTTTTCTACTTTTTGCGAAGGGGAGAACCTGCTCCTGAGGGACCCACTTCTTCTTCGCCTTGGCCTTTATTGACGTCTTATCCTTCCCCTGTAGCAGATGAATCTATCTCCATCTGCGATATCAAACGCCAAGTTTTAAGGTTAGCCCTCCACTCTATAAACGGCCTTGATTCATGTGCATAAGGAGTGGACTTGTTCCTCTTTCTTCTGTTTGAGATAATTTCCCAAGGATCATAGGGCCAAGCCTTTCCCTGTCTTAGATCCATGCCTTGCAACAAATTCTCAACAATGGGAAGGGCGTGTCTTGAATTCACAACAAACGGGCCAATTGTGATAGGGAGTCTCAGGATGAAACCCTTCTTTGCAGGGACAAAGTGGAGTTGGTCAGCCTTGAGGGTCTGCCGAATATACTCCAACACATAAACTCGTCGAACAGGAAACACAGGCAGTTGGTAAGGGGAAACCTCGGCTCCATAGACCCGAATTTCAGTGTAATTGTCAAATATATACCAATCCCTAGTGCTCTGGGATTTATTGGCTTGTAGCCAGCTCTTCATTTCAGGAAAAACCCTAGGTGAGGGTGAATCATGGATGATAGTATAGGCAATGGACATGAACTTATTTAGGAATGTGGAATAACCCTCCCCCTTTGGCAATTCGCATATAGAAAAGTTCCAGTCAAAAACTGGTCGGGGTTGAGAATTCACCTCGTATACCTTATCTAAACCCAAACCCTCAAACTTATCAGCTTGCTGATACAGGAAAAGGTAGAAGACCATTGAACAAAAGCGGAAGTAACCAGTTTCTGAAAGCTCTTGGAACTGGGTCCGAATGTTAGCAGCAAGGAAACCAGGGATATCTAGAACTACCCCCTTTTGAGACATTAACCACAAGAAATAAACACATACCTTGGAAATTTCCCCCACGACACCTACCCCTAAAAGACCGGCAGTGAGGGCAAGGATGGGCTGCACTTCCTCTTTGAACAGGCTCAGCGGGAAAGGTTCTGCAGTAGGGAGAGACGTAGCTTGGTTGCTAGTTATAGAGGAAATGAAGTCATTTTGGTGCTCCCATGGCAGTTTGGTGAACTGGGAGGTTAAAGCCACTTCGTTGAAACTGGTATAGGTGGCGCTGGTGGGAAAGCGGAGGGCTTTCCTGATAATGTCAGGGGAAAGAGAAAAAATCTTATTCCCCCGAGCAGAGGTAAACGTGCCTCGACGCTCGTCATAAGCATCTCTGAACCAGCAAATAAAATCAACCACAGAGTAGACTGGGGGGGTAATCTGATGGTATAGACCAGATACAACCACCCGATATCGGTCTCGATTCTTTATATGTCGCCTAAAAAGCTTGAGTTTTATGCTGCTGATGGGAAAAGGGTATTGGGGATCGCGGATTTCGGCTTGCAGGTCGATGAAAGGCTCAAACCCGGGAGGGTTTCTGGTTTCTCGAACATGAGGAGTTTTTGGTTCAGTTTTCTTGGGCGTGCCCCTTCCCATCACTGACATACAAAACTTTTAAAAACGAAAGAAAAGCAGATGGAATATGAGGGACAGAATACCTGTGTAGCAGGGAAATCTGTTCAGGAAAACGACGCGGGGGTGTTGATAGTGACTGGGTAGACCTTGGCACTAGCTCCCACTTAGTTTATACCGTAGCTGGAAAACCTGCGAATTTTACTGCAGTAAAATATGGGAAACTGTTATCTATGACTGAGCGTTCTGAGGTAAAAAGGCGGATAGGTGGAATAAATGGGGGGAAGTGTCGTAAGGACACTAACAATGGAGCACGTGGTGCATAGGGATTGGGGTGTCAGCTGGAAGCAGGTGAACACCACGTGTCGGGTTTAATACTGGTACGGGCCTCAATACCAGTTAGCCTAGAAACTTACCTTACCTCTCTGCCGCATAAGCCATACGATCCTTGAAACACATTATTCGCAAGACAAGTTAAATACACAGTATACCAGTCTCTAGGGCCCGCATCCTGTTCTGCCACGTCACTGTAATTCCGCGCTTTGCTCTGCCATGTCACTCTTCATCTCGGGCCCACCCCGCGGCACGTCACTGGAATTCCGCAGGGTTATGGGTCTCTTCCCTCTTGTGCTTCTTAACCCCCGCGGAAATTCCCACATGTAGAATTCCCTCACGTGTACATTATGGACGAGGCCAGCTTTTTAATAATTTTGTCGTTGCATCTTTTGCACCATGTCTTCGCGCTTTTTTCACTTCCTTTACTCTTTTGCTTTATACTTCGACCCTTCTCATACACATGTTTCCTTTTAAGCGCGATACTAGCCTCATCATCCTTTCCCTTTAATCGGCCTTTTTAATATTCCGCCATCAGCCAATCATTCAATACATGTCTATCCAAAGGTTAATTCGGAAGAATGATTAATGTTAATTTTTGATCAACACAACCAACCTTAAGACTATCTTTGGGCCTGCATCTCCTCTGTATTCATATTATGGTAGCTCTGAGACAATAGAAAAGCAACACCCCATTAGGATGGATTCTAAACAACAACAAGATGATGATGACAAAAACAATGGTGTAACGGAAAAGGTCTCTGTGGAATCTACAAATAGCCACTCTGAAATAGTTGTCGACATGAAGAGTGGTGGATTCCAAGAGTGCAATGTTGAATCCAGTGAAATTGGGGACTATGAAGAGGGCAAAGTATTCTTTGAAACTGTTATTCATCAATATTTTTCACTATCGTTGGATGACTGTAGAATGGTTATAGTTTTCTGAAAAAAAATATTCCTTGAATATCTTGAGTTTCAGAAATCTCATTGCCTTCATTATCTTCACAAAAAAATTTCCCTATCTATCAATTTTCCATCTCAAAGTCACATTGTTTCTCTTAAAAGACTCATTATGGGCTTATACCTCTCGTTTTCATCCTTCTTTCCTACCTAAAACCTCATTTCCCCATTTCCCCTGTTAATAAACTCCACCCTCCCTCTAAGATTTCTTGTTGCTAACTCATTCCCATGTCCCCTTGAGCATAATAGCACTTTTGGAAATGCGATTTTCACTTGAAAGTTTCTAAAGTTGAATTTCATTCAAAATCAGGTCAAAAAGCACTCCCATTAGGTCATTATGGTTTTTCATTTTTCAAGGTCATCCTTTCATTCCGATGAGGTCAGCACACATATGAGAAGGATTGGTTATGACAAGCATTCTTCTGGATCCCCAAAATCCTTGGATGTTTCAGGAACTACTTTTCCTTTGCTAGAATCTGCCTCAAATATAATAGAATGTTGAGACATTGTTATTCAAGAAGGACCTAAAATTTCCAAGGAGGATTATCTTCTCAGTTCAGAACCTGAAAGTGAGAAAAATGGGACAAAGTTTAGCACTTCCGTAGAGGTGTTGGAAGATTTATCAGTAGAAATTATTGATGATGTATACTGTCTACACCTGTATGAAAATAATTTACAACAAGAGAAAGGGGAAAAACTTGGTCTTGTAGATGACAAGGGCTATAAACTTGATCATCCATTTGAGTGCCATAGTGATTACTTGTAGGAAAATGACATGGAGGAAGCACACAAGGCCAAACATGAAGAAATTATTTTCATAAAATATTGATGGAATATGGAAAAAATTAAGGTGAACTGGATAGAAATGAATGAACTTGAAAGGGCTATAGAGAAATTAGAAGACAACACTGATGATTGTTGTAAAGAACTGTAGGCACTTAGAGATTTGAAAAAGGTAGCCTGAGAAGGTGGAAAAAGATGAGTTGAATTTTATGGTGGAAACTATAGAAAATTTTGAAGATGCTACTATATGTAATGATTACATCCCAAAGTTGTCAAAATGAACATGTCAAGCCTCAATGAGCAAAAGAAAAGCCAACTTCATGACTTCAGCAACCTCCAATGCAAAAAAGTGTTAAAAAGTATCAGTGACAAAGTAAAAAGACTTCAAACATTAGAAACGGGTTTTTCAAAGTTAAAACAAATCCACATGCCTATAAAAGCCCATTTTACATTTCAAAAGAGTCATTTTTTCCTTTCAAAACATCAAGAGCATCCAGCAAAGAAGGATTTTAGGGTTCTCTGAGTGAATTTGCATTAAGTTCCTTGGCGCTGCTCACCTGGAGATTGGCGCTGTGCCTTTGCTCGAAATTCTTAATGCATTTTGTGAAGGTGTTGTGCGCCTATAGACTGGCGTTGCGCCCTTGCCAGAAGAACCCCGTGAAATTTGCATTGGCGTTGCGCCCTCAGCCAGTGGCATTGCACGCCTAGACAAAGAAGTTTGCTAAGGGTTGGGGCCATTCAAACAAGTTTAAAACTTCTCCAAATTCTTTCCAAAGTCCTCCAAGTACTCTCAAGTGGTAAGTACATGACATAAGCCCTATTTTTAAGGCTATTTGATCACTCTTAATTGAATGGAAATGAAACCTTAAAGTTTAGCCTAAGTTTACCCTTGTTTCATCTTCCTAAAAGAAATATCAATCAAAGAAAGGGTAATTACATTTATTTAGGGTTTCCATTGATTTAGTTTGCCCCTTCACTCATTCCCTTCATTTGTTCAAGCTATCATTTCATTCCCTTCCCCTCATCTCATTTCACTCGTACCCTAAGGTTTTATAAATCAGAGTTTAAAATGTCTGAGGGAGAAGATAGTGGTGTTGAGGCACAAAGGCCAAGAAGACATGATCATAAGGGAGGGAAGATAAACAGGTTTGAACCTATAACCACAAGAGAACTTATGGCATCTCCTCTCATTGTTTCTTGCTTTAAGCATGTGGGCTGCTTTGAGTTCTGTGAGAGAGTGTAGCAAGTCCAAAAGCTAACAAGATTGTTCATCATCAATCTACATAACAAGCAGGTCAATCTTGCCGGGGTTACTTTTGAGATGTCCACCATGCCATTGCAGCTGCTACAGGGATACCTAGTGTGGGAGAGAGGTGGTTTAAAAAGCAAACTTGGACATGAGCTATTATGAACCATACCTCAAACATAGGTACAAAGATCACAACAAATCCATTTTCCATTTTTCTCATCTCCTTGACCGATATGTGCCCATGATGAGGATAATAATGAAATACTTCACTTGTGAGAGGAGGTTTTCCCACCTCTATTCATACCATATCCGTATTCTTATGCATTTCACTAGAGTTAGAATGCTACACTTACCGTGTTATCTTTTCTGTAGCAATGATAAGATGGATTACATTATGCAAAAGAGAGATTACAATCAGAAAATGCAAAGCCTATTTTATCATTCACTCATCAAGATGGCGGTCATGCATCAGCTTCAGCAAAAAAATATTTCATGGGATGCATTCATTACCAATGAGGTTTTCATTACTCCACCTGGCCATCATCAGCAGGATATTCCTTCATCTTCTCATCCTCTTGTATCCACTTCTCCATCACATCCTATTGTTCATACATCACCATCCACTAACATACAGTCACCTCATATTGATCCTACCTCATCACCTTTCCACGACCCTTCACCCTCATATCATGATACCGGAGCATCAAGCAAGGAAAGG
This sequence comes from Pinus albicaulis, assembly GCA_034641835.2. NCBI lineage: Eukaryota > Viridiplantae > Streptophyta > Pinopsida > Pinales > Pinaceae > Pinus > Pinus albicaulis. The sequence goes on from CM076581.1 coordinate 1,668,838,333, forward strand.
AATATTGAGACAACTAGCACTAAAATGATTGACATTGAGCCATTTCCTTTGACATATCATAGAGGCCATAGGCATGTGTTTCCTTCACTTGGTGTGAAAGTGGCCATGCCTTCTTCATCAGCAAAACAGGTTGATAAGGGTAAGGAAAAGGTTACATAGCATATCATTGTTGAGTGTTGGGCCAGAATTGTAATCTACGGATAAATTACGCTTCCCTAGACAGGTTCTAGTCTAGAACAATAGGTGAAAGACTATACTACTATTTCTCCTAACTCAAAACAGATACACAGAAAGGATTGGAGGCTTACTTGTTCAGTCGCTTCCAAATGGCTCCTTCTGTCACTTATGTTGCAGCTTCAAGTTCAAGCGGTTTGTGAGCTGAATGCTTCCTGCAAGAAAGAATCACTGAAACAATAGAAGATGCATTAATATAGATATATATTCAAGCTAGTTAGCTAAATCAGTAAAGCATAAACTACATTCATCAACCAATATCTTACAATATGGAAAATCAAAGTTAACATAGATTCATGTAGGGAAAAATAAGAAGTACTCTTTATTGATGATAGAAGGAGACGTTACAACCTAGTGACTGATTTGAAGTGACCTTCCAGCGAAGTTCCCAAGTCTCATCATAGCATAAATCTCTCCAGCAGTAGCTTTACAAACCAAGTTCTCAATTGAAAATTCTCCAGCATTTCTCTACTCAAATTCTTCCTTTCAAACACTTAGATTTGTGTTCAATTTATAGATGAACTGTAGGTTGTTTTGCAATCAATAGTTTTCCAAAAATAAGCAAGACATGTTTCCATTCATGTAGATTTTTGGAACGGGGTCTCCTAACAAGCTACAAAATCAGTCCATTTTGGTTATTTTTGTTATATTTAGTATAGCGCAGGGGTTTTGGGGTGGGTCAAAGCCCCGAAAAGCATTGTAATGGGGTTAAAGGGTAAACTAGGGGTCCGAAAACCATGGGTTGCGGACCATAGGAATGTTAAAGCTAGATTGTTATAAATAGAGAGGCATTTCGGATTGTAAGGGGTAAGAATTGGCTAAGCTATTGAGGTGATCTGTTGTATTAGAGATCTGTTGGGTTTTTTGGTGAACGGACTCCTGCTGGCTGTGTGTGCAGAGATCCTAGTCTAGCTGTGTGCGGACCCTGCTGCTGTGTGCGCAGGCTAGGAAGGGAATTCTAAGGGTAATGAATGAATGAATGTGCAAGACTACTGGATATGAATCTGTGAGTACTATTGAATGGATTGTTGGTAATCACTGTGTTATGCATTTCTCTGTCTTACGTTGTGAATATCTGTATATTGAATGATTGATCTATTCTGCTTTGGTTATATCATGCTGTGAAAGTCTGTGTATTAAAGTAAATCTAGATATGCTCTGTTCTGGTACGTAATGTTGTGTTAATGTTATGAGAAGCATATAATTGTAGATCTAGTGCATGTGGATGCAATTGGACATATACTTGACCTTGCGCAAAGGTAATCTGAACAGAATGCAGCCCTACTTGCCTTACCCTTCCTTTCTCAGGGTGCGGAAGCCTGGTTCCAGCACCCACCCATACTACTTGGGGTGAGACTGTGACCTGCGCAAGCAGGTCATTGCCGAAAGGACCAGTAGTATAGGGGTTTGTTGGAAAATCTTACACACTGAACCTGGGTTAGGACCCCTCAAGCCAACATAGATGTCAAATGGACACTTGGATTCGAAGCTTGACACATGTGAACTCTTCTAGAAGGCACTGGCCAAGTGGAGATTCTGGAACAATGAGAATTTCGCTCCCAATATGACCAATGCACCTGTGAATGTCGGGAAGTGCTCTGGAGAGCAGCCTTGCATGGGGCTACCTGCATATGCAATGCACTTAGGCCCCTTAGAGCCTGCGTTGGTGAGCTCTCATATGCTAAATAATAAGCTTCAAACCATGGAAACCTTTGCTTGATGAAAGTCTTACTTGATTTGTCTTGTTTCTTGTCTTAGGGCATGTAGCAACTGAAATGATATGGAATGATAGACCCTTGATCATTGGTCCTGGAGATGATGCCCAGTTAACCAGGTCATTGGGAATGGTGCCCAAATTGACCTATAACATTGAGGAGGAGGACAAACATGAAACTGAGAAGGATTTTTAGTTGATTGACCTTGATGATGAGGATGATGAGAGAATTACTAGTGCATTGATCAGAGGCAATGATGCCAAGATTAGTGAGATTCAAGCTCATCTTGGTAGAGCAAATAATGTGATTAAATTTCTTGAGTTAGAGAATCAGCGGCTAGAGACAAAACAGATCATCAGTGAGGTCAAGGCAGTCAGAGGTCAAAGAGAGGCCGGAAAGGCCAAGGCTTTGCTAGAGGAGACATTGGGCAGTTTTGATGACAGTGATGATGAGGAAGATCAGCTTCCTAGATAGAGACTGAAGACCATTGCGCTGAAGAGGGCTTTAGCCCGAGAAAGGAAAGAAGAGGCAGAATTGGTAGAGCAGCTTACTCAAAGTGAGCTTCTTTCCATATAGATTAGTAGGGATAGAGAGTCTTGGCTTGAGAGAGAAATTTTTCATCTATATGGCCTACCAGAGAAGGAAAAGAGAGATATTGATGTTCAGAGGAAGATGGCAAGACATTATGCCATGAGAAACAGGATTGCAAGGGCCAAGATCAAATGAACCCATGAAAAGATTCAGGCTTTGACTGAGTCAAAGGAGAAATAGAAGCTCAATATCCTTGCTGAGGTGTCCCTCCAAGCCTCTAAACCTTGATAAGCAATCAAAATTCCAATTTTGACACTTTTGTGCACATTTTGATTTTTTGACAATTTGACATGCAAAAATTGTGCCAAACGCGCAGCGCCACTGGCGCTGCACTCTTTTTTGGGCCATCCAAATAGAAAATGGTCAACATATTCATTTTCCTAATGACAAGTACATTAACCTCATAAAGTTTCAGGAGATTTGGAGCAAACCTAGTCCCTCAAAAAGGCCAAAAACCATCAAAACATCATGTTTATGCCCTATTTTTTGCCTTGGCATTGTGCGTTTACCAGTATTGGGAGAACAGATTTTTGATAGGAAATATGGGCACCATTTTGGAAAGTGAAAGCATATTTTGAAACTAGACTCGGAGACCTTTCCAATGAGACATCATGGAGCTCATTTGGACATCGTGAAGGCCTCCAAAAGTTGGCTGCAAGATAGGTCACTTTTTCTGTCATGGGGCTGCGCCCCTGTACCTTGGCGCTGCGACCTTGCCAGGAGTTGAATAAAGACACCAGCATTTATTACAAAAGTTATTAAAAAGCTTTAAAGGTCAAATATTTCCAAAGTTAACTCAAGAAATTAAGTTAGGAGTTTTTATTATAGTGAGCCACTCTTAGATATTTTACCTTGGGCCTTGCATGGTCTCAAAGGTCAAAATGCATTAACTTTGTAATAAATACAAATTTGAAACCCTAGCTTAGGATCACCTCCTCATTTTTCAAATAAATACTGCATGTATGCTTCATGTTTTTTGTTGGTTGGTTGTTGGGTTGAATACTTCATAGACTCTTAGTTGTAAAGAAGTTTGGCTTTGGAGCCTTGTAACTATTTTGGACTAAATATCAATGGAACCATCACATTCACAGGATTCATGAACTTTGCTAAATGGTGATGTATCCTAATCTTGTAATTGTTTCCTTTTGTTTTCCATTTTGTATATCATTTTCTCTATTAACAGAACATAAAATTTAGGTTAAGATATGATGTCCAGCACCTTAAGTCTGTCTGATTTCTATTAGTAAAATTTTTTTCTCTACTGGGTCTGATTGGAGAACTTAGGAGTTCCCTGCTCTCCATTTTCACCTAGTTTATTTTCTTGAGATTAACTCAATAAAGTCTAGCCAAAGAAGCTTATGGTTTGCCTTGTCCTTTGGTTCTACTTGAAATGTTGTTCTCAAGGCTTTCTTTGAAGTTTACTTACTAGGGTTTGGCCAAAGAAGTTTATGGTTTGCCATATCCTTTGGTCTATCTTGAATAGTCACTTTAAAAGTATTTGAAGTCTGATTGAAGAATTTAGGAGTTGCCTACTCTTTAATCATTACTGAATTGTTATCTTAAATTTTTTCTTTTTCTGAAGGTGAATAGCTAGAGAATTTAGGAGTTCCCTACTCTCTAGGGTTTGTTGGATTGTTTTCTTAAAGTTTACTTGATAAAGTTTGGCCAAAGAAGTTTATGGTATGCCCTTTCCTTTGGTTATTTCTTAAGAATAGTGATCTTAAAGACTCTTCTTGTTCTATCATATGTTAAAGGATTCTTAATTTCCCTTTAAAGCTACTAAACTCACAACTTAATGTTCATTTCACACCCACATAAGCTATTAAGATCCATTTGGCTTTGTTAGCTTGTCCTGTGGAACACCCTTGATTTTTTGTTGTACTCTTCAAACTTTTCACAAACTCCATAGCCCAATGGTTTTAATTTCTCTTACTCTATCTGTTCTTCTTAACAAGCAACCAAACAAAACAAAACAAACAATCCCTATCACTTTAACTAGCCTAAAATTAGCATCCTAAATAAACCAAGTTATATCTTTTATACAAATATAGAGAGAACCCTCTCTGAGTCTAGGAAGGCTAGGTCCTAGGACTGTTGGGAATCACGATTTCCGTTAGACCAAAACCCACAGGTATTAGTCAATGATCGCATCACCAGAGATAAGGATGCATGAAAGGCAGTTAGTCCATGTCGGAAACACACGAGGAGTGTTGGTTTATCCAATGTCCAACAATCTCCCCCCCAACGCGAGCCGGGTGTGTATCGAACTCGTGACCTACGCTCTGATACCACTTGTTGGGAATCACGATTACTGTTAGACCAAAACCCGTAGGTATTAGTCAACGATCGCATCGCCAGAGATAAGGATCCACGATAGGCAGTTAGTCCATGTCGCGAAACACACGGGGAGTGTTGGTTTATCCAATGTACAACAAGGACTCCAAAGTTGGTTTGATGTTACCCTTGTTTATTTGGTCTTACCAATCTGACAAATTACAGGGACCTAACAGAAAACATTGTGACATGTGTGAAAGGCTACAACCTTGGGACCATAATGATGCATTGAGCACTTCAGACTTATCAACTAGGATAAAGGATTGCGGGCAATCTTCTAGTATCAGTCATGACACCAGTGAAACTATTCGTGGACATTATAAATATTATGAGGATTATATGGGGGCTTGGAAGCATCAGCCCACAAGGTCTTCTGGGGACATTCAAGTGGAAGGAACAAATGAGATGTTGCCAATGAGCAAGAGAAGCAGAAGGGAGGCCAATGTTTCAGCCAAATTGATCTCTCTTCTCAAGAGTTTGAGGGCTATCAATGCCCACAAGTTGGGTTCCACTTTCAAGCATAGGCGAGAAAGCAAGGCTGAAATTTTCCTTCTCATCAAACTTTCAAACTCTCTTTTACTTGGCATATGGTTTATCAAGATAGGTTTCATTGCTAACTAGCAATGTTGCTACGTTGAATCTGATGTAGTATTAAATCATCTATAAGGGTTCATTCTTGTTGTGTTATCTGCCTCAATTTAATGGCATGGCCTTCAAAGGGCTGAGTCTAATTGTAAGGTGTTATGGCCATCATATTCCATAACAATGGCCATTCATCCTCAGAAAATAATGATAGAGTTCCTCTGTGAGGGAATAATGGTTGTTCTTACACTGATGATACCAACAAGATTTCCACCGATGCTGACAGAATGCAAGATAATAAGTTCTCCAACTTGGGGGTGTTTGTGTGGCCCAAATTTATCATAACCCTCTCCAACAAGAAGAAAGAAGAGGATTTCATGGTCATCAAGGGCTCCAAGTTGCCCATGAGGCCTAAGAAACGGACGAAATTTATGCAGCGAGCATTACATGTGACTAATCTCCACCATTCATACTACTTTTCTTAGTCCAGCCAAATCTCAAAATATTATACTTGGTTGAAGTAGATGAACCATTTCCAAATTTCACTTTAAATAGGTAGTTTTGATCACATACGTCATATTTTTTATTTTTTAATTTTAATCTTGTTTGACGAAAATAATCTAAAGGCGAGGGTCGCACTACACAACAGAAACATCCTTGTCCTGACGTACCAGGTCCAACCAGGTCCAACAGATACTTATTTTGTGAAAAATGGCCCTACCCTTATCTCTCTTTTAGACATGCTATTTGGATAGGATAAATCACAAACCCTGTACACAACTTAATAAGTTATCAATCCCACCATTGAATCAAGACTCAAGTGCCCTATTGTGGTCGTTGGACTCGCCCTTGTTGTTTCAATATATTTTTCCTTCTAAATATTAGCCGATGTTACTTGAGTAATCTGGATAATATTTTCCTATTCTCATTTGAAAGCCAAAATTAAAAAATATAGTTGAAAATGTTCATGATTTTTACGGTCATTGGAAATATGAGGGTTGTTAAAGAAGAGTCTAATGGGGCAATAAACACCTACAATGGATCTCCATTTTATAATATTTTTCTTATAATTTTCTATTAATATCGGGCACTAGCCAACACCGTTTCCTTATTATTTTCATTGTTATTTTCTGTCATTTAAGGTAAATATTGGTGGTTATATGCATGATTTTATCTCATTTACTGTTTTCTAGTGCTCAACTTACAAGTCATACAAGTTGTAATTGTTTTTCTTTTCCTCTCATATGGCCTACAGTCTCATATTTACTTTAATACAAATCTACCTATCTTTCTCTCGATCTCTAGCTTCTTAAGAACTCCTTCAGAATTTATTTTGGCATGATTATATATGTAGTCTGAAAAGAGTTTTTTCTTTTATTATTCATCTAGTTAGCCCTAGTTCATGGCTTTGCAAGATGTCACAAGATCGATATGAAGTACGACAAAAGAAAAACAATAAAAAGGTTTTTATTGCAAATCAAGCTTATCATCTGTACTTTTTTTGTGATTTGTTTCATAGATATTGTGATTTTCTTATTACTTTTTTCCCTACAAAGATTGACTTCTTCTATATGTGGGTGGATGTAGAGACCAAGGGGTTTGAAAGCCATGAGAAACTTCGATACTCACTCTGACTATAAATATACCGTGGCATACAAATGTATCAAGATTTATGTGAATTCCCTTGGCATTATTTGTAGTTCAGAGAGAGTGAATTACAAAGGGTCTTGGTGATATTTCATGCCTTGTGTGTTCTGATTATAGGGTCAAAATCTCATTCCCATTTTAACAATAGTAAATTTGTTATCTATGACTGGAAATTGAATTGAAGCCTGCAATGTTTAAGGTGTTTCTAATTGGAGGCACCTTCTCCATATACGCAGGTGAGAAGTACTCCCTGTAAATCTATAGAAATTTATAGGTGCTATACATATTTCAAATATTTGAATATGTATTTCAAACAAGGAAAAACCATTTTACAATAAATTGTTTCTTTCTAAGTTTTTCTCCCTACTTATTTTACAAAGAAGGCATTGGGTAATTTCATTAGAGAAACAGAGCTAGAGTTGTATTTCATTGACTTGGTAAATACAATCAAATATTATTTTAACTTGGTATTATGAGAGCTTAATCTCAGTGTTTTAAAACTCAACGAACATGGACTCAGACAGACTTGGCCAACTTGACTGAGATGACCATCTAGGATACTGAGTCGACCTTCAAACCAGATTGGGGACTAGTTTGCTATTGAATCATATCGTTTGGTGTATAAAGTTTGAACTAATCATGGTGTGGTTATTCACAAGACCGATGAGTAGTTACAAACAATTTAGCTAATGGCCATTATTGGTTAAAAATAAAAAATATCAATTTTTATTTTCTCTTGTGGTTTCTCATTACTTCGAAAAACATTTTACAATTTCTGAAGCAAACATATATCGTTGATCAACTGATCCACGTGGATATTGGTGGCCACCCACCTATTCCATTTCGACCCCCACCATCGGTTCTTTCATTTTTTCAGTTTCAAAACAACTTACTATTTTTAGCATTTTTTGGGTCCTGAAATTTCGAGCCGTTTTGAGGCCCTAAACCACGTTTTTTGGGAAAACCAAGATAGATGTAGGCAAATCTATGTTTCTCACGTCAAAATTTTTAGTCCTCGGATATATCTTTCTAACGAGGTATTGAGCACGTCAAACAAAGATCATATGCCAAAGTTTCGTCCCCTGGAAGTTGATGTACCAATTTACCCAAACTGCATAAATTATACAACATGCATGTATATCTTAGATTCACCCAATCTATCAATGTACTAAAGTTAAATACTGAATCACTTCTACAAATATTTTGCGGAATTAAAAACACAATCGCCAATCACATGAAGTAAAGAAGAATCAAATCACACACAGCACATATAATTTCTCGGGGAAAGCTTACAGCTAAAAACCCCACTATATTCTATTGTATATTAAGTGTGGATTGTGAAACAATTACATACAAAAATATTCTCACAAGAGCCCTCCAGTACTTAGCTAATTGTCACAAACTTTCATACAAAAACTGACTAATACTTAGCCAATTTACTGCCTCCGGACAACTTGCCTTGCTTGCGCAATCCTTGATGAATGCAACCCCTAAAAGATAGGAATTTTGGCCTTCCTTGACTGTGCAAGTATCATGGGCACTCCAATGGGTATTTGGTTACATGTGTGCAACCCAATAATCCTTCAACTGATAGTCAACTTCCCTTTCACCTAGAACTCAATTGGGTCTCCACTGGATCTGACATGCATTCAACTAACAATAGTAAATCCTCAGTTGCATGTGAGATCACTGATTGTGGATTAATTAATATTTAATTCACTCAATCTCTCCCTAGTGTATATTCAGTTACAACTAGCACAACTGAGTTTAACTCACTTAACTAATTTAAACTGATTACAACCTGCATTAATTAATGCACCACTGCACTTTGAACTCTGTTACAACTAGAATTACTCTGCATGCCTCACCAACTACCTCTAACTCGAAATCCACTAGATAAGTGACTTTATCACTCTCATTTAACTATTTCAAGTCATCATTGAGAATAGATTACATTTTATCTTCCATATTATTTAAGGGATAAATAAAATAGACATGCACCCAAAAATAGCACTGTGGACCCCACCCTAGTGTAGGTGCTTAATGCACTAGGCGTGGGTGCTGAAATTTTCTTGTTGAATCTCAACACTCCCTCTCAACAAGAAAGGGATTATCCTTCACCCCGATCTTGTCTCTATGGTATTTGAATTTCTCCTGGTGAGTGCCTTTGTCAAAATATCTGCATTCTGATCTTCTATGGGAATGTACTGAAGCAACATTATCCTTCTCTGCACACAATCTCTGAGATGATGATACAGGATATCTATATGCTTAGACGTATCATGAAACACAGGATTAATCGAGAGTTTAATGCAACTCTGATTATCAGAATGAATCACTGTCGGATCCATCTAAGAACCAAACAAACCAACCAATATATTTCTCATCCAGATAGCCTCACATGCAGCTTGACTTGCTGCCATTTATTCTGCTTCCGATAAAATAAGTGCCACATATCGTTGTTTCCTGCTGTACCAGGAAACTATTGTCGATCCTATGCTGAATATCCCTCCTGATGTGCTCTTTCTATCTGATGGACTGCCCACCCAATCTACATCTGTGAAGCTTTGAAGCTTCACTCCCTATGTCTGTTTGTACCATAGACCATACTCTAATGTGACGCTCAGGTATCTCAAGACATGCTTCCCTACCTTCCAAAATAGCTTGGTAAGCTTAACCATAGCTTTAATCATCTGGTTAACTGCGTAGCAAATGTCTGGTTTGGTGTTCACTAGATACATCAATGAACCAACTAACTGCCTATAGACAGTAGTATCCACTACCTCTCCAGAAGTAGCATTCTCTTTCCTCCATTTTCCTGTAAGAGGAGTATCCATGGGTTTGCATCTCTCCATGTTAAACTTACCCAGTATCTCCTTTGCATACTTGCCTTTAGACACAAAAATTTCACCATCCCATTGCCATATTTCCAATCCAAGGAAATAATAAAGGAGTCCCATGTCCTTCATTTCGAACTCCCTTGCAAGATCATCCTTGCACGAGTGTTTCAGTTGCTCATCACCATCAAAATTAGATCATCAACATAAAGAAAAATTATCAATAGCTTACCCTCAACCACAATTTGGTACAGGTTTGCATCTGCTTCACTTTTGGTGAAGCCCAGTCCGGTGAAATAGTTGTCTATCCGAGTGTACCAAGCACGGGGTTCTTGCTTCAGCCCATACAGTGCTCTTTTGAGTTGTCACGCATGCAACTCACTGTTGAAGATCTCAAAATTCAGGCTACTCTATGTACACCTCTTCCTCAATGATCCCATTGAGAAACGAAGTTTTTACATCTATCTGATGAATGCGCCAGCCCATCTGCACTAAGAGTGCAAGGATGGATCTTATGGAAGAGTACCTTGCAACAAGTGCAAAAGTCTCATCATAATCTATCCCCTCGATCTGTGAGAAACCTCGGGCCACAAATCTGGACCTGTATTTCTCCACATTCTCATCAGCAGCTTGCTTTACCTTGTATATCCATCTTGATCCAACCACTGATTTGTCGACAGGCCTTGGGACTATCTCCCATGCATTGTTCTTGACAATGGAGTCATACTCCTCCACCATTGCATCAACCCAAGTTGGTTGCTGCACTGATTCCTGAAAGGAATATGGTTCAATCATAATACATTTGCTCATAAGAGCCATGTATCCAGTAAATCGGTGAGGAGACTGTCTCTTTCTGCGTTGTGAAGTAGAGGCTCCTACATTCTCCGCATCATCAAGTCTCAATCTATTATCTTCTGTGGTGCGCCTTCTGCCATTTCTGATGGATGGCTCTGCACTAGTGTTTTCCTCCACTCGATGAACCTCCTCATGTGGTTGATCCACATCTTGATACTCATCCATGGGAACCAACATTTCCTCATCTAAATGAAATTCCAGCTCCCTCTCAAGGGACAACCGCGTGTCTTTCTCCTCATCAAATTTTATATCATGTCACACAACAGTCATTCTGCTTTTTGGCAAATACACACGACAATTATGGGGTGTTTCAGTGTACCCTACACCCAACCTCACTTATTGGTTCTAGCTTCTTCATGGCGTCCTTGGTTACATGCACATAAACAAATGAGCTAAAAATATTGAAGTGTGAAACATCATGTTTCTTACCAGTGAAAGCCTCTTCAGGTGTATACATGCCAAGTATCCTATTAGGACAACGCTTTGCACATGTACCATTGTGTTTCATGCTTCTACCCACAGATGCATTAGTAGGCCTTAATCATGCAACATCACTCTTGCTGCATCCACAATAGTTTTGTTCTTTCTATCCGCGACCCCATTCTATTGTGGGTTATGAGGCACTATGAGTTCTCTTCAAATTCCTTCTTTGCTGCAAAGCTCTTGAATTCATTAGAGATGTATTCTCCACCATTATTACTCCTAAGAGCCTTCACTTGCTTCCCCGACTCTTTCTCCATCAGTGCCTTAAACTCAATGAACTTACAGAATGTCTGATCATTCTTCTGCATGAAGAAGATCCAACAATTATGAGAAAATTCATCAAAAAATATTACATAGTACTTATGTTTTGTTGTTGAAGCAACAAAGAAAGGACCACACATGTCTGTGTGAAATCTCTCAAGGATCCCCAAAGCTCAGTTTTCCTTCTCATGAAAGGTGGCCTTTACATATTTTCCCATATTGCATCCCTTGCATGTGTCTAACTGCGCAAGTGTACCATTGGGAATACCATTAGAAATATGTTGCATGATTTCCAAGGCTCCATGGTTAATATGGCCCAATCGCCTGTGCCATAATTCACCCTCATCTCGGCTCACCACTTGATCTTCCTTGCCCATCATTGCTACGCACCCATCTACCTCCATCTTGTAGAGATTCTTAACTTGAATCCCTATCCTCTTGGATTTTCTATTGTTTTGTCTTCATGAGAAATATTTTCCTTCACTAAAAATAACATCATAGCCTCTATCCTCAACATTACGGCGAGATTAAATTTTCTTCGAGACTTGGAAATTGCATTACATCTTTTAATTAAAAGGGTTTGCGACCCACCTACGAAAGGTAATAATTTTCAATCTAGGTATGTACCGCCCATCATCGTCCATATCAATATGCCTCTGGAGATCCTTCTCCTCCAGTCTTGAAAAGTTCCTTGTCTCCCGTCGTGTGAAAGGAAAAGCCACTCTCAAATACTACAAAAATACCCACATGCTGGAAGCCATGCATGTGATCAATGAGAATTCCATCTCAAATTGCAAAGCAGAGACGTCACGGTTGCGAGATCCTCCAACCTTCTCGTTCTTCTTCTTTTTTGGATAGTTAGTAGCAAAATTCCCATACTCGTGACAGTGAAAACATTCACCTTGGACATGTATAGATTCTTACCATTCTTGGAATCAGATTTAGAATGGAATTTATTCCCCTTCCCCTTCCATGCCTAAGAATCCAAAGCATAATCCTCTTCATCCTCATTCTTAGATGAAGATCTATCTCTGGTGTTCCGTCTGAACTCCTCCTACACCAAATCTGACCACAATCATTCCCAATCTGGCAATTTTTCCCTTCCATTGATAGAGTCTTGATAAATGTGCCAAATATTGGGAATTCCTAGGAGAGCCAAGCTCACCAAATCATCATCAGTAACTGTTATTCCAACGCTCCCCAGTTCATCCCAACATTGGACAAACTTTGTTAGATATTTTGGAATGGTGACACCATTTTCCATCTTGATCTTTCTGAGTTTATCTTTAAGCACCAATTTCCTATGGTCGATGCTACTTTGAAATAGATCCGTCAAAACCTTCCACTTTGCATATGGTGTGTATTTCCCATGGAGGCTTGAGAAAATGTGGTCTCGTACTCCCTCCAATAGGATCTTCCTTGCCTTTGCCACTTTCTTTTTCCATGCATCAAGATTTGCAACATCTGCCAGAACGGGTTTATGAACATCATTGCCAATGAATTCCTTCAAGCCATTGTCTTCGAGTACTACCTCCATCCTATCCTTCCAAGCGATATAGTTTGAGCTGCCCTCGACTGCATAATCTAAACTCAAGCCATTGAAAGCCATTTCGATCTTGAATAAGCTGTAGCACCAAGAAAGTCTTTCTGCAAATTCGAAAACTATCTAGTCACAAACTCAGCTCCCGCTTCACGTCTGCAATTTCATGTGCTACGATACCATGTAGAAATTATACAACATGCATGTATATCTTGGATTCTTTTTAGATCTAACAATGCTATAAGTTAAATACTAAATTTCTTCTACAAATATTTCTTGATTAAAAACACAAATCGTCGAGGGGTAGTTCAATAGAAGAATCAATCAAACCACAACACAGATAATTTCCCGGGGAAATATTGTTGCTCAAAACCCCACTATCTTCTATTGTATATTTAGCATGGATACATGAAACAATTACATACAACTCTTCTCATAAGAGCCCTCTTTTTCTCAGCTAATTGTCTCACACTGTCTCAGATAAAATTGATCAATACTTAGCCAATTTACTACCTCCAGAAAACCTGCCTTGCTTACGCAAATTGTGTGGAATGAAATCCCCATTCCATAGGAATTTTGGCCTTCCTTGACTACGCAAGTATCATGGGCACTCAAATCGGTGTTTGGTTGCATGGGTGCAACCCAGTAATCCTACAATTGATATTCAGCTTCCCTTTCACCTAGATCTCAACTCGGTCTCTACTAGATCTGACATGCATGCAACTAATAATAATAAATCCTCAGTTGTATGTGAGATCACTGATTGTGAATTAATTAATATTTAATTCACTAGTGTATCTTCAATTACAACTAGCACAACTGAGTTAACCTGATTACAACCTGCATTAACCAATGCACCACTGCACTTCGAACTTTGTTACAACTAGAATTACTTTGCATGCCTCACTAACTACCTCTAACTCGAAATCCACTAGCTAACTAAATTTATCACTCTTAGTTAACTATTTGAAGTCATCATCGAGAATAGATTACAATTTAAATTCCATCTTAATTAAGGGATAACTAAAATATACATGCACCCAAAAATAACACTGTGGGCCCCACCCTAGAGTAGGTGCTTAATGCACTAGGAGTGGGTGCTGAAATTTTCTTGTTGAATCTCAACAAAAATGGGGCCCATAGTTTTGGTGTTTCATCTCCTAGGGTTAAGTTTTTGGATGTTTAGGGTTTTTGTTAAGTCCCTATATTAATAGTGTAGTCCCTTATTATGTTAGTGTAGCTCCCTTATTGTTATTGTTGTACCCCTGTAACCCCCATATTGTTATTATTGTGCCCTTACATTATTATTGTTAGGTCGGCTAGGATTACATTGTGGCCCCACTAGGATTATATTGTGGCCCCATGGACTCCTATATATAGAAGGAGGTTTTGGTCATTTGTATCATCCAATAATTGTTCATTCATGTAATGTATTGGAGGTTGCCCCCTCGAAATGGCTTATTTCTAAGGCATTGATATCTCTTTTCTTCTATTTTTGGAGCTGGTTTCCCAACATTTGGTATAAGAGCTTTGGATTCTAGGGTTTTGCTTCTCCAAACAGGTCATTGTGGCATTTTCGCTATAACTTTTTTTCTACTAAGGTTCAGAAACCGAAATTTTTAGAGTGCGGAGCTGAAATCCTAAGGAACAGTGTCGCAAAATTTCAGAGCTTGGATCGCAATAGTTTCAAAGATATGATCTGTGGAAGTTAGGTATTTTTGCAGGCTCTTGAATTTCACTTAAAAGGGTCATCACGGATTTTTCTCTATAACTGTTTTTCTACGAAGGTTCAGAAGCTGAAATTTTTAGAGCGCGAAGCCAAAATCCTGAGGAATATCATCCAAAAATTTTAGAGCTTGGTTCGCAATATTTTTAGAGATATGATCTGTGGAACTTAGGTATTTGTCAAGATCCCGAATTTCATCTCAAAGAGGTGATCGTGGGAAAATCTTCATAACACTCTCTCTGAGCATCAGATTGGAATTCTATAAAAAGTGGCTGGAAGTAAACGGACTGTAGTTTCCTTTTCTTCTATTTTTACAACTTGCATTAACTAATTCACCACTGCACTTCGAACTCTGTTACAACTAGAATTACTTTGCATGCCTCACTAACTACCTCTAACTCGAAATCCACTAGCTAACTAAATTTATCACTCTTGGTTAACTATTTCAAGTCATCATTGAGAATAGATTAGAGTTTAATGTCCATCTTCATTAAGGGATAGCTAAAATACACATGCACCCAAAAATAACACTGTGGGCCCCACCCTAGTGTAGGTGCTTAATGCACTACGCGTGGGTGCTGAAATTTTCTTGTTGAATCTCAACAAAAATGGGGCCCATAATTTTGGCGTTTCATCTCCTAGGGTTAGTTTTTTGGATGTTTAGGGTTTTCCATTGTTTCTCAACAATAAATAGGCCTTCGAGCCTCATTGTAACATATTTTAGAGGACTGTAGCCTCCACATCTCTTCTTAGAGATAAGCTACCAACGCCCTAGCTACTTTATTCCATTATGTCGGTAAGCATATTTCTGTTATTTGATATTAATGAAATGAAGTTTTATTTCCACTGCATCTCTGTGTTTATGTTTATTTCTTTATATTATTGTGTTCATGCATAAATCAGGATCATCAACACTTTCTATGGTCTGATTCTATGTTTTCTTTGAGGGAATTGCTTTAGTGAAGATTTCTGAAGTCCAACAAGAAATTGCAGCACACACACTAGTGTGGGACCAACAGGTCCTAGCGATACATTAGTGTGAAGGCCAATTTAATTAATTAATTTGGTGCAGTGTCTAATTTAATTTTCCCTTAATCAAATTGGATAATAAAATGTAATCTTATCTCATGATCACTTGTAATAGTTAATTGAGTGTGATAAACTCAGTTAACTCATGAATTTCGAGTTGAGGGTGGTTGGTGAGGCATGCAGAGTAATTCTGTTAGTTATGGAGTTCGAATTGCAGTTGGTGCATTAGTTTAATGCATGAGTAATCAGTTAACTCAGTTAGGTGAGTTAGATTCAGTTGAACTAGTTGTAATTGTTTGTTGCACTAGTGAGAGATCAAGTGAATTAAATATTATTTAATTCACAATCAATGATCTTCCATGCAACTAATGATTTACTATTAATAATTGCATGCATGTCAGTTCCAGTGGAGACCCAGTTGAGACAAAGGTTAAAGGGATGTTAACTACCAGTTGTGTGATTAGTAGGTTGCCTGCATGCAACCAGACATCCATTGGATTTCCCATGATCCTTGCACATTTTTTGAAGGTTGAAATTCCTAAAGAATAGGGATTTCATTCCACATGAATTACAAAAGCAAGGCAGGTTGTTTAGGGGCTGAGAATTGGCTAAGTGTTGATCGATTTTGTCTAGGACAGTGTGAGACAGTTGTGAGAGTGTAGTATACTGTTGTGAGAAGAGTGCATTGTAATTGTTTCATGATTCCATGGTGAATATATAATAGAAGATAGAGGGGTTTTGAGTAGTAATATTTCCCCGGGAAATTATCTGTGTTGTGTTTTGATTTGATTCTTTCTTTGCTTATTGTGATTGGTGATTGTGTTTCATTTCTAAAATTGATTTGTAGAAGGATTCAATATCCGGCTTTAGTACATTGCTTGATTGGATTGAATCCATTGATATACATATGTTTGCATAATTTATACATGGTATCAGAGCACAGGAAATCACTATACTAGAGGATAAGTTGAGTTTGTGACTGAATATAATTCGAATTTACAAAAGTATTCTTGGTGTGACAGGCGAATCAGGATTGAAATGGCTTTCAATGGCTTGAGATTGGAGTATACACTCGAGGGCAGATCTAACTATATTACGTGGAAAGACAAGATGGAGGCAGTACTGGAGGACATTGGTTTGAAAAAATTCATTGATAATGATGTTCCCAAACACGTTGTAGCAGATGCTGCAAATATTGATGCTTTGCAAAAGAAGGTTGCAAAGGCGAGGAGGATATTACTAGAGGGAGTACGAGACCACATTGTCTCAACTCTCCATGGAAAAGCGACATCATATGTAATTTGGAAAGCTTTGACAGATCTGTTTCAATGCAGCAGTGATCATAGAAAATTGGCACTGAAGGACAAGCTCAAGAAAGCAAACTGGAGAAAGGTGACACCATTGCGAAATATTTAACAAAGTTTGTCCAATGTCAGGATGAGCTTGGGAGCATCGGAATTAATTTCGTGGATGATGACTTGGTGAGCCTAGCTCTTCTAGGACTTCTCAAGAGTTGGCATAGTTATCAGGACTCTGTCAATGGAAAGCAAAAGCTGCCAGATTGGGAACGACTTTGGTCAGATTTGGTGCAAGAAGAATTCAGGTGGAATACTAGGGATGGGTCTCCATCTAAGAATGATGATGAAGAATATTGTGCTTTGGCTTCCAAGGAGAAGAAGGGGAAAGGAAAGAAATTCCATTCCAAATCTGACTCTAACAAATATGGCAAGAAGTGCGACATGTCCAAAGTGAAGTGTTTTCACTATCATGAGCATGGAAATTATGCCACTAATTGTCCACAAAAGAAGAAGAACAAGAAGGCTTCAGAATCTGCAGCTGGTGAGGCTTTGGACTCGCAATTTGAGCTTGACTTCTTGCTCATTGCATGCATGGTGGCAAGTGAAATGGGATCGATGTGGTACTTGGATAGTGGTGCGTCATTTCACATAATGGGAGACAAAGAAATTTTTAGTAGCTTGGAGGAGAAGCACCTCCAGATGCATATCGAAATGGGTGATGACAGACGGTACAATGCTATCGGGATTGGTACAGTTACCTTCCAGAGACTTTCAGGTAAACCCTTTCTATTAAAATATGTAATGCATGTACCATTCTTGAAGAAAAATTAGGTCTCAGTCGCAATGTTGGAGGATAGAGGCTATGATGTTGTTTTTAGTGAAGGAAAAGTGTTCCTTCGACACAAAGCAACAAGAAAAGCCAAGAAGATTTGGATTCGTGTGAAGAATCTCTATAAACTTGATGTAGATGGTTGCGCAACATTGATGGGTAAGGCGGGCAAAGTGGTGAGCCGGGATGAGGGTGATTTATGGCACAGGAGATTGGGCCATATACACCATGGAGTCTTGAAGGTCATGTAGCATATTTCTATAGGTCTTCCCAAGGGTACTCTTGCGTAGTTAGACACATGCAAGGGATCTACTATGGGGAAGTATGCAAAGGCCAATTTTCACGAGAAGGAGAACCGAGCCTCATAAATCCTTGAGAGATTTCACTCAGACATGTGTGGACCATTCTCTACTGCTTAGACATCAAATCATAAGTACTATGTGATCTTTGTTGATGATTTTTCTAGAAAGTGTTGGATCTACTTCATGCAGAAGAAAGATCATACGTTCTCAAAATTTCTTCAGTTCAAAGCACTAGTGGAGAAAGACAAAGGGAAGCATGTGAAGGATCTTAAGAGCGACAATGGTGGCGATTAAATCTCCAATGAATTCAAGAAATTTTGCAGCAAAGAAGGAATTCAGAGAGAGTTGATTGTGCCTCATAACCCATAGCAAAATGGGGTCGTAGAAAGAAAGAATAGAACAATTGTGGGTGCAGCATGAGCGATGTTGCATGATCAGGGCCTATCATTGAGGCATGCAACACAACGGTATTTGTGAAAAACCATAGTCCTCATTGGATACTTGGCATGAGTACACCAGACGAGGCTTTTACTGGTAAGAAACCTGATGTTTCACATTTTATGATTTTTGGCTCATTGTTTATGTGCATGTGAGCAAAGATGCCACAAAGAAGCTCGAACCAATAGCTGAGATTGGGATATTTGTGGGGTACACTTATACTCCCCACAACTATTGGATGTATTTTCCAAACAACAGAATGACTGTTGTGAGACAAGATATAAAATTTGATGAGAATAAATCCATGTGATTATCCCTTGAGAGGGAGCTGGATTTCACGCAGAGGAGGAACTATTAGTTCCAAAGAATGAACCTCAAGATGTGGAGCAACCACATGTGGAGGATCATGGAGTGGTAGAAAACACTCATGCAGAGACATCCACAAGAAATGGTAGAAGACGCACCACAAAAGCTGATATATTGAGCCTTGATGCGACAAAGAATGTAGGAGCCCCTATTTCACTGCGCAGGAAGAGACAGTCTCCAGACAAGTTTATTGGATAAATGGCTCTTATGAGCAAGTGTATTGTCATAGAACCATATTCCTTTGAGGAAGCAATGAAACAACCAATTTGGTTTAACTCTAAGGTAGAGGAGTATGACCCCATCGTCAAGAACAGTGCATGGGAAGTAGTCCCAAGACCGGTCAGAAAATTAGTGGTTGAATCTAGATGGATCTATAAGGTGAAGCAAGTAGCGGATGGGAGTGTGGAGAGTATAAGGCCAAATTCGTGGCCTGGGGATTCTCACAAGTTGAAGGGATCGACTATGAATATACTTTCGCACCAGTCGCGAGGTACTCTTCCATTAGATCTATCCTTGCATTCTCAGCGTAGATGGGGTGGCGCATTCATCAAATGGATGTGAAAACTGTGTTTCTCAATGGATTTATTGAGGAGGAAGTGTACATATAGCATCCAAAAGGTTTTGAGATCTTTGACAGTGAGTCGCATGTGTGCCGACTCAAGAGAGCATTGTATGGGCTAAAGCAAGCACCTCGTGCTTGGTACACTTAGATTGACAATTATTTCACCATGTTGGGATTCACCATAATTGAAGCAGATGCAAACATGTAACAAATTGTGGTTGATGGTAAGCTCTTAATTATAATACTTTATGTTAATGATATAATTTTGACAGGTGTTAAGCAGTTGATAACTTCTTGCAAGGAGGATCTCGCAAGAGAGTTCGAAATGAAAGACATGGGACTCCTTCACTATTTCCTTAGTTTGAAAATATGGCAGCGGGATGGTGAAATTTTTGTTTCTCAAGGCAAGTATGCCAAAGAGATACTGGGTACGTTTCACATGGAGAGCTGTAAACCCATGGATACTCCTCTTCTAGGAAATTGAAGGAAAGAGGATGCTACTTCAGGAGAAGTAGTGGACGCTATTGTCTACATGAAGCTAGTGGGTTCATTGATGTACTTGGTAAGCACCAAACCAGGCATTTTCTACGCAGTTAACCAGCTGAGTCAAGCAATGGTTAAGCTGACCAAGCCCATTTTGATGCTGGGGAAGCATGTCTTGAGATATCTCAGGGGCACTACAGAGTATGGATCATGGTACAGGAAGATAGAGGGAGTGAAGCTTCAAGGCTTCACGGATGCAGATTGGGCAGGCAGTCCATCAAATAGAAAGAGCACAACAGGAGGGATCTTCAACATAGGATCGACAATAGTTTCTTGGTACAATAGGAAGCGACGATATGTGGCACTCAGTTCAGCCGAGGCATAGTACATGGCAGCAAGTCAGGTTGCATGTGAGGCCATCTGAATGAGAAAGGTCATGGTTGGTTTGTTTTATTCTCAGATGGATTCGATGGTGGTACATTGTGATAACCAGATTTGCATTAAAATCTCAGTTAATTTGTTATTCCATGATAGGTCCAAGCACACAGACATCCAGTACCACCATCTCAGAAATTATGTTCAAAGGCGCATTATGTTACTTCAATACATTCCCACGAAAGATCAGGATGCAGATATTGTGACAAAGGTGCTCGCCAGGAGAAAATTCGAATACCATAGAGGCAAGATCGGGGTGGCAGATAATCCATTTCTTGTTGAGAGGGAGTGTTGAAGTCCAAAAAGAAATTGAATCACACACACTAATGTGGGACCAACAGGTCCTAGCGATACATTAGTGTGAAGGCTAATTTAATTAATTAAATTGGTGCAATGTCTAATTTGATTTTTCCTTAATTAAATTGGACAATAAAATGTAATCTTATATCATGATCACTTGTGTTGGGTGTGGAGCCTGATTATCTTGTTTATTTTGTATCATAGCGTTAGACCCCTGTACCTTAACGGGGTGGCAACGCCACCCGTAATTAAACGTTTCCTTGGGGGGGGGCGACTGTGACTTTATGGAGCCCCCCCCTGGCAGGGGGTTTCGGGGCCAGCGCCCCCAAAGCTAAAAATAGATGAAAATTTTCCTTGTAAAAGTATAGTAATTTCTAGTCAATCTGGGCCGTTCATTAGGCGGGTGATCTGACGGTAGAAGTTATGTTTAGTTTACGGTTTTTTTACCTAGAAGGCAACCCCTCGCTTGTATGAGGGGATTGTATTGCTGCTGTGTATTGTATGTGTATTCTCAAAGAGAGAAACAGATAGGGAGACTGTGAGAGAGAACAAAGGATATTACAGTGGATCTGTTGTAGGTTGTGTCTCTTCATTTTGTTGGATAATAGAAAGGAAGGACTAGTTGTTTGGGGTCGACATAGCCCAAAGTGGGTGAACCACGTATATATGTGTCTCTCTGGTTTTATGTGTTTCGTGTGCTTGTGTTTTCCGCATATTTTATGTGTTGCATTGCTCTGTAATATATAATTTTCTAACAACTGGTATTAGAGCCGAAGGTCTATTTGGCTGATAAACTTGCAGGAAAGAAGGGTTCCTCGTTCGAGTGGGAGCAATGGTGGAAGATGGTAAATTTAGGGTCGAGAAATTCAATGGCCAAAACTTCCCACCGTGGAAGATGCAGATGGAATATTATCTGTATCAGAAAGATCTATACATACCATTGAGCGGAAAAACAAAGAAGTTGACGAGTATGACAGACGTAGAATGGGATATTCTCGATATAAAGGTGCTCGGAACAGTATAGTTGTGCCTCGCGGCATCGGTAGCCTTCAATATTTCGAAGGAAGCAACAACAGAGGGTTTGATTAAGGCATTGGTGAAACTATATGAAAGACCTCGGCCTCAAACAAGGTATTTCTTATGAAACCTTTATTTAATATGAATATGTCGGAAGGTGGATCTGTTGCAGACCATTTAAATGATTTTAATACAGTTACCAGTTAGTTAAGTTTTTTAGGGGTAAAATTTGATGACAAAGTTAGGGCTCTGTTATTTATGTGCTCATTGCCAGAAAGATGGAATGGTTTAGTTATGGCCACTAGTAACTCTGTCTCTGGATCTGGATGTTGTCAGTGTTATCCTTAGCGAGGAAATGCGACGGAAAAGCTCCAGTGAGACATCGGGTAATGCTTTGAGTGCAGAGTCTTAAGGAAGAAAAATGGAAAGAGGAAAGAGCTGGGGATATTGCAGTAAATCAAGGAAAGGCAGATCCAAGTCAAGATCGGGGATAGTGTGCTGGAAATGCGGAAATAAAGGACACCTGAAGAAAGACTGTAGATCTCAGAAGGGAAAAGAAAGAGACGCACAGTAAGAAAACAATCATGAAGAAAATGTGACAGGTGATGTGTTACAAGATGCTTTGATTCTTTCTTTCAAAAATGTTACTGATTCCTGGGTGGTAGATTTAGGGGCCTCATTCCATGCCACACCTGATAAGAAATATTTTCCTAACTCTATTCAAGAATATTTTGGACAAGTCTGTTTGGGTGATGAGAAACCTTGTAAAATTGTTGGAATGGGTGAGGTTCTTGTAAAACAATAGAATGGAAACCAATGGCTATTAAAGGAGGTAAGACATGTTCCAGATATCAAGAAAAATATGATTTCAACATGGAAGTTAGGCGGTGAAGGTTGTCTGAAAAATTTCACAGATAAAACTTGGAAGGTCACCAAAGGAGCCCTAGTAATAACAAAACGTGAAAAGGTTGGTACATTGTATTTATGCAATATTATTTCTAACTCTGTTAATGCTTTAACTTCCAAAGGAGCAAATGCAACATTATGACATCATAGGCTTTGACACATGAGTGACAAGGGGATGAAGATTATTCACCCAAGAAATTTGTTGTTGGGTTTGAAGAATATTGATTTGGATTTCTATGAGAATTGCATTTATGGAAAACAGAAGAGAGTCAGATTTCTCAAAGTTGGGAAAAAAAATAAGAGCGAAAAATTAGAGCTTGTGCGTACAGATGTATGGGGACTTGCTCAGGTATCATCTCTCGGTGGCTCTCATTATTATGTTACTTTTATTGATGATGCAACTAGAAAAACTTGGATTTATTGTATTCAGAATATATCTGATGTATTTGATACTTTCAAGAAATGGAAAGCTTTGGTTGATATTGAGACAGGAAAGAAGTTGAAGTGTCTTAGATCAGACAATGGAGGTGAATATTGCAACAAAGAGTTTGATAGGTACTATTCAGAGCATGGAATTCACAGAGAGAAGACAGTTCCAAGAACACCACAAGAAAATGTGGTGTCAGAAAGGATGAACAAAACAATCATGGAGCATGCAAGGTGCATGAGATTGCACGCGGGATTGCCTTTACAATTTTGGGCAGATGTTGTATATATTATTTTTTATCTAATAAACAGAGGGCCTTCAAATTTATTGGATGGTGCTATTCCATAGGAGGCATGGACAGGTAAAAAGGTAAACTACTCTTTTTTAAAGCCTTTTGGTTGTGAGGCCTTTGTCCATATTAATAAAGAAAATAGAACAAAGCTTGAGGAAAAATCAAAGAGATGCACCTTTATTGGATATGGTGTTAATGATTTTTGTTATCGCTTATATGGATATGAAAATCACAAAATAATTAGGATCAGAGATGTAATATTCAATGAAAAGGTCTTGTATAAGAATCAGTTGTAGGAAAAGAAATAGGAAAAAGAAAACAAGGAATACACAGTTCTTTATGAGATCACAGAAAAAGTGAAGGTGCTTGAAAATAATAATAATCAACAACCACAACAACGGCAACCACCACAATAGCAACAGGCACCTCAAACACCTGAAAGTGGTGTCAAAAGATCTAGTAGGATGAGTAGACCCCCTAAATGATACTCTCCTTCATTATATTATTTATTGTTGACTGATTCTGGTGAAATCGAATGTTATGAAGAAGCAATGCAAGTTGAAACCAGGAAGAAGTGGGAGCTATCCATGGAAGAAGAGATTGACTCCTTAATACATAACTAGACTTGGGACTTAGTTAGGTTACCTGCAGGTAAAACAACATTGCAGAATAAATGGGTTTACAGGCTGAAGGAAGAAGATGGAGGAAAACAGAGGTAAAAAGCTAGACTTGTAGTGAAGGGGTTTGCACATAAGAAAGGAATTGATTTTAATGAAATATTTTCTCCTGTTGTTAAGATGACTTCAATCAGAACTATTTTAAATCTTGTAGCAGCAGAAGATTTGCATCTTGAACAGTTAGATGTAAATACAACATTTCTCCATGGAGATTTGGAGGAGGAGATCTATATGCAACAACCAGAAGGATATGAGGTCAAAGGGAAAGAAAAATTAGTGTGCAGGTTAAAGAAGAGCTTGTATGGCTTAAAACAAGCTCCAAGGCAGTGGTATCTAAAATTTGACAAGTTTATGTCTGAACAAGGTTATACTAGATGTCGCACTGATCATTGTGTTTATCTGAAAAAGAAAAATGATGGCAGCTATATTATACTGTTATTGTATGTAGATGACATGCTTCTTGCAGGGTCTAACATACAGGAAATAAATGTTCTCAAAACAAAATTGGAAAATTCCTTTGCAATGAAGGATTTGGGAGTTGCAAAACAAATCCTTGGTATGAGAATAACTGGAGACATGAAAAATATCAAATTAATATTGTCTCAAAATGAGTACATACAAAAGGTGTTGAAAAGATTTAATATGCAGAATCCAAACTAGTTAGTACATATTTTGCTAGCCAATTCAAACTTAGTAAGGATATGTGCCCCAAGACCCAAGAAGAAATGGATTATATGTCTAAAATTCCATATGCATCAGCAGTTGGAGCTTAATGTATGCAATGGTCTGCACAAGGCCTGATATTGCACATGCAGTGGGAGTTGTAAGCAAGTACATGAACAATCCAGGAAAAGAACATTGGATGGCAGTGAAATGAATTCTCAGCTATTTGAGAGGTACCACAAATCAAGCATTGTGATTTGGTGGTTCAAACATTTCTCTACAGGGATATGTTGATGCAGATTAGGCAAGTGACAGAGATAATAGGAGGATCACTACAGGGTATATATTTACTGTAGGTGGAACAACTTTCAGTTGGGTTTCAAAAATCCAAAGTGTTGTTGCGCTTTCAACAACAGAAGCAGAGTATGTTGCTGCTACAGAGGCTAGTAAAGAAATGATTTGGTTACAAAGGTTTATGGATGAATTGGGTAAGAAGAATGGTATGGGCACGTTATACATTGATATCCAAAGTGCCATTCATATTGCAAAGAACTCAACATTTCATTCCAGTACTAAACACATACAGCTCAAGTACCATTTCATATGGTCAGTGTTGGAAGATGAACAGTTGAAACTGGAAAAGATACACACTAGCCAAAATCCTGCAGATATGCTAACAAAAGTTGTAACCAGGGAGAAACTCAGAATATGCTCAGTTTCATTTGGTCTTCAAATATGATGACGAAGATGAGAAACAACTAGGTCCAAAGTGGAGTCATTGTCCATCAAATGAAGCAGCGGTGGAGTTGCTACAATCAGTCTCCAAGTGGGATATTGTTGGGTGTGGAGCCTGATTATCTTGTTTATTTTGTATCACATCATTGGACCCCTGTAACTTAATGGGGCGGCAATTCCGCCTTTAATTAAACGCTTCCTAGGGGGTCCAGGGGGGCGGCTGCGACTTTATGGACCCCCCCCCCCCTTGCCGGGGGTTTCGGGGGCAGCGCCTCCAATGCTTAAAACAAATGTAAAATTGCCTTGTAAAAGTATAGGAATTTCTAGTCAATCTAGGCCATTCATTAGGCGGATGATCTGACAGTAGAAGTTATGTTTAGTTTAGGGTTTTTTTACCTATAAGGCAACCCCTCGCTTGTATGAGGGCATTATATTTCGGCTGTGTATTGTAGGTGTATTCTCAGAGCGAGAAACATATAGGGAGACTGTGAGAGAGAACATAGGATATTACAACAGATCTGCTATAGGTTTTGTCTCTTCATTTCGCTAGATAAGAGAAAGGAAGGACTGGCTGTTCAAGGTGGACGTAGCCCAAACTGGGTGAACCACGTATATTTTTGTTTCTCTGGTTTTATGTGTTTTGCGTGCTTCTGTTTTCCGCATATTTTATGTGTTGCATTTCTCTGTAATATATAATTTTCTAACAACTTGTAATAGTTAAATGATTGTGATAAACTCAGTTAGCTCATGAATTTCGAGTTGAGGGTGCTTTCTGAGGCATGTAGAGTATTTCTATTAGTTATGGAGTTTGAATTGTAGTTGGTGTTGTTAGGTCCTCGTAATTTGTTAGATTGGCAAGACCAAATGTACAAAGGTAACATCAAACCAGTCTTTGGAGTCCTAGGACCTAGCCTTCCTGGAATCAGAGAGGGATCTCTCTATGTTTGTGTAAAGGATGTAACTTGTATGATTTTAGGGTTTTGATTTTAGGCTAGTTATAGTGATTAGGGTTTGTTTGTTTGTTTGTTTGGTTGGGTAAGTTGTCAAGTAGAACAGATAGAGTAAGAGAGGTTTAGACCATTGGGCTATGGAGTCTGCAAAAGGTTTTGATAAGTACAACAATAGGTCAAGGGTGTCTTAGAGGGCAAGTATAACAAGGCCAAATGGATCTTCAAGGCTTATGTGAGTGAAGTGAACATTAATTTGTGAAATAAGTAGGTTTAAAAGGTAGTTAAGAACCCTTTAACATGTACTATAACAAGAAAAGTCTTTAAGAACACTATGCATAAGGAAATAACCAAAGACAGGGCATACCATTAGCTTCTTTGACTAAACCCTAGCAAGTAAACATCAAGACAACAGTCCAACAAACCATAGAGAGCAACAATCTTGTAAATTCCCTAGTGATTTTACCTTGAGGTAAAGAAAACATCCAAGATAACATATAGTAATGATCAAAGAGAAGGGAACTCCTAAAATTCCTTAATAATACTACAAATAACTTCAAATCAACCATTCAAGACGTACAAAAGGGCAGGGAAAACCATAAACCTCTTCAGTCAAACCCTATTTAGCAATACTTTGAAGAAAAGACCTCAAAAACCATGTTTAAGTCATACCAAAGGCGGGGCTAACCATAAAATACTTTGACATGGGCTCCATTAAATCATTTTTGAGATAAACAAGCTGAGTGGGATTAGAGAGCAACTAAGAATTCTCTAAACTGACCTAGCAGAGGAAAACATACAAGCAATAGAAAGCAGACAGAGCTAAGGTGTAGAAATTATATAACTAATGCGTTATACATCCAAGATTATCCTGATCACACACTATTTGACTTCATGCACAATACAGAATCTATTCCACCATTGATCATTACTTGCGGAAATTAAATCAATTACAATGCACACATGAAACCATAAAATTCACACACATTAACACAGAATTTATGGGAAAGCTTATAGCTGAAAACCCTCAACTATATGTATAATATATGTCATAGAGATCATGTAACAATCATCATACAAAGCTTCTCACAAGCTCTCAATACAATCTCCAATCGCTACACACTAATCAGGTCTGATCTAGCAAATCCCATGCACCGATCTCTGCCACCTGCTAGCCTGCCTCTACTGCACAATCCTTGCTGAATATGGGCTCTGTATGAACTTGAATCCACCTAGCGTGCATTGCACAATCCTCATTTTCATCTCCATCAATGTGTGGTGCAAACTCATGCACCACTATGGTCACAACTGATAGTCTACTTGCTCTTTCACCTACCTCTCCACTGGTCTCCACTGAAACTGTCCATGCACTATAGTTAACTGATGTATTCTTCAGTTGATTAATGAGTTATTATTTAGTGAATTAATTAACTAATTAATTCACACCACTCTCACTAGTGTATCAATCAGATAGACTAGATACAACTAGCTCAACTATGTTTAGATTAGTTAAACTGAACACAACTCCATTAACTTCCTCAATCAACTCCACCAAACTCTCTCACATGAGTTCTAACTGAAGTATCCATGCAATAGCTCCACTTAACCCTGAGGAATAGCGTAATTCCTTCTGTCAGCTCCTGTGCCACATCTGTGCACTTAACTGAAGTGCTCCAAGAGAATAAGATAATGTTTAGAGTCCAAATATTATTAAGAGCTAATAATATTCGACATATCTATTTTTAGACTAACAATCTAAAAATAGATTCCGCCCAGTATGTCTAAAAATAGAAGTCCATATATTTTTTTCCAACTTGACCAACCATCCACAAATAGCATCCTGCAACTCATAGAATATGATCGACATGTCTAAAAATAGACTGTGCGCAAAAAATAGCATGCGGGCCCACTTAGTGAAGGTGACTTCTTTCCACTAAGCTCATCATCTTGTTGCAATCTCAACACTCCCTCTCAACAAGATATGGATTATTTGCCACCCCGATCCTGCCTCTATGGTATTCGAATTTGCTCCTGGTGAGCGCCTTCGTCAAGATATCAACATCCTGATCCTTCGTAGGAATGTAAGAAAGTAACGTGATCTTTTACTGCACACAATCTCTGATATGATGATACCGGATGTCAATGTGTTTAGATCTATCATGAAATATTGGATTAACCGAGAGTTTGGTGCAACTTAGATTATCACAATATATCACAGTAGGATCTAAGTGTGAACCGAACAACCCGACCAGGATCTTCCTCATCCATATAGCCTCGCATGTAGCCAAACTTGCTACCATATACTCGGCCTCCGCTGAACTGAGTGCCACGGATCTCTGCTTCCTGCTATACCAAGAAACTGTTGTAGACCCAATACTAAAAATCCCTCCAGATGTGCTCTTTTTGTCCGTTGGGCTCCCTGCCCAATCTGCATCCGTGAAGACACACAGCTTCACCTCATCCAACTGTCTGTACCAAAGTCCATATCCCGATCTGCCTCTGAGATATCTCAATGCATGCTTCCCCGCCTTCCAAAAGAGCTTAGTAGGCTTAACCATAGCTTGTGAAAGCTGGTTAACAGTGTTAGACTCCTATACCAATAGGTGTCATTTTTCATGATTGTCTTGTTGAACTATGCAATATGTTCAAACCTTTTTCTTGTGCAAAGGTGTTCCATATTCTTAAAAAATCAAAAAATTTAAAAAACGTAAAGAGGGTATACCCTAAAAGAAAAATCAAAGGGTGAAAAAAAGATAAAATGGTCAAAAAAGTGAAAGAAATGAACCCCAAACAAAAATAGACCAAGAAAGTGTGCAAGTCCAAATGCCACTACTATTTCATTTTTTGTAATAAACAAAATTGTGTGCAGCTTGTCAAACTTTTGCCACAATTTATGAAGAGTCAAACTATATAAACTTGACTCATTCATTTTTCAATTTCATGTTGTAGAATAGAGAATAAATATCTGACCAAACAGTTTAATCTTGGCAGATAAGTAGATAGGTAGAGTTAATAAAAGGTGTTCAACAGTTTAATCTGAGCCCTTGGATGTAATAAGGGTAGAAATAGATAGATTTGCCATGTAAAAAGAAAAAAGATTGATAAGGCTTTGCAAGTCTAAATGCACCCTAATAAAGAAGAGAAAATGGTAGAGTAAAGTAGATAGGATAGGTAGATGGTGTTGCAAAGTTTCATGTGATGAATGATGGTGCTAAATGTGTTTAATCCTTTACTTTCATCACAAGTACTGAAGTAGAAAATACATTGGAAGTATTTCACAGAAGGCAAAGTCAGAATCATTAATTTCCCATCTCACTTTCTCCCTAAAAGTTTTACTAATTTCCCCAAAGTGCTAAGGTATTTGAAGATTAAAGGGGCTCAAGGCATTTCCTTGACTTTTGGAGGGACCGGACCCTCGGCCAAATGATCAAAAAGACCTAAGTACTTGAAGTTATTTATCATTATAATCATTCCCTTTTAATCTTTTCCTAAGTAAAATTCTATTTTACTTAGGAAAATAATGCAAATTTCCATAATAATCCCTCAAAATTACTTACTATTCTATGTTTAAGTGTTGAAGTTGAGATGATACAATTTACTTCATAAATCTTCACTTTCCTAGTGGTGTAAAGTATTTTGAGTTTTCCTTGTCCCTTTGTCCTATTAACATCTGATTTATTTATTAAATCCTTAATAAAATACCTTATCCTATTATATTTAATTCCCTTTTATAATAATAACCCAAAAACCCATTTATTCTAAGTTTTGGCCAAAGTTTATTTAATCCCCTTTATTAAATAAAAATCCCACAATAAAAACCCTTTGGCTAAAATATACCTATATAAATTATTCCCGCCCCCTATGGTTAATAAATCACATTTATTTATTACCATATAATAAAAATATCGAAAAAGGGTTTTAAACATATAGTTTTATATGTTTTGAACGGAAAAAATGAAATACAACCCGAAGTTTTAATTTAAACCAAAACTTCGAAAACCCCCGAGCCTCCGTAACCCGACCCCTCTTAAACCATTGAGATTAATTAAATCATTAGGATTAATTAATAGTCATATCCCTCCGCCAATCAAATCCCTCCCGGAGTAGTTAATTAAATATTAATTACTTTGAAAACTCGTCGGGCCCGCACATTATCTCCCCTGCCACTTCCCTTTCGAAATATCGTTCGATCGTTCCAATGAAGATCTACGGCCCACGATGATTCTGCTGGCCATCCTCTGTACGAGAATTAACGCGCGAAATCGCGACGGTTTTCAAACAGTGCCTTGGCTACGTGGCATTCAACCAATGGATTCGCTGCCATTTCGTTTAATACTGCCTGTTCCCCAAAGCGGTGCGGAAATTACCGCTTACCGCCCGACCCCGGTGACGTGTCCTCCCGTACCCTGATGACATCACTCCCATAAATAATAAAAAACTCGTTGACTTTGCAAATAAAATAAAACTCCGCGTATTTTCTATCATTTTGTCTGTTGAAAACGACTGCGCCCTCCACTGCGAAATTCAAAAATTCACTGTCAATTACTATTCAACTCAATTTCGCTCAAGACTTCCGCCAGACCAGTATTCCAGCATCCACTCACCACCAACTGATACCTGCTAAACCACAGTTTTCCTCTAAAAACAGGTATTTACTTCATTACGCCCTGAACTTTGAAAAGAAACTCAGCTTTCCTTGTTTTTCCACTGAAACGGTGTTAAATTTGATCGCTAAGTTCATTCCCTGATCTTCAAAACTGAAAATTGTGCCCCTGAACTTGCAATTATACCGATTTTCCTCATTAAAACTTAGTAATTGCACCCGTTCCGTGAAAAACCCCCGAAAC
Organism: Pinus albicaulis; assembly: GCA_034641835.2. Classification (NCBI taxonomy): domain Eukaryota; kingdom Viridiplantae; phylum Streptophyta; class Pinopsida; order Pinales; family Pinaceae; genus Pinus; species Pinus albicaulis. The sequence continues at coordinate 1,668,869,691 of CM076581.1, forward strand.
TTCCACTTTGAATACACAAGAACCAAAATGGAAGTCCCGGTAGCCCTGAGTGTAGCCCCATTAAACGCCCCTCACAGAGAATTGGAATACTTGCCATTAGTGGATAAAGACTTAGTGTTCGATGAAAATCCCCTTCGAAGTTATTGTCGCTGCAAAGATGATTATTCAAAAGGTTTGGATGTCATTAGGTTATGGGAATCCAATTTCCCAAGATATCTCATCCCCTCAGTCCGTATTTTCCCAGAAATTATCCACTACTGTCATTCCAATTATGATCCAACTCAAAGAGCAGTGTTATCCCTGGACCAGAGTATCCTTTTCCCCATTACTCCTCAAGCTATCAATACAATGCTCCATTTTGAACCTGATCAAAACCTTACTCCCTTGTCCATGGAAGAACTACTTGAAAATTCTACCCAATTGTCCCAAGAAAAATTGAAATGCATTTGCCAAACCTTTATGTTACCTGAACATCAACCTAAGGGCCCTCCTCCCTATGGTTATGCTTATTTTACTAATTTAGGCAAGCTCATCCTGAATATGAAATCCTTTGTACTGGGTTTTAATACTAGTGAGTATGTTGATGAATTAACCCTAGTATTATTATCCATCTTCACTCCTGGACAGCCACCTGCTGTGAAATATGATTTTGCATCTTTCATTGCAAATAAAATCCATGACCAGTTCATGAGGTTAGATAATGAGGAAGTGTTTAAGTATTCCTCAGTCATTTACCATCTCATCATCTATTATCAATCAGAGAAGTTCTCTTTTCTTGTTCAAAAGCTTGATGCCAAGAGAAACCCTAGATCTGTTATATTTTGGTATGTCATAACTCACAGTTCCTATAATTCTCCCTATTCTTATGCTGAGTTCATTGATCTTTTCATACATCCTGCAACTACCTTGTTGATAGGAGTTGCTCCTCCAAGGCTCAGCAATGAGATTAAGAAAACTTTACAGCTTTCAAGGACATACAAAGTTGGAGACTGGTATTTGTACCAAAATTATTCAGAAATCAGAATATATGGATGTGAAAATTTTCCATTCAAGCTGCCTAAATATGTGCCTATGAGACTTTTTGCCTTAGAATATTTCAGGAAAATGAATAATTCTGATGTTATTCATTTTTGTAATGCTAAAAAGAAAGCCCAACTTAGAATCAAAAGTCAGTTAGGTCCCTTTATATGCAATTCTAGGGATGCTGAACAAGAAGCAAAAAATATATTGCAAAACCATTTCAAGTTACAAAAGAGTTTCCGTTGGATTCCTTATGATCCATTCAGTTTTATCTGTGACAAAAGAATGAAGAACAAATCAGCGCCCTACTTTCACCACAGAATTCCAGAAATAGAACAATATGTGAATCAAGATGAGTGGATGGAAGGAACACTAGTTGAGCAAGATAGTGAAGAAGACAATATGAACAAAATTATGAAAGATCTTGAGAAAAAGTTTGACCTAGAATATTTTGGGCAAGTGCAGGTACCTCATATTGGCACTTCTTCAGCAGGAAATCTTCAACAGGGATTACAGGAAATCAGTCCATCAATTGCAGCTGAGTCTAAAGGCAAAGGGAAAGAACCTGAAGTACAAGTCATTGAAACTTTCATTATGACAGAAAAGCCTCAAACTTCCAAGGCACCAGATCAAACACAGGTTTCTCCTACTCAAGTTAATCACCCTAAAGTTTCAGAATTGCAGACTCCATCTAATATGGAAATAGGCAAGAAAATACAGGTTGCAAATCCCACTCCTCCCAAAGAATCCTCACAACAACATCAAGCTAAAAGGCAGAAACTGAATCCACTTCCAGAAGTGGAATCTATAGATGAAATCATTGATGATGAAAGAGAGGATAGTCAACTAACTGGTTCAGTTAGTGAAACACACACAGGTCATAAAGGAAAGGAATTACAAAAACAGTTGAGCACTGAAGTGTCTTCCTTTAAACAGCCAAAGACAGATGCAGGTGATATAAAGAAGACTTTCATTAATATAAAAGCCAAGAATGACCCATTGAGGATGCAGGTATATGATCAGTATCTTAGAATGGATCCACACAATCAAGAAAGATTAATGTCAGCTTTTGACATTCAGCAAGGGAAAATGATGATGAGCCATTTCAAATCCAAAGTGCCAAAACCCAAGACAACATCTGATTACATTAGGACCAATTTTGAGGTCCTAGCAAAAGACATTCATCCATTAGACCAAATAGAATTACATAAACAAACTGGGGAAATGATATATTCTACCCTTACTGATAAAGCAATGGCAGCCCATAGATTGCAAGATTCTTTAAATAATACAAATACCCAGTTGCAAATTGAGAAAGCTTCTTCTCAGGCAAAGGATAACAGAATCAAATCTCTGGAAGAAATAATCATCAGTTTGGGTCACAATCCCAAAGATGTAAAAAGCATTGAGGCACTGATTAAAAAGAAGGATGATGATATTGCTGCACTGAGAAAGCAATTGAAATTGCCAGCCTCAAGGCATCCCCAAACTCAAGAAGTTTTGAAGGAAAATTCACAAGAAGAAATGATGGAATTGCTCCTGAAAATGACTGAGCAACTGAGTGAGACCGAGAAAGAACTGGAGCAGGCATTAAAAGAAAAAGAAGCTATCATGCAGACATCCACCACAGGGGCTACTACAACTACAGGTACAACAGCAGCAGATCAACAAACAAATCCATCACAGGTAAATACTTCCAATTTAAGTTCTGATGAATTAGCAAAACAAATGGAAAGTTTAAAACTCAGAGTCACAGAACTTCAATCTACAAAATTACAGCTGGTGAATTTGGAACAAAAATATGATATGTCAAAAAAGATTGTTGCTGATAATACAAGGGAAATTAAGAGGCTGGAAAAATTGGTTAAGGCTTTAGAAAAAGATCTCTCATTAGAAAAGTCTTTAAGAGAAATAAATGAAATTCTTTGGAATAATATTATTGATTCAATAAAGAGTATTTGGTCCTTTGTTCAAATAATCTTTGAACAAAATGACTTGATCAAAGTAGCTCAGGAAGAGATTGACAAAACAAGAGAAGAATTAAGGCACAGACCTGAGCAAGCGAATCAACTTATACAGTTTTTGAACACCCAGACCAAGCAGCAGCTTGCAGAGCTTGGAATTGAGGACAGGACAGGTACTATTTTAGAAATAAAAAGAGTTTTTACCAAGAGAACTCTTATGCAAAATTTGGAAAGAAAATGTTCAGATATTCAGCAAGAGATCAGTGCATTTAAAGAAAGGTTCAATGTTTTATTAGCCAGTGGGTTGCCCAGTCCGATGATTTCAGAAGACAAAATAATGGAATTGAAAACTTATGTTAAAAAATTGGACATACATGCTCACAACGTCACATGTTCCTCTACCAGCTCATCAGAATCAACATTGCCAACAGGGAAGAATCTCTACGACAGGTTAAAGAATTTGTTTCATCTTGAACATGAAATAAGGTATTTGTTCCCAAATCGGCCCAATTTTTTCAGATACACAGAGGCCGATGAAACATTAAGAAAACTAAAAAGAACCATAATAGCAGAAGACAAATGGTGGGAAGACCTGTTGGAAATTTTGTAAAATTCATCTTCAGATAGAAAATTTTTCCTTTTACTATTGTGTAAAGGATAAATAGATGATTAAAGGTTAAAGAGTATCAGTTTGGCAGTTGAAAGTGTATCAGTAGAAATAAAGAGTATCAGACAAGCAAAGCAGTCAAAAAGAATTACTCAAAAGGACAGCATCGAGCCCTATTGTAGGACCTGCCTCCAGCACATCCACAAAGGGAGGAAACAACACACTAGCAGTTACTTTTTTTCCTATCTACGAGACCATCTGTCTCCTCTTTTATTGTAACTTATTCATTAGTCACCCTAGATTATTTCCTAGGTTAGTGTGAAATATTTTAAATCATTTTTTGTATAAATAAACCCTCGAATAAAGTATTGAGGGTGGATTATACTACTTCGCGGTGACATTGATGTTTTTGGAATAAAAGTGTTTTGGAGAAATTTATTTGTGGCTTGCTGGATGATAATTTGAAGCTCAGGACTTTTTGCAGGATTCATGTGTCAGATTCCAGTTCAATAAGTCTTTCTATCCTATGTCTTAAGTTCTATATCTGTTTATAATATCATTTGTGTCCATTTCTGAATAATTGACATAAAAGAATAAATCAGAATTTACTTAATTGTACTCTGATTTCAATTGTGATTATTCTAAATGTTTTCCTCTAAATTAGTTATAAGCAACGAATTCTTAATTGCTCTTGCTTCTCTAATTTAAGCATATTGATTAATATAGTAAAGAATTCTTCACTGCTCTTTATTTGTAATCATTCCATTTCTTTCTTTTGAACATGTTGAAAGATTCTTGAATGCCTTTCATCCCTTCAAAACCCATTCCATCCACTTTAATTCCTAAAAATTGTTTTATGTTTGGCTATCTTGCCCTGCAAAGCCATCTTGTGTGTAGAAGATTAATCCAGTAAAGCTATCCTTTGACTCCATAGCCCAATGGCCTGAAAATATTCAACCTTGCCCTTAGTTGGCGAATTCCACCATTTTCAAACAAACTCTTGGATTTATAACTAGCCTAAAACTTTCTAAGAACAAAGATAAATCATAAAGAGAGAGCCCTCTCTGGATGCAGATTAGCTAGATTCTATATCTGAAGGTTGGTTTGTGGTTACCTCAGGTATACTTTCCTTTTGGGTATACTTTCCTTTCCACAACTTCCAAAAAGAAGGAAAACGCCGGTGATAACAAACGACGTAACTCTTTTCCGTGTGTATTGACTAGATACATAAGCGACCCCACCAACTGTCGATAAACAGTGGCATCCACTACCTCCGCTGAAGTAGCATCCTCCTTCCTCCAACCACTAGGAAGAGGAGTATCAACAGGCTTGCAGCCATGCATGTTGAACTTCTCCAGTGTCTCCCAGGCATACTTGCCTTGAGACACAAACAGTCCATCACTGCGCTGCCAAATTTCCAATCCCAAGAAATAATGAAGGAGGCCCAAGTCCTTCATCTCAAACTCTTTTGCAAGATCTGCCTTGCATGAGAGTATCAACTGTTCATCACCGGTCAGTATCAAATCATCTACGTAAAGCACAATGATCAGCAACTTACCCTCAACCACTATCTGGTACAGGTTGGGATCCGCCTCACTCTTGGTAAAACCAAGTCCAGTGAAATAATCGTCAATCCGTGTGTACCAAGCACGAGGTGCTTGTTTCAACCCATACAACGCTCTTTTGAGCCTGCACACATGCGACTCGCTACTGAAGATCTCGAAACCTTCGGGCTGCTCTATGTACACCTCCTCCTCAATCACTCCATTGAGGAACGCAGTCTTCACATCCATCTGATGAATGTGCCACCCCATCTACCCTGAGAGAGCTAGGATGCTCTGTATGGAATAATACCTTGCGACAGGTGCAAAGGTTTCCTCATAGTCGATCCCCTCAATCTGTGAGAAGCCCTGGGCAACAAATCTTGCCTTGTACTTCTCGACGCTCCTGTCAGATGCTTGCTTCACTTTGTAGATCCATCTCAAACCTACCACTGATTTCCCTTCCGACCTTGGGACAATCTCCCATGCACTGTTTCTGACAATCGAATCATTCTCTTCCACCATGGCATCTACCCATGCAGGGTCCTCCACAGCTTCCTCGAAAGAGGATGGTTCTGTCACGCTACACTTGCTCATCAAAGCCATGTATCCAGTATATCGGTCAGGTGACTGTCTCTGTCTATGCTGTGATGTAGGTGCTCCTACAATCTTTTCTGCATCCTGATTCAGTCGCTCAACTTCTGTAGTTCGCTTCCGCCCTCTGATGGTTGGCACTGCATGAGTGGTTTCTTCCACTCCATGAACCTCCTCTTGTGGCTGATCCACATCCTGAGGCTCATCCTTAGGAACTCATAGCCCTTCATCTGCATGCAAGTGTGGCTCCCTCTCAAGCGAACACTTCATGCCTTTCTCCTCATGAAATTTGAAATCCCGTCGCACAACAGTCTTCCGACTGTCTGGAAAATACACATGATAGTTGTGGGGTGTATCAGTGTATCCCACAAATATCCCAACCTCTGCGGTCAGCTCCAGCTTATTCCTAGCATCCTTCGTCACATGAATGTAAACGGGTGAGCCAGAAATCTTCAAATGAGAAATATCAGGCTTCTTACCAGAAAACGCCTCCTCGGGTGTACTCATGCCAAGTACTCTGTGAGGACAACGGTTTTTCACATAAACCGCAGTATTGCATGCCTCAGCCCACAAGTGCATGGGAAGGCCCTGATCATGAAACATCGCCCGTGCAACACCGACGATCATTCTATTCTTTCGCTCAGCGACCCCATTATGTTGTGGGTGATGAGGCGCTATGAGCTCTCTTCGAATTCCTTCTGCGCTGCAAAATTCCTTGAATTCGCCAAAGATGAATTCGCCACCATTGTCGCTCCTAAGAGCCTTCACCTACTTCCCCGAATCTTTCTCAACCAGTTCCTTGAACTCATAGAACTTTGAGTATGTCTTGCTCTTCTTTTGCATGAAGAAGATCCAGCACTTCGAGAAAATTCATCAACAAATATCACATAGTACTTGTGCTTTATTGTCGAAGCTCCTGAGAAAGGTCCACACACGTCTGTGTGAATTCTCTCAATGATCGTCGTGGTGCGACTATCCTTCTCATGAAAGGTGGATTTCACAAATTTTCCCAAAGTACATCCCTTGCACTGATCTGACTACGCAAGTGTACCTTTGGGAAGTCCGGTAGAAATCTGCTGCAAAATTTTCAAAGCACCATCGTGAAGATGGCCCAATCTCCTATGCCATAGCTCGCCCTCATCCCGGCTCACCACTCCTTCTGCCTTGCCTGCCATTACTGCACAACCATCTACCTACAACTGATAAAGGTTCTTAACTTGAACCCCTATCCTCTGGGTTTCACCAATTGCCTTACTATGCAGGAAAGCCTTTCCTTCACTAAGGACAACATCATATCCCTTGTCTTCCAACATCGCCACAGAGATCAGATTCTTCTTCAATCCTGGAATATGCATGACATCCTTCAAGATGAAAGGTTTTCCAGACTCCCTCTCAAAGGAAATGGTCCCGATACCAGTCGCACTGTATCTACCATCATCGCCCATCTCGATGTGCACTCCAAGATCCTTCTCATCCAGATCACTGAACAAATCTTTGTCTCCGGTCATATGAAAAGACGTACCACTATCAAGAAACCACACTGAACCCATCATACTTGATACCAAGCATGCGATCAGTGTAAAATCCAGCTCAAACTGCAAGGCTAAGGCCTCTCCAGCTGCAGATCCAGCTGCCTGCTTATTTTTCTTCTTCTGTGGACAATTAGTGGCGTAATGCCTGTGTTGGTGACAGTGAAAGCACTTCACCTTGGACATGTCCTGCCTCTTGCCTTTCGCACCGTATTGAGAAGCATTCCTCTTGCTCTTCCCCTTCCTTACTTTGGCAGCCAAAGCGCAATTTTCCTCATCTTCATTATTCGATGAAGATCCATCCCTAGTACTCCACCTTATCTCCTCCTGCACAAGATCTGACCAAAGTCGCTCCCATCCTGGCAGTTTCTCCCGACCATTGACAGAGTCCTCATAGGAATGCCAACTTTTCGGAAGCCCAAGCAGAGCCAAGCTCACCAAGTCCTCTTCATCTACAGTAACCCCCACACTTCCCAACTCATCCCTGCACTGGATGAACTTCGTGAGCTACTTGGGTATACTCTCGCCCTTCTCCATTTTTATTTTCCTGAGCTTATCCTTGAGCGCCAAATTCCTCTGGTCACTCTTGCTTTGGAACAAGTCTGTCAAAGCTTTCCACATCAAGAATGGAGAAGATTTACCATGAAGGTTTGACACTATGTGATCCTTCACACCTTCCAACAGAATCCTTCGACATTTTGTTGTCTTCTTTTCCCATGCATCAAGAGCGGCAGCATCGCTAGAAGCAGGTTTTGGAATTTCTGCATTTATGAAATCCTTCAACCCATTATCCTCCAGCACTGCCTCCATCCTATTCTTCCATGCAATATAATTTGAGCTACCCTCAAGGGCATACTCCAATCACAATCAGTTGAAAGACATCTCAACTTTGACACCAAGAAAACACTACTGCAAATTCGAATTCCACTAGCACAAAACTCAACAGCTTCAATGTTTTGCAATTGCTCCAATGATCAATACTGCTCCGATACCATGTAGAAATTATATAAATAATGCATTATACATCCAAGATTCTCCTGATCACACACTATTTGACTTCATGCACAATACAAAATCTATTCCACCATTGATCATTACTTGCGGAAATTAAATCAATTGCAGGCACACATTAAAACCATAAAAATTCACACATATGAACACAGTAATTTATGGGAAAGCTTAAAGCTGAAAACCCCCAACTATCTATATATTATATGTCATAGAGATCATGTAATAATCATCATACAAAGCTCCTCACAAGCTCTCAGTACAATCTGTAATTGCTACACACTAATCAGGTCCGATCTAGCAAATCCCATGCACCGATCTCTACCACCTGCTAGCCTGCCTCTACTGTGCAATCCCTGCTGAATATGGGCTTTGAATGAGTTCAAATCCTCTTGGCTTGCACTGCACAATCCTCATTGGCATCTCCATCAATGTGTGGTGCAAACTCATGCACCAGTATCGTCACAACTGATAGTCACAGTGCTCTTTCACCTACCTCTCCACCGGTCTCCACTGAAACTGTCCATGCACTGTAGTTAACTGATGTATTCTTCAGTTGATTAATGAGTTAATAATTAGTGAATTAATTAATAATTAATTCACACCACTCTCACTAGTGTATCAATCAGTTAGACTAGATACAACTAGCTCAACTGTGTCTAACTGAGTTAAATTGAACACAACTCCATTAACTACTTCTAATAATTCCACCAAACTCTGTCACATGAGTTCTAACTGAAGTCTCCATGCAATAGCTCCACTTAACCCTCAGGAATAGCGTAATTCCTTCTGTCAGCTCCTGTGCCACATCTGTGCACTAAAAAGAAGTGCTCCAAGAGAATAAGATAATGTTTAGTGTCCAAATATTATTAAGAGCTAATAATATTCGACATATCTATTTTTATACTGGCAATCTAAAAATAGATTCTGCCCAATATGTCTAAAAATAGAAGTCCATCTATTTTTTTCCAACTTGACCAACCATCCACAAATAGCATCCTGCAACTCATAGAATATGATCGACATGTCTAAAAATAGACTGTGCGCCAAAAATAGCCTGCGAGCCCACTTAGTGAAGGCGACTTCTTTCCACTAAACTCATCATCTTGTTGCAATCTCAACATAAGGTGCCTCTAAACAACATTTCTTAGCCTAAACTTTTTGTCCTACTGCATGAGAAAGATGAAACAAACTAAAAAACATAAGAAAACAAACACTAATTTAGAAGTACATCACCATTAGCCATGCTCATGAGTCTTGCAAGTGTGCTTGGCTCCATTGTCATCCAAATCAAAGCATTCACAACACTCCGAAGCCAATTTCTTCAACAATCTTAAATTCTATATCATATTAAGCTCAGAAACCAACCAACCAACAATTACAATGAGGCATCCATGCAGTATTTAACTAGAAAGGAGGACCAAAACCCTAGCTAGGTCTTGAAAATATCATTATCCCAAATTTGTCCTATGAGACCATGCAAGGCCCAAGGCACAAATATCCTAATTCATTAAATGAAAAAATAACTCCTCAACCAACTTGGGAAAAAAAATGACTTTGAGGCTCCTAAATAACTTCCAAAATATCTCCAAGTGTGTTTTGTTGACTTTTTTGCAAGGGCGCAGTGCGAGCACTCGGAAAAATTGCTTGTTTTGTAACCAAGATTTGGAGGCCTTCCAAGTGTCCAAATGAGATCCATGATAGCTCATTGGAAAGCCTAACCTGTCTAGTTTCCAAATATACCTTTATTTTTCCATTTGGTGTCCATTTTACTAACCAAAAACTCATTCTCCCAAGATTGTTTAGGGCACAACTTCAACTCTGAAAATAGGGCATAAAGGTGATTTTTTGGTTGTTGTTGGCACTTTTGGAGGACCATTTTTGCTCCAAATGAGTTGAAATTTTTTGTGAGTTATTTCCTTGGCCTAAGGATCCCAAAAATTTCAAGTTTTCCTCCAGTGGGTGCCCCAAAAAAGAGCGCATCACTAGTGGCGTTGCGCCTTTGGCCCTTCAAAACAGTCAAAAATCCAAAACCTTCAAAATTGTGCCAAAATCTGGATTTACCTTTTTTATTAGGTTTGGGATGCTTGTAGGGGATGGATTAGCCAGGTTACCAAGCTTTTATTTCTCTTTTTCCTCATTGGTTCCACTATATTCTTCATAGGCCTCTTTATCATGCTCATTATCTAAATCAACAAGGTCAGAATCAATTCTTGTCTCATGGAGATCATCTTTATCATGCATGGCTGCTTTATGCACATCTTATTTTGTTATCCTTTGTTTGTCCTTATGTACCTGCTTTGTTGGTGTTGAGATTCAACAAGATGATGAGCTTAGTGAAAATTAAGCACCTTCACTAAGTGGGACCCGCAGGCTATTTTTAGGTGTATGTCTATTTTTAGACATGGCGAGCATATTCTATAAGTTGCAGGATTCTATTTGTAGATGGTTGGTCAAATGTGGAAAATAGATGAAATTATGTTTTTAGAATATTGGGCGAAGTCTATTTATAGATCTTTGATCTAAAAATAGGTGCATGTCGATTATTATTAACCCTTGATAATAATTCGACAATAAATATCATCTTATTCTCTTGGAGCACTTTATTTCAGTGAACGGATTTGGAAAATTAGTGGGCTGAAGGAATTACGCAATTCCTAGGGTTATTAGTGGCTCATGCATGAAGGACTCAGTTAGAACTAAAGTGGCAAAGTTATGACAAAGTTGGAAGAGTAGTTATAGGATTTGTTATTTAGTTTAACTCAGTTAAGTGAATTAAACTCAGTTGAGCTAGTTGTATCTAGTCTAACTGAAAGATACACTAGTGAGAGTTAAGTGAATTAATTATTTAATTAATTCACAACTAATAACTCACTAACAACTGAACAAATACAACAGTTAACTACTTGCATGTCAGTTCCAGTGGAGAGATAGGTGAAAGGGTGAGATGGACTATCTGTTGTGACTATAGTGATACATTCAATGCATCTAACACACATTGGAGTTGCCAATGAGGATTGCGCAATCAACGCTAGGCCAATTCGAATTCATTAAGGGGTCTTCTTCAGCAGGGATTGCGCAGTGGAGGCAGGCTATTAGGAGGCAAGAAATTGGTGCATAGATATGCAAATTTCTGCATGACAGTGTGTAATGATTGTTGATTGCACTCAGAGCTTGATCTACCAGGCTTTGTATGAGATTATTACATGATTCCATTGATATACATAATATATGATAGTTGGGGTTTTTAGATTTAAGCTTTACCATTAAACAACTGTGTTATGTGCAGTTGAATTTATTCACATGTGTTTGCAATTTAGTTCTAAATTTCCACAAGTTTAACTGTGGAAGGATTTTGTATTTAGCAAGAAGATAAATATTGTTAGATCAGGAGAATATGGTAATACATTAGTATTAATAAATTTCTACATGGTATCGGAGCAGTATTGATCACTGGAGATTGCAATTGTGAATAAGTGCTAAGCTTTGTGTTGGTGGATAATTCGAATTTTCTACAGAAATTTCTTGGTGTGACAGTTGAGTATTCATTGAAATGTCTTTCAATAGGTTGCGATTGGAATATTCCCTTGAGGGAAGCTCGAATTACATAGCCTAAAAGGATAGGATGGAGGCGGTGCTTGAAGATAATGGATTGAAGGAGTTCATCAATAGCGATGTTCCTAAGCCTGCTTCTAGCGATGTTGCAAGACTTGACGCATGGAAAAAGAAGGTAGCAAAGACAAGAAGAATTATGTTGGAATTTGTGAAGGACCATATTGTGTCAAGCCTTCATGGGAAAGCCACTCCATTTGCAATGTGGAAGGCTTTGATAGATATTTTCCAAAGCAGCAGCAACCAGAGGAAGTTGGCGCTGAAAGATAAACTCAGAAGAAAAAAAAAAGAGAGGGCGACAATATTCCAAAATATCTCACAAAGTTTGTCCATTGTAGGGATGAACTGGGAAGTGTGGGGATTACATTTGATGATGATGACTTGGTGAGCTTGGCTCTCCTTGGGCTTCTGAAAAGTTGGCATAGCTACGAAGACTCTGTCAATAGACGGGAGAAACTGCCGGGTTGGCAGCGTCTTTGGTCGGATCTTGTGCAGGAGGAGATATGGTGAACTACTAGGGATGGCTCTTCATCGAAGAATGGTGATGAAGATAATTATGCTTTGGCTGCCAAAGCAAGGAAAGGAAAGGGGAAGAAATCCCCTCCAAAATCTGAGGCTAAAGGCAAGAAGCTGAATTTGTCCAAAGTGAAGTGTTTTCACTGTCACGAACATGGGCATCTCGCCACCCCACAGAAAAAGAAGAACAAGAAGGCTACATTGTAGGGATGAACTAGGAAGTGTGGGGATTACAGTTGACGATGATAACTTGGTGAGCTTGGCTTTCCTTGGGTTTCCGAAAAGTTGGCATAGCTACGAAGACTCTGTCAATGGACGGGAGAAACTGTTGAGTTGGGAGCGATTTTGGTCGGATCTTGTGCAGGAGGAAATAAGGTGAAGTACTAGGGATAGCTCTTCATCGAAGATGATGATGAAGAGAATTGTGCTTTGGCTGCCAAAGAAAGGAAAGGAAAGGGGAAGAAATCCCATCCAAAATCTGAGGCTAAAGGCAAGAAGCTGGATTTGTCCAAAGTGAAGTGTTTTCACTGTCACGAACATGGGCATCTCGGCTTTCAAAAAGTTGGCATAGCTACGAAGACTTTTTCAATGGATGAGAGAAACTACCGGGTTGGGAGCGACTTTGGTCAGATCTTGTGCAGGAGGAGATAAGGTGAAGTACCAGGGATGGCTCTTCATCGAAGAATGATGATGAAGAGAATTTTGCTTTGGCTGCCAAAGCAAGGAAAGGAAAGGGGAACAAATCCCATCCAAAATCTGAGGCTAAAGGCAAGAAGCTGGATTTGTCCAAAGTGAAGTGTTTTCACTGTCATGAACATTGGCATATCGCCACTAACTGCCCACAGAAAAAGAAGAACAAGAAGGCTACTGGAGTTGCAGCTGGAGAGGCCTTAGCCTCGCAATTTGAACTTGATTTCTCTTTGATCGCATGCTTGGTTTCAAGCTCAATGGGATCGGTGTGGTATCTTGATAGTGATGTGTCTTTCCATATGACGGGAGACAAGGAGTTGTTTAGTGACTTGGAGGAGAAGGATCTCCAAATGCATATAGAGATGGGCGACGATGGTAGATACTTTGCAACCAGCATTGGAACCATTACTTTTGAGAGGGATTCAGGTAAACCATTTCTGTTGAAAGGTGTTATGCATGTCCCGGGTTTGAAGAAGAACTTGGTCTCGGTCGCAATGTTAGAAGACAGACGTTATGACATTGTTTTCAGCGAGGGAAAAGCTTTCCTTCGACATAAAACAATGGGTCAAACCAAGAGGATAGGGATTCGAGTTAAGAATCTCTACAAGCTGGAGGTAGATGGTTGCGATGTAATGATGGGCAAAGCAGAAGAAGTGGTGAGTCGGGATGAGGGCGAATTATGGCACAGGAGATTGGGCCATATTCACCATGGCGCCTTGAAGATTTTACAACAGATTTCTACTGGACTTCCCAAGGGTACTTTTGCGCAGTCAGATCAGTGCAAGGGATGTACTATGGGTAAGTTTGTGAAGACCACCTTTCATGAGAAGGAGAACCGTGCCTCGGTGATCCTGGAGAGAATTCACACAAAATTGTTTGGAACTTTCTCAGTTGCTTCAACAGCAAAACACAGGTATTATGTTATATTTGTTGATGGCTATTCTCGTAGATGTTGGATCTTCCTCATGCAGAAGAAGAGCGAAACATTCTCAAAGTTCTGTGAGTTTAAAGAATTGGTGGAGAAGGAGTCAGGGAAGCAAGTGAAGGCGCTGCGGAGCGATAATGGTGGTGAATATATCTCAAACAAATTCAAATACTTCTGTATCAAAGAAGGAATTTGAAGAGACTCATAGCGCCTCATAACCCACAACGGAATGGGGTCGCGGAGAGGAAGAACAGAACGATCGTGGGTGTTGCACGAGCTATGTTGCATAACTAGGGCCTACCGATGCACTTGTGGGAGGAAGCATGCAACACTGTGGTTTATGTGAAAAACCGTTGTCCTCATAAAGTACTTGGCATGAGTACATCAGAAGAAGATTTTACAGGTAAGAAGCCTGATATTTCTCATTTAAATATTTTTGGCTCATATGTTTACATTCATGTGACAAAGGACGCCAGGAAGAAGCTAGAGCCGACTGCAGAAGTTGGGATATTTGTGGGGTACACAGAAACACCCCATAATTATCGTGTGTATTTACCAAATAGTCGAATGACTGTGGTGCGACGGGATATAAAATTCAATGAGGTGAAAGCCGTGAAGTTGTCTCTTGAGAGGGAGCTACACTTGCATGCAAAGGAGGAACTTCTTGTTCCCAAAGATGAGCCTCTAGACGTGGATCAGACACAGGAGGAGATTAATGGAGTGGAGGAGTCCACTCATGCAGAACCAAACATCAGAACAGGAAAAAAGCGTACCACAGAAGCTGAGAGACTGAAGCTTGATGCGGCAAAGAATGTAGGAGTCCCTACATCACAGTGCAGACAGAGACAATCACTTGACTGATTTACTGGATACATGGCTCTTATGAGCAAGTTTATCGTGACAGAGCCATCTTCTTTTGAAGAAGTAGTGCAGGAGCCCACATGGGTAGATGCCATGGTGGAGGAGTATGACTCCATTGTCAGGAAAAATGTTTGGGAGATTGTTCCAAGGCCAGTGGGTAAATCAGTGGTAGATTCGAAATGGATCTACAAGGTAAATCAAGCTGTTGATGGGAGCGTTGAGAAGTATAAGGCAAGATTTGTTGCTCAAGGATTCTCACAGATCGAGGGGATTGATTATGAAGAAACCTTTGCACCTGTCACACGGTATTCTTCCATAAGGACCATCCTTGCTCTCTTAGCACAAATGGGTTGGCACATTCATCAGATGGATGTGAAGACTGTGTTCCTTAATGGGATAATTGAGGAAGAGGTGTACATTGAGCAGCTTGAAGGATTTGAGATCTTCAGCAGCAATTCGCATGTGTGCAGACTCAAAATAGCACTGTATGGACTTAAGCAAGCACCACGTGCTAGGTACACATGGATCGACAACTATTTCACCGGACTTGGCTTCACCAAGAGTGAGGCGGATGCAAACCTGTACCAATTTGTGGTGGAGGGTAATATTTTAATCATTGTTATTTATGTTGATGATTTAATACTAATGGGTGATGAGCAGTTGATACACTCATGCAAGTCAGATCTTGCAAAGGAGTTTGAGATGAAGGATTTGGGCCTCCTTCATTATTTCCTTGGATTGGAAATATGGCAGTGAGAAGGTGAATTGTTTGTGTCTCAAGGCAAGTATGTTCAGGAGATACTTGGTAAGTTTCACATGGAGGACTGCAAGCCCATGGATACTCCTCTTCCAGGAAATTGGAGGAAAGAGGATGCTACATCGGCAGAGGTAGTGGATGCCATTGTTTATCAACAGTTGGTGGATTCGCTCATGTATTTAGTTAATACAAGACCAGAACATGATATGCGGTGAACCAGCTTTCACAAGCGATGGTTAAGCCTACCAAGCTCTTTTGGAAGGCACACAAGCATGTCCTGAGGTATCTCAGGGGCACATATGAGTATGGCTTATGGTACAGACAGACGGATGAGGTGAATTTGCATGGCTTCACATATGAAGATTGGGCAGGTAGCCCAACAGATAGAAAGAGCACATCAGGAGGGGTTTTCAGTATCAGATGTGCAACAGTTTCTTGGTACAGCAGGAAACAAAGATCCGTGGCACTCAGTTCAGCGGAAGCAGAATACATGGCAGCAAGTCAAGCTGCATGTGAGGCTATATGGATGAGGAAGATCCTGGTTGGTTTGTTCAGTTCACATTTAGATCCTACAGTGATACACTGTGATAATCAGAGTTGCTTTAAACTCTCAATTAATCATGTGTTTCATGATAGATCTAAACATATTGATATCTGGTATCATCATATCAGAGATTGTGTGCAGCGGAAGATCATGTTGCTTCAGTACATTCCTACGGAAGATCAGGATGCAGATATTCTGACGAAGGCACTTGGCAGGAGCAAATTCGAATACCATAGAGGCAGGATCGGGGTGAAGGATAATCCCTATCTTGTTGAGAGGGAGTGTTGAGATTCAACAAGGTGATGAGCTTAGTGAATAGTAATCACCTTCACTAAGTGGGGCCTGCAGGCTATTTTTAGTTATATGTCTATTTTTAGACATGGTGGGCATATTCTATAAGTTGCAGGATGCTATTTGTAGATAGTTGGTCAAATGTGGAAAATAGATGAAATTCTTTTTTTAGAATATTGGGTGAATTCTATTTATAGATCGTCGATATATAAAATAGGTGCATGTCGATTATTATTAACCCTTAATAATAATCCGACAATAAATATCAACTTATTCTCTTGGAGCATTTTATTTCAGTGAACAGGTTTGGAAAATCAGTGGGCTGAAGGAATTACGCAATTCCTAGGGTTATTGGTGGCTCATGCATGAAGGACTCAATTAGAACTGAAGTGGCAAAGTTATGACAGAGTTGGAAGAGTAGTTACAAGATTTGTTATTTAGTTTAACTCAGTTAAGTGATTTAAACTCAATTGAGCTAGTTGTATCTAGTCTAACTGAAAGATACACTAGTGAGAGTTAAGTGAATTAATTAGTTAATTAATTCACAACTAATAACTCACTAACAACTGTACAAATACAACAGTTAACTACTTGCATGTCAGTTCTAGTGGAGACCCAGTGGAGAGATAGGTGAAAGCGTGAGATGGACTATCCGTTGTGACTATAGTGATGCATTCAATGCATCTGACACACATTGGAGTTGCCAATGAGGATTGCGTAGTCAAGGCTAGGCCAATTCAAATTCATTCAGGGGTCTTCTTTAGCAGGGATTGCGCAGTGGAGGCAGGCTGTCAGGAGGCAAGAAATTGGTGCATAGATATGCAAATTTCTACATGACAGTGTGTAATGATTGTTGATTGTACTAAGAGCTTGATGTACTAAGCTTTGTATGAGATTATTACATTATTCCATTGATATACATAATATATGATAGTTGAGGTTTTTAGCTTTAATCTTTCCCGTTAAACAATTGTGTTATGTGCGATTGAATTTATTCACATGTGTTTGCAATTGAGTTTTAAATTTCCGCAAGTTTAACAGTGGAAGGATTCTGTATTTAGCAAGAAGATAAATATTGTTAGATTAGGAGAATCCGGTAATACACCAGTATTAATAAATTTCTACAGTTGGTGAAGAATGTAGGGTCCCTCCCCTAGGATCATGCCTCTTTTTTATTTGTAACCTTCCACTACTGCCACTGTCCTCTCCTTCTAACATTTTGAAAACTCTGTTTTGCCAACCCTAGGATTGATGTGTAACGAGGTGGAGAGAAGGTAAATGAAATGGCAGCTTTTACAAGTGAAGGGAAGAAATTAATGGAAGGAATAGATGTGGTGATCAGATCAGATGAATGACAACCTTTCAACTAATGAAATGACTCCTGTTTTGACTGATACTTTGTCTTGGGAGGTGAAATAAGCATATAGGAAGTGATTTCAAGCTTGAATTTTTAGGGTTTCTCTTAGTGTCTGACCTCATTCAATTTAAAAATTCACCAAAAGGCATCAAAATACGGTCTATTTTAGGTATTTTCTACTTGATGTGCTTAGAAGATCTTTGGGAAAGAGTTGAAGGTGATCAAAAGTGATTTGAGTGGTTATATGGTTTAGAAAGCCCTTCTGGCTAAGAGCGCAACACCTAGGCCAAGGGCGCAGCACCAAGGTTGAGCACGCAGTGCCTAAGAGAAAGTCTGATGTGGGTGTTGGGCAAGAGTGCAGTGCTCTTCCAGGCGCGCAACGCCTGTGTAATCTATATGGAATAAAATTGCGAGGGGCGCAGCGCCAAAAAACTTTGCCCAATTTCATTTAAAAAACTCAAAATTTCTTCTCTCCTTGTGACTTTTAACTCTTTGCAAGGCATCAATGATTCTTATGAAGTGTGAAATGAGTTCTATAGGCATGTGGCATTTGTTTTATCTTTTCAAACCACTTCCTAATGTTTACAAGTCTTTTTTCCCTTTTCACTAATATTCTTTGACCTTTTGTTTGCAGGTGACTGAAATCATTCGAGGTGGCTCTTCCTTTTGCTTCTTGAGGCATGATTACTTCACCTTTGAAAACCTTAGGATGTTCACATAGTAGCAGCATCTTCAAAAAACTCAATGGTATCTATCATGAAACTCAACTTAACCTTTTTACCTTTACTGGGAGATTGTTGGAGTTATGAAATTTGCCTTTCCTTTTGATCCTGGAAACTTTGACATGTTTATTTTCACACAACGACAGCCTTAAAAACCTCCTTTACTTCTATCTTGGAGCTTAACCTCATATTTTTTTTGGTGGGTGACTGAACACCTTGAATTTACCTTTCCTACTGATATTCTCTACACCTTTTCTCTTTGAGGCATGACACATTCACCTTGGCAACTTTGGGAGGACTGTACACAGTAGCATCTTCAAAGCTTTCTGAGTTTTCGTTACAATATTTAACTTGTCTTTCTCACCTTTTCTTACTAACCTTCTTACACTGTTTGCATGCAGGTGACTGAGATGATGAATTTGAACCTCCTTTTGCTCCTTAAGGCATAACCAGTTCATTAAACACCTTTTGGAGGATTTCACATGTCAATACCTTCAGAACCCTCTTTTTCCTGCACCATGGAGTTCAGTTCATCATTTCATCATTTAGGCAAGATAAAATTATTTTGACAAGTTTGGGATCTGATCACATAATGACATCTTCATAATCTTTCCTCTGCTTTCATCATGAGGTTTAACATCATTATTTCACCTTCTTCGGTCACTTTTCCAAAACCCTAGATGTTTGGAGTGTTTTAAGACAATCATCAGTGTTGTCTTCTAAGTTCTCTATAGCCCTTTCAAGTTCATTCATTTCTGTCCAGTTCACCTCACCTTTTTCCCTATCTCATCACTAATCTCTGATAGACTTTTCTTCATCTTTGGTTTTTGGTACCTCCTCCATGGTCATTTTTGCATTTGATCACTGCTTCGCATACTGCTGGATCATCAAGCTCAAAAAACCCTAATTTTTTACAAGAACAAGCGTTTCCTGCCTTCCTTCCTGCAAAATGTCTTCATTTAGGAGTAGACCTCCTACCTCACCAACTTTCTGCTGATAGACCTTTTAACACTCCTGCAAATGTGTCAAAGTTTAGATTTACCTCTTGCAGACCTTGAATTTGATAAGGTAGTCTTCTTTGGAAACTTTTAGATCTTATCTTGAATAACCATGTCTCAACATTCCAATACCTCTGAACCAAATTATAACAAAGAAAAACAGTGTTTGAAACACCAATGATTTACCTTGGAACATATGAAACCCTAATTGACCTAGTGGGAGGATTCTTTGACCTAGTCTTTGAATAAAAATTGGCTTGGAGTCTTCAAGTGAAAAAATAGAGTATTTGTCAAAGTGTTGTATTGAAGATCCAAAATCCAATGTACTAGATTTATCTAAAAAGCCTATAGAGATAGTTTTGAGGCCATCAATGCTTGAGGAATCTGAGGAACATGGGAAAGATTTAGGCTATAAGAAGCCCTAGAAGGAAAGTGAAGTTATGGACAAGGGAAACAAAAGGCTAATGAAGTTATAGGTAGGGAAGGAGGCTGAAAATGATAGGTAAAAGCCCATAAGGAGTTTGTAGGAGTGATAAGGTGATCATGGAATTGCAAGCTGATGAAATAGTGAAAAATTTTCCATAAGGATAATGAAGGCAGTGAGATTTCTAAAACTCATAATTTTCAAGGAAGTTTGTTTTCATAAATCTAGAACCAATTTTTAGTCATCCATAGATAATGAAAAATACTAATGACTAACAGTGGCTCCACTTGAATATGGAAACTCCTTTGTAGGAGGTGTCCTGAACCTCAGAGTTCATATCTCTGAGTTTTGAACATCAGTACCTTGTTTGTACTTGGCAGATCCCTCTTTCTTCACTTGTTGATGTTCTTTTGAAGCTATGATCTCAAAAATCTGAAAAGACATGATTGCTTCAATATCAATTCTACCTACCCATCTTATTTTGCCTGACCTTTTTTCTTCTTTTGGGTGCACTTGGACTAGCAAACTCTTGACATTCTTTTCTTTTGAAATCATAAAAAAACTATCTACTTGTACCCTTATGTCATCCAAGAGTTCAGATTAGGCTAATGAATTCTCTTATTCTCTACCTACTCTACTTATTTGTCAAGGTTAAGTTGTTTGACAGATTTTCATTCTCTAACCTACTAACATGAAATTTAAAACATGATCAAACCAAGTTTAAGCAATCTTATTTGTCATGGGCTGTGGCATTTTGGACAAGCTACACACAGACTATATTTTTGTGCAAGAAAAACCAAAAACTTGAGGGCTAATAATTTGGAGTTTGCTATGCACCCCTCTCATTTTTATTTGGTTCAGATTTATGCTTTGGGAACCAACCTCTTTTCCTAATCTAATCTACTCACAAGCCAAGTTTACATGGTTTGGTAAATATTTTTTCACTAACCTATCAGCATAAATTTAAAACATGTTCAATCATGATTAGGCCAGATGAATGAACAAGACTTTCTTTTCTCAAAGGTAGTGTCATTTAGGCTTGCACACTTTCAGCAATACTCTTTTTTGGTATGGGCCTGTACCTCTTCTTTTTCCTGCCCTCTTTTTATTTTTTTCTCTGCTTTTGTGTTTCATTTTTCTTCCTTTTTGTCAAAAAAATCTGAAACTAAAGCTAGAAAGATGCTCATAGTGTTGAGATTATTTTCATACCTATCTATCCTAATCTAAATTACATATGATATATATTCATTTGGTGAACTCTATTTTCCAATATAACCAATCAAGTAGATGATTGCATGAGTGAACTTTGTTCGGCTCTTTGAGTGTGCTGAAAAATTAAAAAGGCCACTCCCACCTCACTTGTTTTTGAACAATAGTGCCTAAAATTTTCTTTAAACCTTGCATCAAACTGCTCCTGTCATATTTTACTCCCTCTTCAAATGTCTCTAAGAAAACAACAAAGGGATCTTGAAACAATACTTGGCTCTGAGGATTTGAATAACCAGCTGTATCCAGGACCATTCCTTGTTCCAGCTTGTTAAGCTTGGGATTCTTTTGAGAAAGTGTCTCTTCTTCTTCCTCATGATCATCTGTACTGGTTGCCTCATCATATATTTCAATGTTTTCCTCTAGCAAACCTGATATGCTCTGATTGAGTGGACTGAATTCTATCTGACAGACCTTATTAAGAGCATCCTTTGGCATTAGGTCTTCTAAAAGAAGTAGTATAGCCTTAGAATCAATCTTTTCCTGTGTTTCTTCACGAGACAAGACTGCAGCACATAAATTAGCAGGAGAACAAATATGAAAGTTTTGTTTACATGAAGGTTTAGAGGTTGGCTGCATGTTTAGAATCTGATTGATTTCCTCTTCAGTTAAAAGAGGAGGCATTTTTCTCTTTCTTTGGATAGAACCACAATTTCTCTCTTGTGAAGGTTGGTCATAGGGTTGAATGTCTTCTTTATAGTTAAAATAAATACTCAAAGACTATTGATTTATGATTATATTAAGGTTGTCCTTGATGAATTGAAATGAAGTACAACAAAGAGGTAAAGATCCTTCTCTTTCTTCCGAACTTTCTGCACTTTCTTCTTCACTCTAATAGCTAATCTGTGTTTGCTTATTACTAGATTTGAGATGCTAAAAATGACTGCCTTTGTCCCACACACTAATCACTGATTGTTCTATAGTGTTAGCTTGAGTGTAGAGGACATAATCATCATCATATTTATCATACCTAGGCAACTTTCATAGAAGGAATGTTATCTAATATGCTCACTAGATCAGTAGATTTCTTTACCATATTTTGATCTATAAGTTTATTTTCTAATCTATAGTAGTAGGGATTAGAAAGAGGGTGTTTATGGCCAATAGCTTCTTCTTTTCCTAGGATCGAAACACAGTAGTCTTCTTTATTTTGTGAAATATCACAAGGCTGGATGTCTTCTTGAGCCTTACACAAAATAGATGATGAATCACCACTTGTCCCTTTAAAGAGATCTTGTGGATCTTCCTTTATTTCCGAATTGATTTCATCATCAACTAACTCCTCTTAGCTGTCATGACAGTTAAATCGAGTATGAAATGCGTGGATTTCCTCTAATAGATATTCAGGATGCCAATTTCCTAAATCTTCATCAATGTTTACAAGGTATTGTATGAGATCTTCAGATTGATCACAACAATTTTCAGCTAATGATAAAGTTGAACAATTTTCTTTATAAGCTCATAGAATACCTTGTGGAAATATTTTAAAGAAAAAAAACTACCAAGGTCTAGGCCTTCATACCACTCCCTTTCTTTACCTTCTAATGTCCCCATGAACATTTTCATAAGGCAGTCCTCATGCCATTCAACTTTTAACCTCCATGTATGTGTATGAAACTTGATGAGGTGTAACAAGGGGTCATCAAAATTTTCATCTTGAAACATAGGCAGGTTTTTGTCCCAATTTATCTGAGGCATTTTTTGTGGGAATCCAAGGATGTGATCTCTGTTCATTGGAGCATACCTGTGTTGTATCCTTGGATCCATTTTTTATTAGTCAGAACAAGGGCTATTGCATCTTTAAATCCAACCTAGATTCTTCTACCAGTGGAGTCTCTAGGTCTATTGAGAGTTGTGGAGTCACCGGGTGGAAGATTTCAACTTTGCTGTCAACCATCAACAATATTAGGATTGATTAATTCATTCCTAGGGGAGTCTGTGAGGACTAGTGGGGTCAACAGGGCTACTGAAGACCAGCAGAGTCACTAGGTGGATGATGTTTACTGTTTTAAGGATGTACTTGTTGTCCACCATCAACAACTAAATACCAATATAAGGATGATTTTGGGTTTTCTGATTTCTTTATGAATACTTAGGATGTTACTGACTCAATAGTCCCACCGTGATCGCCATTATGTTAGGTCCTCGTAATTTGTCAGATTGGCAAGACCAAATGTACAAAGGTAACATCAAACCAATCTTTGGAGTCCTAGGACCTAGCCTTCTTGGACTCAGAGAGGGATCTCTCTATGTTTGTGTAAAGGATGTAACTTGTATGATTTTAGGGTTTTGATTTTAGGCTAGTTATAGTGATTAGGGTTTGTTTGTTTGTTTGTTTGGTTGGGTAAGTTGTCAAGTAGAACAGATAGAGTAAGAGAGGTTTAGACCATTGGGCTATGGAGTCTGCAAAAGGTTTTGATAAGTACAACAATAGGTCAAGGGTGTCTTAGAGGGCAAGTATAACAAGGCCAAATGGATCTTCAAGGCTTATGTGAGTGAAGTGAACATTAATTTGTGAAATAAGTAGGTTTAAAAGGTAGTTAAGAACCCTTTAACATGTACTATAACAAGAAAAGTCTTTAAGAACACTATGCATAAGGAAATAACCAAAGACAGGGCATACCATTAGCTTCTTTGACTAAACCCTAGCAAGTAAACATCAAGACAACAGTCCAACAAACCATAGAGAGCAACAATCTTGTAAATTCCCTAGTGATTTTACCTTGAGGTAAAGAAAACATCCAAGATAACATATAGTAATGATCAAAGAGAAGGGAACTCCTAAAATTCCTTAATAATACTACAAATAACTTCAAATCAACCATTCAAGACGTACAAAAGGGCAGGGAAAACCATAAACCTCTTCAGTCAAACCCTATTTAGCAATACTTTGAAGAAAAGACCTCAAAAACCATGTTTAAGTCATACCAAAGGCGGGGCTAACCATAAAATACTTTGACATGGGCTCCATTAAATCATTTTTGAGATAAACAAGCTGAGTGGGATTAGAGAGCAACTAAGAATTCTCTAAATTGACCTAGCAGAGGAAAACATACAAGCAATAGAAAGCAGACATAGCTAAGGTGCCTCTAAACAACATTTTTTAGCCTAAACTTTCTATCCTACTGCATGAGAAAGATGAAACAAATTGAAAAACATAAGAAAACAAGCACTAATTTAGAAGGACATCACCATTAACCATGCTCATGAATCCTGCAAGTGTGCTTGGCTCCATTGTCATCCAAATCAAAGCATTCATATCACTCCAAAGCCAATTTATTCAACAAGCTCAAAGTCTATATCATATTAAGCTCAGCAACCAACCAAACAACACTTACAATGAGGCCTCCATGCAGTATTTAACTAGAAAGGAGGACCAAAACCCTAGCTAGGTCTTGAAAATATCATTAACTACTCATAAATGCCAAATTTGTCTTATGAGACCATGCAAGGCCCAAGGCACAAATATCCTAATTCATTAAATGCAAAAATAACTCCTCAACCAAATTGGGAAAAAAACTAACTTTGAGGCTCCTCAACAACTTCCAAAATATCTCCAAGTGTGTTTTGTTGACTTTTTTTCAAGGGTGCATCACTGAGGTTTAAGGGCGCAACATGAGCACTAGGAAAAATTGCCTGTTTTGTAACCAATATTTGGAGGCCTTCTAGGTGTCCAAATGAGCTCCATGATAGCTCATTGGAAAGCCTGTCCTGTCTAGTTTCCAAATATACCTTTATTTTCCCATTTGGTGTCCATTTTCCTACCTAAAAACGCATTATCCCAAGACTGCTCAGGGCGCAGCGCCAGCTCTGAAAACATGGCAGAAAGGTGATTTTTTGGGTGTTTTTGGCACTTTTGGAGGACCATTTTTGCTCCAAATGAGCTTAAATTTTCTGTGAGTGATTTCCTTGGCCTAAGGATACAAAAAATGTCAATTTTTTCTCCATTGGGTGCCCCAAAAAAGAGCGCAGTGCCAGTGGCACTGCGCCTTTGGCCCTTTAAAACAGTCAAAAATCCAAAAACTTCAAAATTGTGCCAAAATCTAGATTTACCTTGCTGATTAGGTTTGGGATGCTTGTAGGGGATGGATCAGCCAGGTTACCAAGATTTTATTTCTCTTTTTCCCAATTGTTTCCACCATATTCTTTATAGGCCTTTTTATCATGCTCATTATCTAAATCAATAAGGTCAGAATCAGTCCCTGTCTCATGGAGATCATCTTTATCATGCATGACTGCTTTATGCCCATCTTCTTCTGCTTCCTTTGTTTGTACGTATGTACCTGCTTTGTTGGTGAAGAAGGTAGGGTCCCTCCCTTATGATCATGCCTCTTTGGGATTTGTAACCTTCCACTACTGCCATTTTCCTCTCCTTCTAACATTTTGAAAACTTTGTTTTGCCAACCCTAGGATTGATGTGCAATGAGGTGGAGGGAAGGTAAATGAAATGGTAGTTTTTACAAGTGAAGAGAAGAAATTAATGGAAGGAATATATGTGGTGATAGGCTCAGATGAATGACAACCTTTCAACTAATGCAATGACTCCTGTTTTGACTGATACTCTGTCTGGGGAGGTGAAATAAGCATATAGGCAGTGATTTCAAGCTTGAATTTTTAGGGTTTCTCTTAGTTTATGACCTCATTCAATTTAAAAATTCACCAAAAGGCATCAAAATAGGGTTTATATTAGGTATTTTCCACTTCATGTGCTTAGAATATCTTTGGAAAAGAGTTGAAGGTGATCAAAAGTGATTTGAGTGGTTATGGGGTTTAGAAAGCCCTTCTGGCTAAGAGCACAACGCATAGGCCAAGGGCGCAGTGCCTAATAGAAATTCTATTGTGGGTGTCAGGCAATAGTGCAGCGCTCTACCAGGCACGCAGCACCACTTTCCAGGCGCACAACGAATGTGTAATTTATATGGAAGAAAATTGCCAGGGGCGCAATGCAAAAAAACTTTGCCCAATTTCATTTAAAAAACTCGAATTTTCTTCTCTCCTTGCGACTTTTAACTCTTTGCAAGGCATCAATGGTTCTTATGAAGTGTGAAATGAGTTCTATATGCATGTGGCATTTGTTTTATCTTTGCAACCACTTCCTAATGTTTACAAGTCTTTTCTCCCTTTTCACTGATATTCTTTGACCTTTTGTTTGCAGGTGACTGAAATCATTTGAGGTGGATCTTCCTTTTGCTTCTTGAGGCATGATGACTTCACCTTTGACAACCTTAGGATGTTCACACAGTAGCAGCATCTTCAAAAACTTGAGTGGTATCTATCATGAAACTCAACTTAACCTTTTTACCTTTGCTGGCAGATTGTTGGAGTTATGAAATTTGCCTTTCCTTTTGATCCTGGAAACTTTGACATGTTTATTTTGACACAGCAGCAGCCTTAAAAACCTCCTTTACTTCTATCTTGGAGCTTAACCTCATCTTTTGTTTGGCGGGTGACTGAGAACCTTGAATTTACCTTTCCTACTGATATTCTCTACACCTTTTCTCTTTGAGGCATGACACATTCACCTTGGAAACTTTGGGAGGATTGTACATAGTAGCATCTTCAAAGTTTTATGAGTTTTCCATTACAATATTTAACTTGTATTTCTCACCTTTTCTTACTAACCTTCTTACACTGTTTGCATGCAGGTGACTGAGATGATGAATTTGAACCTCCTTTTGCTCCTTGAGGCATAACCAATTCATTAAACACCTTTGGGAGGATTTCACATGTCAATACCTTCAAAACCCTCTTTTGCCTACACCATGGAGTTCAATTCATCATTTCATTATTTAGGCAAGATAAACTTATTTTGACAAGTTTGGGATCTGATCACATAATGAC
Organism: Pinus albicaulis; assembly: GCA_034641835.2. Classification (NCBI taxonomy): domain Eukaryota; kingdom Viridiplantae; phylum Streptophyta; class Pinopsida; order Pinales; family Pinaceae; genus Pinus; species Pinus albicaulis. The sequence goes on from CM076581.1 coordinate 1,668,896,758, forward strand.
ATCTTCATAATCTTTCCCCTGCTTTCATCATGAGGTTTAACATCATTATTTCACCTTCTCCGGTCACTTTTCCAAAACCCTAGATGTTTGGAGTGTTTTAAGACAATCGTCAATGTTGTCTTCTAAGTTCTCTATAGCCCTTTCAAGTTCATTCATTTTTGTCCAGTTCACCTCACCTTTTTCCCTATCTCATCAATAATCTTTGATAGACTTTTCTTCATGTTTGGTTTTTGGTGTGCCTCTTCCATGGTCATTTCTGCATTTGATCACTGCTTGGCATACTGCTGGACCATCAAGCTCAAAAAACCCTAATTATTTAAAAGAACAAGTGTTTCCTATCTTCCTTGCTGCAAAATGTCTTCATTCAGGAGAAGACCTCCTACCTCACCAACTTCCTACTGATAGACCTTTTAACACTCTTGCAAAAGTGTCAAAGTTTACATTTACCTCTTGTAGACCTTGAATTTGATAAGTTAGTCTTCATTGGAAACTTTTAGATATTTTCTTGAATAACCATGTATGAACATTCCAATACCTATGAACTAAATTCTAACAAAGAAAAAATAATGTCTGAAACACCAATGATTTACCTTGGAACATATGAAACCCTAATTGACCTAGTGGGAGGATTATTTGACATGGTCTTTGACTTAAAATTGGCTTGGAGTCTTCAAGTGAAAAACAGAGTATTTGTCAAAGTGTTGTATTGAAGATCCAAAATCCAATGTACTTGATTTATCTGAAGAGCCTACAGAGAGAGTTTTGAGGCCATCAATGCTTGAGGAATCTGAGGAACATGGGAAATATTTAGGCTATAGGAAACCCTAGAAGGAACGTGAAGTTATGGACAAGGGAACAAAAAAAAAGGCTAATGAAGTTATAGGTAGGGAAGGAGGTTGAAAATGGTAGGTAAAAGCCCATAAGGAGTTTGTAGGAGTGACAAGGTGACCATGGAATGGAAAGCTGATGAAATAGTGAAAAAATTTCCATAAGGATAATGAAGGCAGTGAGATTTCTGAAACTCACAATTTTCAAGGAAGGTTGTTTTCAGAAATCTAGAACCAATTTTTAGTCATCCACAGATAATGAAAAATACTGATGAATAACAGGTGCATTAGTTTAATTCATGAGTAATCAGTTAACTCAGTTAGGTGAGTTAGAGTCAGTTGAACTAGTTGTAACTGTTTTTTGCACTAGTGAGAGATAAAGTGAATTAAATATTATTTAATTCACAATCAATGATCTGCCATGCAACTGATGATTTACTATTAATAAATGCATGCATGTCAGTTCCAGTGGAGACCCAGTTGAAACAAAGGTTAAAGGGATGTTAACTATCAATTGTGTGATTAGTAGGTTTCCCGCATGCAACCACACATCCATTGGATTTCCCACAATCCTTGCGCAATTTTGGAAGGCTGAAATTCCTAAAGAATAGGGATTGCATTCCACATGAATTGCATAAGGCAGGCAGGTTGTTTAGAGGTTGGGAATTGGCTAAGTGTTGGTCGATTTTGTTCGGGACAATGTGAGACAGTTGTGAGAGTGCAAGAGACTCTTGTGAGAAGATTGCATTGTAATTGTTTCATGATTCCATGGTGAACATACAATAGAAGATAGAAGGGTTTTGACCAGTAAGCTTTTCCCATAAAATTATCTATGTTGTGGTTTGATTTGATTCTTTCTTTGCTTATTGTGATTAGTGATTGTGTTTAATTTCCACAATTGATTTGTAGAAGGATTCAATATCTAGCTTTAATACATTGCTTGATCAGACTGAATGCATTGATATACATATGTTTGTATAATTTCTACAAAGAGTGGAATATTATTGTTGGAAAGTCGACCCTTAAATGTATTTGGGGGTTATGTGCAATCACTTTATGAGGAATGGGAAATCGAGCTTAAATATTCAGTATTTTCTCGTTTTTCATTGAATTCATCTCAAGTTCAAGGCTCATGAGGCCCACCACCTTTTGAAAGGTTGAACATTGAAATATCTCTAGTACAAAGTTGCCATAAGGCAGAATTGTAGGTTCACAAATCATGTAAGTAACTTGTTCTCCTTTTGTATGTTTTAAAACATGTTATATTTCAATCTGCTAAGATTTTTATCAGCAATAGATATTGAGTTCCTTTTTTGCCATTTTTGCTCTATTTTGTAACTAGCTTCCAAATGGTTTCATGTTTCAATTGCATGTTTCAAGTTGTAATTTGCTAATTATTTAATTTACAATATTTGGTGATATGATGAATGTTTAGAATGTAATCATAAATTATTTGGAATAAAATATTCAATAAAAAACTCTAAACACTTTTATTATAGTTAGATCTAGCTCCTCTCGAGATCTAAGTTAAACCCAACAAATAGTCATTGGGATGAGGATTTGTTTGATTGCATATATTGAAAATTCTTGTTTATTTAATACTCTGTTTAAAGCATTATGGTTGTGTGATTCAGATGGTTCTCAGAGGGTAATATCATAAAGAGATAAAGCAATAACATCAAATTTGACCAACGAGAGCATCAACAGAGATGTTATAGAGCAGGGCACTACGTTTGTGAAGCCCAATGTAAAACTACCTGTTACGAGCACATATCAAGTGAGATAATGCAGGGTCTTTGAACAATGGGAGTATAACCACAAAACTAGTGAGAGCATGATATGAAGTGTACCAACCCAAAGCATCCCAACACAAACCAATAGAGAGCTTGAAATTATGTGCACAATCACTCGAAAAGGATTTTGTATGTTCTGATACAAAAGCAAACTTACTCACAGGGAATCAAAAACAAAAGTTTTTTGAACCATACATAAAATATATTGATGTTAAAACCAACAATATGCCAGTTGAGTTGAGAGAGAGAGTAAGATATAAATGATTTTTATTTTTTAGTTACACATTCTTTTAATCTTATATTGAAATACGATATAATCAATCAGCTTTATTTTAAATCCCAAAGTGTCTGTTCAAATCAGATGAGATTCTTAAAGGAGGGAAACCCGATTTAGTAAATCGCAAAATGAATTTGGGTGTTGATTTCAACATCTTTGGCATGCTTAAAGGCTTGAACTAATGTTTTCTCAACAAATCCAGCAACTTCCAGAAAATAGCATTGTACAAATATCATTTTCCATATTTACTGTTCATTTACTATGTAGTTTGGTTGGGACTTGTAACCCTGTGCTCCACATTTTGAACATTCATGTTAATATCTTGGATATTCCCTTGGTCACTTCTGAAGCTCAAAATTATGGAGCTCTTAATGGTGGACAAAGCTCAAAATTTTTGTAGCTCAAACATTGGTATGCTAGTATTTTATATATACTTGTCACTGTAGCTGATATAAAAACTCTTATTATTTGAAAAAAAGTGGTTGATGTACTCCATGAGTTAGACACAAAATCATTTTTAAAGTGATTTTCCATGCAAAAAAAATTTCATACCTCATGTTAGTTTGTTAGTTTGTGCAACTTTTTTCATACCGATTGTTAGTTTGTTATTCAAGAAAGAGAATTTTTTCATGGAGGATGGATTGTGTTAATGTGGGTTGCGACAACATTAATACATGCAATTACCATTGATCCAAAGTCCCAAAACTCAAATCGAAATACAATTTCCTTTGCAGATTTGCCATGAAATAACACCATTGATCAAATTGATCTGCTTTGAAGTTCATGGATAGGATTGATAAAAGGCATGTTTGGCAATTGCAAGGCACAAGTTTGTGTTGGCATAGATGTTCGAGTTAAATATTTTGAGTGGTCATTGTGACAGATTTGTAAAGTTAGCGTGACATTTTATTTTGGATATAAATTAAATTATATTAATAAGCAAGGAGTGGCTCATTTTTTCATGTTAATGATATTGCCTTTGGAAAATAAAGAATATCATAAAAAATTTCATTAAATGCATGCCTTAAAGATAAGCTTAAATGGTTAGTCAACCTGATGTGTAGATAACATAACTATTTATTTATGAATTGGTTATGATTTCATATTTCATGTGCATGGTATCCATAAATGGAGGTTGTTAGATGTAAGGGCAGTATGTACAGTTAATATGGAGTTGGATGTTGGGAAGTTTAGATCATTAAATAAGGTGTTTGGTCACTGATGACTCCAACCTTTTTCAGTCTCTTGTCCACAAAAGGTTTTCCTCCCTCTACTTTGTAGTATGGTAGCTAAATATTAAGTCTGTGATATGCTCATCGCGATCATTCAACCTATATAAATTTGTGCAACCTCGGAATACTACACATAATAATGTACAAAATACTTCCTTCCACATTCCCCACTGCTCCTATTGGTGTTCCTTTGCACATCTCGGTGCAATTGCTAGTATTACATCTCTCGGATCTAGTGATATAGGTCCTTGTTCTAAAGATTTAATTCGTCGAAAGTGCATAGAGTTATACTATGTCTGCAAGGATTATGTATTAGAATTTATAATGTTCATAAAACATGTATGTAACCAACCCATGAGTTATGACAAAGGTTAAAGTTGGGTTTTCAAACCCAGCTGTTTCTAAATTTCCAGAAGTGAACCCACCTCACTCCACACGATGTTCTTGCGTCTCATGATTGAATGTTATTCGACGACAGTAAAGTTCTTCTTTGGGATCACTGACAAATCTACGGTCATGAGAAGTTGGGAAATGGATCCAATGGTGGATATGAAGGTTAGGGCTTTAGAGGGTAACTACACTCTCTCTGCTAGAGCTCGAAACCCTCATTCTACTCACTGCCTCTTTGGAGAGTTGTTCTGCAACACTATAATGTTTTGACGATTGATACCTTCGACTACTGGTTGCGACGTTCGTGGTTCACCTCTTGGGCTTGCCAACTCTCATAATAGTCAATGAAAGTGCCCATAATTCAACTTAACCCGTGCACCTACAAGTAAGTTCTCTTTTTCCTTTTATATCCAGGGTGGATTGAAATCTCTTTCCATCTCTATAATTTCCATGCACAAAACACTACAATTTCATTCACTACTTTATTTCTTCTCTTGTTTTAACCCTAATATATTTTTACTGAGGTTGTAGAGGAACAAGGACTAGGGTCGAACCCTGGTTTTTTTTGTACGTTCTCTGCTAAAAGATTCATCATCATGCAAGCAAGTACTATGATAATATTTTCATATTAGTTAGAGTTTGTGGTAGAAGAAGGATGTTTCCTCACCGCTACCTTGTTCGCTTGGCAGGCCACTTACCGCATGTGACTTTCACCCACAGCCGGAACAGGCGCGTCGACTTCATCCACTTTTTGCAATTAGCTTAAGGGTTTACATGTGTGAAATTAATGCAATTAGGATACCAAGGTTTTCCTTTCAAGTTCTCATCTAGCTATCAAGGATATGCTACAGTTACGACTTTAGAATTTAAAATTTATGTGAATGATATTTACGACACTCAAGCCAAAATTTCTTGTTCTGGGTAGAAACCATGGGGTTCAGATTTATATTTGAAGAAATTAAATTTGTTTCAGCAACCGAATAGTGTAATTCCATTTGGACCCTTTTCTGAATATTCCACATTTTACTTTTAGAAGCTTAGATTTCCTCGCTTTGGAAAGGTTTTTTTTTTTTTTTTTTACCATGTACTACAAATTTTCCTTTCAATTAAAGAGAAATCATGATGATATTCACAAGTCCCTTGATGACAACATTTGTACAATGTTTATCTGGTATATTTCTTCAGTATTCAATGTATTGCATTATGCATTCATTCAATGCGAGTTATTTCTCCAGTTTAACTAGGAAGTTGATAATATTACCGCTTTATGATTGTTATCTACACCATATGATAGTTTCAGGTTCTCTGGTTCACTTTCTTGGTCAAATTCCTTTACCGAATTCAAGGACTGTGCTATTGGCAAGGCCCTTCCTGCCTAGCCTCTGGAACTAACCCAACCCATTTGGAAAAGTAATTCATATTAATTCTAAAAGGGGTTATTCCTCACAATGCTTTGTTGTACTTTGGTCCCAAATGCGAATTCTCTAATTCCTATTAACCCTATCCAAGAGTTAGGCAACAAATTGTGTCAACCTTATCCAAGAGTTAGGTAACAAATTGTATATACTGTTCCAAGGCCTTTTCAGAACATATTTATCTTCTAGTTTTTCTTATCATATGTTGTTGAAGTTTGCAACAAGAAACATTGAAATTGGCATATGGAAACATCATCCTTGATCCTAGTGAAAATTAAGCACTTACACTAGGTGGGGCCCACACTGGCTATTTTTAGGTGATATGTCTATTTTTAGAATATTGAGCAAAGTCTATTTACAACAGGAGTCTATTTATAGATGGTTGAACAAATTATATTTATGGATGGGTGTCTATTTTTAGAATGCATGTGCGAAGTCAGTTCGTGGATTGCATGTCTAAAAATAGAATGCATGTCGATTATTATTATCTCTTAATAATAATTAGACAATAAATAATAATCTATTCTCTTGAAACACTTGATTTTAGTTAACTGATGTGGCAAACCACTTGACTGAAGGAATTTCGAGTTCTAAGGTTGGTTGGTGGGACATGCAAGTGGACTTCGTTGTAACTGAGTGATACAAAGTTGTAACAGAATTGGATGTGTAGTTATGTGAGTTGTAAAGTAGTTTAACTCAGTTGTGCTAGTTGTAACTAAAGATACACTAGTGAGAGATTAGTGAATTAAATATTAAATTAATTCACATGGAGTGATCTCACATGCAACTGAAGATTTACTACCGTTAACTACATGCATGACAGATCCAGTGGAGACCCAGTTGAGAGATAGGTGAAAGGGATAATTTGATTATCAGTTGTGACATTAGTGGGTGTACTCATGCAACCATACACACATTGGAGATGCCTATGAGTATTGCACAACCAAGGCAGACTAGAATGATTCATTTAGAGGTTCTTGACCATCAGGGATTGCACAGTGGAGGCAGGATGTCTAGAGGCAATAAATTGGCGCATGTATTTTCCAATTTTTGCAAGACAGTGTGAGACGATTGTATATTGTACTAAGAGCTCTTGGATTATAGTTTTGTATGAGATTGTTTCATGATCCATGATATATACATAATATATGATAGTGGGGTTTTTAACTTTATGTTTTCCCGGTAAACATCTGTGTTATGTCTGAATGATCTTTCTTCATGTGTTTGCAATTGGCGATCGTATTTTAGATTTCCGTAAAGATTTAAGTAGAAGGATTCTGTATTTAACAGTGGCATATAATTGTTAGATCAGGAGAATCTAGGCAATACATAACTGTATTAAAAATTCTACATCTGCAAATGAATTTATTCCAGAAATTTCCACACAAATTCTTAAAGGTTTACATACGAATTATCCTGAAGTTTTCATAACTTATTTACAAATTTTTTTTTCAAGAACTTCTTATACATAAACTCTGTATCTTACCATTTCAACAGTATTCAAAATAATTTGAGAGTTACTACACAACTGTAGATGCTTATCTGTGTTCTTGTAATAGATTAATATAAATTTTTACTACATAGTAAATTTTATAGTTGTATAATTGTTAGTTTAATCTCATTACGAATAATCACAACATATTTTTCATATTCTTCATTGTAAATAATCACAACATATTTTTCATAGTCTTCATTGCAAATAATCACAACATATATTTCATAGTCTTCTAAGAAGCAATATACTCTTTATATTCATCTAAATAAACGAAATATTGCCAAGGAAGTTGGTAAATAAGATTTATGGTTGTGTTTTATGTAAAACCAATTTAGTCCACTTGATTTTAAACTATATTTAACTTTGGTTTATTAGAATGTCTACATTTTATATAGTTCCAGTTCATTCAATTTTTTGCCTTTAAGCTATATTTAATGTTGATTTATTTTAAGGTCTACATACTATATAAATTTGAGGTCATTCACAATGTTGTTAGTTAAAAACACCTATTCATATATGTTTTCAACTCAACTATACTTTAACTAAGCTAGAATATCTAGAATGTAGCCTTTGTTCAAATGTGTTCAAATATGGTATAAATCTTGGGTCATTCACAATATTGCCCGTTTTCATATATTTTTTCGTAGTTTTTTACTCCAACTAAACTATACTTAAACTAAACTAGAATATCTACAATGTAGCCATTTGTTCAAATGTGTTCAAATATGGTAGTTAGTTCATACATTTCTAAGTTCAACAAGTAAACTAAGAGGGAACTCCAACTATGCTGGCTTGTTATAGATTGATGTCTATCCATATTTACCAACCATTTAATTTATATAACTATGTTAATTATATATTACCAAAATTACCTAAAATGTATAAGAAGCTACTCCCATCAATTTTTTCAATTTTTACCATTGATATATTGATAGACAATATGACATAAATTTCACTAAATTTTAAATGCAACAAAATAATTTATTATTGTTTGAGAGTGTAAACTTCTGTGATCATATCATATTAATTTATAAATCTTTGGGCCAATCACATAGAAAATTATAGAACTGACGCGTTTAGAACTAAGTGTAATTCACAATCATAAGAATGATGAACTACACTTGGTAGTTAGAAGCGCGTTAGTTCATGATGAACTACATAGTTTGAAACGCGTTAGTTCTATAATTTTCTATGTAATTAGCCAAAAAGTTTATAAATTAATTTATTATTATTTTTTAATTTATTTTAAATAATTATATACCGCCAAAATCACCTAAAATTTTTACATGACTTCCTCGTGGTTACTCCGACTAACTTAGGTAAAGTTTAAATCGAAAGCTCCACATTAATGCAAATTTCATTAGCGACTTATCTGCCTTTGATTTCGGTGGTTGGAAAGATTTTAGCACAGTTCTCATGGGACAGATGAGAAATGAGGGTCTACCTTATCGTCGGGGCTGGTTTGTTGCTTCCAATAATTTCCGCGGTGTTGGCAGCTAGTGGTTTTCGGACATAACGGCTAGATTTAGCAGAGAAGTGGTTTTGTCAAGAGCAGCAGCAATGGTGATAAATGGATTCTCTGGTTTCCATACGAAAAATTTCGTAAAGAGGATGCATTGAAGTTTGTTAATTGGTTTTAATTTTCAAAATCTTGACGAAAAGACATATTTAAAAGAAATTTCTGGTTTAGCGAGGAACTCGTGAGACAAATGAGTTCTGCGACTTTAAAAAAATCGAGAAGCAGGCCATATTCAAGTGAATTCTCCGGTTCAGCGCAGGTAATCTCAAACGTTTGAGTTCCGTGATTCTAAGTTCAAAAAGCAGAACACATTTTAATGAATTCTCTCATTTGTAGGTATAATTGTGACTCTCCGGTTCTGATTATAATTTTACACATTGGAAGTAAAGGCTTTTCATTATAACTGAACGAATGGAAAAATTTCAACCCAATTCGACTGTCGGACATGTTACAAGCAAGTCATAATCACATTTTCATATGCTGAAAACATTAGAATGACATATCGTTCATCTTCAATTTTATAATTGTAGAATTGACTTACTTCCATTTTTCCCAGATCCCTTGTTGTGTTCTGCTTGCTTAAGCCGACATTGTCTTTGGTTTGCTTGGCCGGGCGTCTGAACTTGCCTTGGGATTCCCCAAGTTAACCTGGACATTGCCACAATATATTCCACTTCTACCTATCTTGGTTAGTCCATTGGGCTCGTACATTACCGAGTCTGGTTTTGTCCCTTTGCCTCAGTCCCGCCAAATATATTATGAAACTATCAGAAAGGAACAGACTACTTGGTAGTCGAACGTTATTTCCAGTGGTTCCTTCCAAAGACGTTGTCAGAGTCCACATGCTTGTTTAAAGTCGTCCAGGCTCATCCGTTCCATTTGTGCACTTCTTTCTTGTATTGGGCTGCAATCAGATATATATTTCTCCTCACCCTAGAAACTCTTGGCTAGTGGCAGTGTAAAGTCTCTCTTTTCTCCTTCACTTTTTGCTCTCCAGCTCGACTGTTGTTTTTTTCAGTATCTTCTGGAACCTCCCGTTCTTACATGGTTCCGGGTTCTTTTCCGCTACATAGACAAAGCTTCGATGACCAAATTGACAGAAACAGGTACTGCGATCGGCCACACGAAAGAAGAAAATGATGCCCATTAATGTAAGACCGTCTGAATGACCCTGCTTGGTGCATTTCAGCAACAGGAGGTGGAAATATGGTGGCCTTATGCTGCCTCAATGAATTATCAGATATCCTCCTCATTAGGACTAATTTCAAAGGTTAGAAACATTATAATTTCAACAATATTCTCAAGGGGAATATTACTTACTCCAAAATGTTTGCACCCATCATTCATTCAAATTGGGTGATATTTGGCTTGATCTTTCCCTTTGTAACGGTTTCCTTAGTTTTTGACGTCTTTGTTATTGTTCGAAGTTTTTAATCATTGGTCGGGGTCGTTATTCTTTGATTAATTTTTCTATGACCTGTTTTCATCCTTATTCTTCATTTGTTATTGGCTACTTGGTCTGCCACTTCCTTTGCATTTCTTCCGACCTAGTGGAATTGTATTGCTTTGAAGCCTGAACTCACCCCTTTTAATGTTTTTAATTGGGTATTTATCTTCCAATTCAAGGGGATTGGTTTTTCTTGCATCACAATGATGACGGTTTGAGAATCCCCTTCCACTATTTTTTCCTTCACTCCCAACTTTTAATCTGTAATCTAGGTGCTTATGGCCCCTTGCTCCACCAACATAGGTACTTTAAGGAATAAATTTCTGTTCTTGGCTCTCGGACTTATACAGAGATATCAATCTTCAGAATGGCTACAAGGCCTCTGTTATAACTTATTTCAACTTTGCAATGCTCTGTGTATGCCAGCTGATTGACACATGTCCCCTCATTGTATGTGTAAACCCTGTCATGGATTTGAATAAGCTCCAAATCACTCCAACATTATTACAGAGCAGAAAATGCTTTTCTTCAAGACCACATGAGCTCAGCATTGGCACCCATATATAATTGCAATTTCTGCCTAGCAATTAAATATTTAATTTCTCTTGAATTTTCACTAAGGGAAGTTCAACGTTCCAGTGCTCTCAATGTCAAAAAGACTCATCCCACAGTGATTCGTACAGGTCATTGTCGTCATATGGACTTCATCATTAACTTCAAACTAATGATATGTATCATGGGATGAGAAAAACCTTGCCACCTTTTTCTATTACTGCAATGCCTTCCTTAGCTGGCCAAGTGCTCTACCTGGTTTGGGTACCACTTGCCTTGAACTTGTCATAAGCCCTACTGGCTCTCAGTGTCTAGTGTGCTGCCACATCACCCTGGTCAATGCCTTCTCATCACACCCAATTAGTAGATCTCTAATGCCCTTGAGGTACTTGAGAAATTGAAACATGGGTTTTGTTCCTCTCTTCATGGAGACCAATTTTGACGTAATGCATGTGAGAAACTGCCAAATGATGCTCCTGTTCTGCCACCTGGAAACCTGTAGTACTTGTTGACCAACTTTGACCAGCCATAGCTTGAGCATCCATGTGGTATGTCATCATCTGATCAAGCTGAATAGAATAGGACAAAATTGAATTTTTGACTTCTTGGACCATTTATGAGAACATGAATTGTCTTGGGAAGCGTGAAAAGTTGATAATTGTGAGATTGCCATGTTGAGAACCTAGTTTCAAAAACTGGTCCAGTCGGTTAGCTCCATGATATATCAAACTGGCCCAGCAAATCCGATTGGTTGGTTGGTCAGGACCGATTGGGTACCAAATCGGCCGCTTTTGGTATCAAACCGGCCAGTTAGGAAGCCACATGGTTGGGCACGTTGATGAGACTCCCAAGTGGTTTTTAGCAAGCCATGGTAGGTTCCCTTCTAAATCTGCCCCCCCAAGCTCATAAAAGGATGCGCAAGTGTTAATTTTTCATAGGGCTATATTGTTCTTTGCTTTGATAATTGCATTTCTTCATTAACACATTAAGTTCACCCCATAACATCATATCATTATTCAGTTTTACATCATCATTCATCAGCGTATGCAACTATGTAGAAAGAACAATAACATCATCATCAATGCAGCGGAACATAAAGGAACACTTGGAAGAAAAGCATGCACACATAGAGACACCAGGATTGGTCGGAGACCAGGGCAAAACCCACTATGGGGAAAACCCTTGCAAATTCTTCTTCTAATAGATCGTCATCAAATGATTCAGCAAAAGAGAGTACAATGATCCATATCTTCACAACTACTAGAGTATCCATGAAATGCATCTAAACATCAAAACCTTGATTTGGATGACTGTAATATACCTTCATAGTTTGTAGCCTACTTCTCAACACTGTTGTCACTGAGCAGAATCTTCGGAGTACTGAAGTTTCATCTTTGAGTCCCAGACGCATGGAGGAGGAGCTATGCAAGCGTCTATGGCAATCTTGGACGCTCCCTTGTGAAATTCATGTGTGCATCCGAGGACAAATACACTCCAAGCTACCTCAAACCCCCGGACGAACCCTTCAGCTCCCCAGATGCACCTTGGGCTACTCTGTGCGTGTGTCTGGGGACCAGAATGCCCGATTTGCCTCAGAAGCCCTGGACGCTCCCTTCAGGCTATTGTGCGTGCATACAAGGCTTATCGGACGCACCCTGGATTACTCTGTGCGTGCGTCCAGGGATGAAATTACCCAGATTTGTGCCAAAGTCCAAGAAACAGAAACCCTAGATTCGTGCGAGCTTTGACCCTGTAGTTTCGAACCCTTGTGCGAACTTCCTTCGTCAGACCTGTGCGAACCAAGACAAAAGAAGAGAAGAGAAGATGGCTTGATCAATGTGTCCAAATGAGCTTGAGGTCTCTTCTATTTATAGGCTTCCATGAGGGTTTAGTTGATGTTAAGATCGACCTGTCCATTGGTACATGTGCATAGGGCCGACCTAATCCAATATACATGAGTGGGTACATAAATTTGAATACAAGATTCTGCTTGTCCAAATGAGGAGATCTTTAGGTCTACTTTGGTCCTGTCAAAAAGAGGAATTCAATGCAATCATCATATTTTTTATCTGAGCTTTCCAAGGTGGAATTTGACCGCAGTTGCATAATTTGAACATTCCCTCTCAACTAGGGAGAATTCCACCTGCCAATATTAGATCATCGATCAACATGACATACGTTCCATCTCAAGTATCTCATCATCTCGAATCATCAAAGGACATCTCTTTCTTATTCCTGCTTATCTCTTGATTGTTCTTGCTCATATGCTGAATATTCTCGAATCTAAAAGAAGAAGAATTTGTTACCGGAGGGGAGCTTAAGCTACCACCCTCTATTCATCAGGCTACAGCTTGGAGCCTATGCCAGCGGGCCACTACCCGAAATTCCTGTCAACCGGTTACTTCCCAGAATCTCTGTCAGTAGGCTACTACCCGAAATATCTGTCAACGGGCTACTACCCAAAATCTCTATCAGCGGGCTACTACCAAGAATATCTGTCAATAGGCTACTACCCAAAATCTCTGTCAGCGGGCTACTACCGGGAATATCAGTCGACGGGATACTACTGGTAATATCTGCGGGGAGTCAAATCTACGACCCACATCAACATCAAAGAGCATATCATTAGGGAGCCCATCTCAACCTGGAACCACATCGCAGAGCTACTACTCAACCTAGAATCTCATGGGGTAGCTGCTACTAAGACCCCATATCGAGCAATAGGTGATATAGGGGAGCTACTACGCAACCCATCCTATTTCCTACTAATCTTCCCAGCAATGACCCTCAATAGTCATGTGGTAGAACACCTGCATCATAATCCAGCTTGGACGAGATACCCAACTTACCAAGATTTAAGGATCACACGCCTCCACGCATCCTCAACTCGTTGGCCAGACGGAGAGGGATAATCCCAACAAGCCTAGCTTGTGGGTATGATGCCAACTGGGGTATACTCTGCAACGACCAAGATAGGGTGAGCTACTACTCCAACCCTATGGGTAACAGATAGGGGTGATGCCCTATTGTCCAGAGTTCCCTCAACCCTAGGAGCCCTCTATCTCAATTCCATACCTTGGGAGCTCAGATAGGGGAGGAAGAGCTTGGCTCATTGTCCTTGATCAACGTTGCTCTCATCATACTCATATCATTGTACTTGTATCAGGTAATCATCATGTATCAATAGCAGCTGTCTCCTGTTCATACAGGACATCAAATCACAAATCATGTTAGAACATAAATAATCATATAAATCACAGAAGGATACCATAATCATCCTCCCTCTTAAGGAGGTGCCAACCACAACCCTAAGCTTGTCTCGTACAACTGCACTGTCTCAATATATGATAGTATCTCCGTCCCAACTATATATATGGGATTCTCTGCCAATCGGATCCCACTCTTTATTATCGCAATGTATCCATGTCATATCCGCATGCTCAGACAACTCTCTAAGGAGCTTCTTCATCCTGCTCATAGCTAGCCATGCTAGCTGTTGATTTTTGTAGCATCGGAAAGTGATCTAAGTCTCAAAATTTGTGAGGAGGCTTGGATACCAGTATTCTAAAGAACCCAAAAATCGTTTGTGGAATTTCCACTCAGTTTATGTTTTATTAAAACAATTAATTATTTTAATGGGGACCCTAAGTATAAACTTAGGGAAATTAAATAATTAATGGGTATTAATAAAACAGAGTGTGAATCTTCTAGAGAACGAAGATCAAGTCAAGATTTAATCTTAGCCATTGATTAGACTTCTAATCTAGGCCGTTGATTTGTCAATGAAAAGATTATAAAAGAAGACTTGAGGACCATTTGAAAAGCAAGCCGGGCATTCAGTAATCCGTGGGAAGTTGATTATGAAGGAATAGAATTCGATTTCAGAGGGAGAGTTGCAGGGCAGAGGAAGCAGAGGGCATCAACAGTGACAGGGCTTGAGGGAAGAAGGACACAGAAGGGCAGAGAGGCAGCATAGAGGAGCAATGCAGAGGGCTCATGCAATGGCGACGCAGTCTCACGCAGGCTCTGCGCAGAGAATCACGCATGGGTGACGCAGTAGGGGTCAGTGAGTCCCTCAGGTGTCGAAAATTCTCCAGAGGTCTAAGAGAGTTTATCTCAGGTGTTTACAAATTTCTCAAGATCATTAACTTTCTGTGAATTTACAATATGAAGATTAATATATCAACTCTCATCTTTACTGCCTAGTTTTCCATTACTGAGTTTCTTCTAGATGATTAACTAAAAATAGAGTGTCATTTGATTGGGATTTTGTGACAGACGACCATTTTTCTTATATGTACCTGGGAGTGATAACTGTCAGAAGGTTTATTTGATATTTACGAAGGGTTTCAAGAAATAGACGATTGTAAAGGCAGAGAGCCAGTCTCAATCATAAGAATTTTGTAGAATTGAAATTCTCACACTAGCAACATCGTACTCAACCTCAGTCGTGCTACGGACCTCTCATCATGGCAGATCTCATACTAAGGCAACACTCATATGTGCTCATCAATAATAATCTCAAATATCAACAATACATCCATGTAGTCACATATGCTGATATCTTGAAGGATGCTCGGTGGCAACTCAATGTGAATGAAGCAACTCAATCATGAATCGACTCAGGTTCTATGCACATCATGTGTGTGTGTGTGTATATATATATATACGGATGGATGTTCTAAATGGAACATCAATGCTTCAATCAACTGTCGGTTGCCATGTCAAGCTCAACAGCATCTTGAACTTCAAATCAGAGTGTCCAAGGATTTGCATTTCCACTTTCCAATACTTCTTCAATATCTCCACAATATAGATTATCTTTTCCCAACTTCAGAAATTGATTCATCATGCCATGATACATCATTTCGAGCTTCAAAAGCCATCTCCTTCTTACTTAGATCGTCAGAGGCTCATTACCTGACAATAGTAGATCATCAGTATATAAAACGAAATTCAAAATCAAAGTTATACCTTGGAACACTTCTGAAGTAGAGGCTTGGATCAACACATTATCCTGGCTTGTTAATGCAGACATATCTGGATCGTGGGGGGGGGGGGGGGGGTTGCTTTATGCAATGCTCACTGGAACGATAACACTTTACCAAACCATCATGCCCAACCTTTCATAAATCATTATTGTGCAATCAAATCGGTTAAATCAACTCATAAAAGCCAAATCAATACTAATATCAAAAGTCATCAATATCTCAGAGTCAATTCTTTAGACCAGATGACAGGTAAAGCTTTCATCAAGCCATGACATCATTTATTATCATGCCAACGGGTTGTCATCAACCACGCAATATTAATCCAAAACTTCATCAAGTCATTCCCATGATCATAATACAAGTCATTGGAAGTCACTATGCTCATATATCATTGTCATCAAGGAAAGTCATCAGTCGTCAAGTCAAATCATTAGACATCATGTCAAATCCAAATTTCCTATCATTGTAAGATCTATAGTCCAAGACATATCTCAATCATTGAGTCAAAGGTCTAAGTCATGATCAAACATCATACAACTCATCTATATCAATAAGCCAAATCATGTCAAACTCTGGTAGCACAAACTTCAAACGTAATGACTCTATATGTATGTCACAGTCACCTGCAAATACAACTTCAGTCTTCGTGTTCATATTATAGCGAACATTCAAACTTCTCTCTCAAATCTTTCTGATATCTGCTACACATCTGTAGAACTGACATCCTCCAGGTGAACATCTGATTTTATGCACAAAACTTCATTTTTGTGTCCATCAGGCATCGTCGCACCCATGGGCCTTCCTCTGTGCGAATGAGGCTTTGAGTGGGATGAAACCATCTTACCTTAGTTCAGACCTCTGCTGTAGATCAACAATGTTAGATACCAATGAATCATACTTCAATAGTACAAAATATAATATAATGCAAATGGTAATATGAGTAAGAATCTTTAGAAGAGATTCTCCCTCTGAATGACAATCCACTTCATTCATCTTCTTTCATGTCATCGACCTGTCTTTACTAGAGTCATGCAACAACAAATCTGTTAGATCATAAAATCAAACATATATCCATCATGGTCATAACATGCTCACGTCAACTACTACATCATCACATCATGGCATCAATCTTTCATCAAGGGTTAGATTCACATGATAGGGGCAATGAACAGGTGTGACATCATACTTCAAAGATCATGAACACAATATCACTTCTATCAAGTCAATCCATCAAGTTATGGCCATATTTACTAATCAAAACATGACCACGGTTAATGAAGGATCTAGAATGTCAATCTCATAGTTATACTTCTATCATCATGGTTACCATGCTTATCATGATCAATAGAATCAAGACATGTCATTCAATAAAACTTTACCAAAACAACAAGAGTGTCAACCCTTTTTCCATACTTTCATCATACTTATCACAAGCATTATCAATACCATATCAATGAGGTAACCTTCTACAAGAGATCCATCATGTCTTATGCATGTCAAGAGTATTATTTACTAGAGTCAAGGTGAATGAGGTAACCTTTTATAAGATATCCATCATGTCTTATGCATGTCAAGAGTATCATTTACTAGAGTCAAGGTGCTAGCCTTCTTCACAGGACCGAGATAATCCAAAAACAATAGATGTTAGCGAAACATCAAGTTATACTACTATATCGAAGATCAACAATAAGTAGCCTCATAGAATCAAGAAGATCATCATGATCAAAATGTTCAATACCAGGTGCACCATTTCATCATAAGAACCATGGATCCAAATCACTATCATATGCATGCATGAGCCATTGGAGAAGGAGATATTCTCATCATACCTTGTAGAATTCAAATACCTGTGCACCTTCACATAGGCAGCTTGTAGTGCTTGTCACCTTTTCATGTTAAATTTAGATAACAATGGTGTTCTATGCTTGATGCGCTTTTACTTCAATCTTTCTTAGGCCCAATACAAAATAGCAATCACATAAACTTGAAAGTAAAATGCTGATAGAACACAGTAATAGATCAATAGAAGACAAGCCAAATATAGATCAGATTTACAATTCCTTCTGTCCAACAAAGATATGAGATATTGTTGTGTTACAACGGTCAGCATGATGCTTCAACCAACAAAGTATTTCTTGGTCAACCAACACTTTCATGTGTCACACCCACAACCCTCAAAGATAGCTCATCACAAGTTAACGCAAGTCAAACCAGGGACAATGCATAAAAGTCAACGTAGGCAACATCAAAAAAGTCAACGAAGCAAACTAGGGCTTCAGTCAAACAACCCGAAATTCCTCAATTTTAGTGCCCAGTTGTACGACCTCCTAAAATTGGATTTTTTGCAGAAGATTGAGGTCAAACGACCGAGAGTTGACCACAGTCAACGCTGCAGCAGAAAGCCCTAAACAGATCAGTGCAGAAAACAGAAAGCCCTAAACAGATCAGTGCAAAAAACAATAGTTTTGCTCCACACATGTGAGGGAAAAAGGCCTCCAAAGGTTATCGAACTAATCAGATCACAATGAGAGAATGTGTGATGAGATGATAAGAAAATGACCTCCAAGTCTCTCCAATTTATATTCATCAATGAGGGTGTGTGACACATCTCTTAGGCATGTGGGAAAAATCTGGCCAACCTTGCACATGTGGAAAATAAATTCAAAATCAATGTTCTTTTCATCCGATCAAGATGATCTTTAGATCAATCTTGCACCTCTTCGAAAGAGGAATCCAACAAAAATATGACCATCATCATATGAGCAGTGCAACATGGAGTTTGGACATAGTTGCCCAAAATTAACACTCCCTCTCAACTAGGGAGAACTCCATTTGTCCACAAGTGCCATCCATCATGTACCAAGCCAAACATTGTGCGTCATCCCACCGTAACTTGCTTTGCTGGCTCTTTATTTCAGAACAAAAGGTGTCACAAAGACATCACACATAGCTGACCCGAAGTCAGCTTAGAGGTAAAAACCTCTCTCGGATTCAAAAGAGTCTCATACTAACCCGAAGTTAGTTTACTGACCCGAAGTCAGTTTAGAGGATAAAACCTTATCATTCTTGATCCCAGATCAAGTTGTTGTACATGTGCCATCCTATTCATAGAGAGTACGACAATCTCCGATGCGTCCATCGGTCTTGCTATGGTCTCTATCCACATTTCCCACCTCATTGGAGGTGCTTCCCATGAGTCCAAAACTCCATGGGTAGGATGCGTGCGGGGCGCAGATCAGAGAGAGGCGAACCAACTCAATATCATAACGGTGGGGCAAAAGCACAACAAGGTTCGACAAGCCTAGCCTCGTATGTGCTTATAGCTCCAAGAAGCTATCCCCAAGGCCTATGGAGCTCCCAGAGCTCATAGTCCAACTTAAGCAGGACCCTCAGAATAGGGTCTTTCCACGATTCCAAGCTTCTCACGGAAGGTTAGGAACTTGAACTTCCCCAGGGGCTTCATGAGAATTTCTGTGACCTGCTCATCAATTCCTATATGATCGAGCCTTACGGTACCTCGCTGTACCATATCCCAGATAAAGTGGTACCTGATATCAATATGCTTGGATCGATCGTGGAACACGGGATTCTCAGAAAGACGAATCCAACTCTGGTTATCACAAAGGATAATGGTGGTATCTAGCACATGCCCGAACAACTCACTGAAGAGCTTTCGCAACCAAACAACTTCACAACAAGCCATACTCGCTGCAATGTATTCGGCCTCAGCGGTGCTCAAAGGCACCGACTTCTGCTTCCTGCTCATCCAAGATATCGAAGCAGAACCCAAGGTGAAGCAATATCCAGATGTGCTCTTGCAATCCACCACACTGCCAGCCCAATTGGCATCAGTATATCCATGGAGTCTCAAACTCCCGGCAACCCCGAAGGTATCTCAATAGATTCTTGGCACCAATCCAGTGAATGTGATGAGGATCAACCATATGTTGACTCAAAGTGTTCACTGCAAAACATATGTCCGGATGAGAGTTCACTAAGAACGTCAGGGCCCCTACGAGTTGTCGATACTCAGTAGGATTTGCTAGCACGGGCCGAACAACATTTCCACTCAACTTCTTAAAGTTGAGTTCCATCGGTGTCGACGTAGACTTACAGTCCACCATACCAAATCTCTCCAGCAGCTTCACGACATATTTTCCTTGAGAAAGGAAAATCTCGCCTGGCCTTTGCCAGACCTCCAAGCTTAGGAAGTAGTGCATCAGTCCTAGGTCTTTCGTCTCAAATTCGGAAGCTAGCTCCCTCTTACACTGATGAATGAGAGGGTCAACACCTGTCATGAAGAGATCGTCCACATAGAGAACCAAAATGAGAGGCCTTTCTCTATCAACCTTAAAACAAAGGTTCGGATCAGCATTACTTCGAGTGAAACCCAACTTCATCAAGTAGCTATCTATCCTCTCGTACCAAGCCCTGGGGGCTTGCTTCAACCCATAGAGGGCTTTCTTCAACCTGCATACATGGGTGTCTCTATCTCAGACTTTGAACCCCAGAGGTTGCTCCACATACACCTCTTCCATCATAGATCCATGCAAAAAAGCGGTCTTCACATCCATCTGATGTAGACTCCATCCTTGCGTAGCAGCAAGGGCAACAATAGATCAAATGATGGTATAGCGGGCCACAGGTGCAAATATATCATCATAATCTATGGCTTATTTTTGAGAGAAGCCTCGGGCAACAAATCTTGCCTTGAACTTTTCGGCACTTGCATCAAATCCATGCTTGATCTTATAGAGCCATTTCGAGGTGACAACAGATTTGTCCTCCGTTCTTGGGACCACTTCCCAGACATCATTCTTCATAATGGACTCATATTCTTCGTGCATAGCATCCTTCCAAACTTGATGCTTTACAACTTCTTCAAATGTTCCAGGCTCAGATTGTACTATTGTACAGTGTACTCATGGCTGCTAGATACCCTTGGTATCTCTTTGGCTTCTTGCTTTCACGAAATGTCCCCCTTGAGGCAATATGTCTCTCGACATCTTTGAGAGTATCCCTAAGCCATGAGGGTCTTCTCTTATTTGAAGGAGGTGGATCAATGGGATCCATAGGTCCTTCAACATCGGGCATCAGGTCATCCTTCGGCTCTTCCAGCTTCCCTGCTTCTTCATCTTCTTTGTCTTCCTTGGAGCTAGGAAGATTTCTTACTTTCTTTAGGGCAACATCTTCATCGAAGGTGACATCATGCATATCTCCACTTCTCTTTGACCAGGCACATAGATTCTAATATCTATATGCCTTCGAAGTTTCACTGTAGCCCACAAACATTTCCTTCTTTCCAGAAGCATCCAACTTGCTTCTCTTTTCTTTCGGCACATGAAAGTAAATAGGACAACCAAAAACTCCAAAACAAGAAACATCAGGTTTCCTACCAGAGAAGACTTCTTCAAGAGTTTTGGAGTCCAGAGCGGAATGCAGGCATCTATTTAGAACATACACAGCAGTGTTCGCAGCTTCTCCCCATAGAAACTTTGGAAGACCTTGGTCGCATAGCATGGCGCGGGCAACTTCCACAATGGTCCTATTCTTTCTTTTAGCAACACCATTTTGCTCAGGAGTGTACGTAGTTGTGGTCTTCCTCTTAATGCCAGCTTCTCTACAAAAGTCATTAAGCTCATTTGACTCATACTCGATCCCATTGTCAGTCCTCAAAGCTTTGATTTTCCACCAAGGCCTTGAAGGTACAAAACCATTTGAATGCTTTGTCCTTCTTCTTCAAAAAATATATCTAGGTCTTGCGGGAGAAGTCATCTGTAAAAGTCATGTAATAGGAACATCCTCCCAAGGATGTCACAAGCAACATACCAGATAAGTCAGAATGTATCAACTGCAAGATATTAGTTGTCTTCGTGACACTTGAGGGGAATGGCCCCCCTTGTATGCTTCCCTTCGGCACAACCCTGACATATACCTTCATGATCATTTCTCAATTCAGGCATCCCTGTCACCACCTTCCTTGCTTCGAGAAGGGCTTTTGTAATGAAGGTGTGCAAACCGCCGGTGCCATAACTCTGTTTGAAGAGTTGTATCACATGTCATAGCCCCCAATGGACTTCCTCCAACCTGGTAGAGTGTATCAACTCTAAAACCAATAGAAAGAGCTTCCTTGAAGTTTTTCTTCCAGATAAGTACCTTTCCATCAACAAATGCCACCTTGAACCCTTTGTCTTCCATTGCCGAAATGGACACAAGGTTCTTCTTCAAATCAGGTACATACAATACATCTTGTAATCAGATGGCTTGACCTTGAGATAAATGGAGGGTCACAGTCCTTGTCCCTTGACCTTGAGATAAATCCATGGACATCTTCCATGCATGATAATCAGACTTATCAGTGAATTTATCATCAGCCTTGAAACCCTTGTAGGTTGAGGAGGCCATTTGTCCTTGATAGGATTTCTTCCTTCAGAGATAGCTTCTAACACCAGCTTGGTCTTTGTCTTCACCTCAGCTCTGATTCCGTGTTAAATTTAGATAACAATGGTGTTCGATGCTTGATGCACTTTTACTTCAATCTTTCTTAGGCCCAATACAAAATAGCAATCACATAAACTTGAAAGTAAAATGCTAATAGAACACAATAATAGATCAATAGAAGACAAGCTAAATATAGATCAGATTTACAATTCCTTATGTCCAACAAAGATATGAGATATTGTTGTGTTACGGCGGTCAGCAAGATGCTTCAACCAGCAAAGTCTTTCTCGGTCAGCCAACACGTTCATGTGTCACACCCCACAACCCTCAAAGACAGCTCATCAGAAGTCAACGCAAGTCAAACCAGGGACAACGCAGAAAATTCAACGCAAGTCAAACCAGGGATAGCGCAGAAAAGTCAACGCAGGCAACAACAGAAAAGTCAACGAAGCAAACTAGGGCTTCTGTTAAACAACCCGAAATTCCTCGATTTTAGTGCCTAGCTATACGACCTCCTAAAATTGGATTTTCTGCAAAAGGTTGAGGTCAAACGACCAAGGGTTGACCACGGTCAACGTTACAGTGGAAAGCCCTAAACAAATCAACGCGGAAAACAAAAAGCCCTAAACAGATCAGCGCATAAAACAACAACTTTGCTCCACATGTGTGAGGGAAAAAGGCCTCCAAAGGCTATCAAACCAATCAGATCACAATGAGAGAATGTGTGATGAGATGATGAGAAAATGACCTCCAAGTCTCTCCAATTTATATTCATCAATGAGGGTGTGTGACACATCTCTTAGGCATGTGGGACAAATCTGGCCGACCTTGCACATGTGGAAAATAAATTCAAAATCAATGTTCTTCTCATCCGATCAAGATGATCTTTAGATCAATCTTGCACCTCTTCGAAAGAGGAATCCAACAAAAATATGACCATCGTCATATGAGCAGTGCAACATGGAGTTTGGACCTAGTTGCCCAAAATTAACATTTCATCAGGTGCCTCTTTACCTTTTCCAGATATTACTTTTCTTTCCTGCATCTCAAATGATCCTCAAGAAGGATCCACTTATCGCATCTCATCAAAGAGGTTAGAGACATCCATATACTCAAATATACATGCAGGAAGTACAGGCAATGATAAAAAACAATAATCATAATAATTAGATCCATAAGTCTAAACAAGAGTAAAGACACAAAGAAACATCATGAGTCAAGGAATACTTATCTTCAATGAGAGATGATCCTCTTCCTCTTGAACCAACCTTCAAGAAGTATAGGCAATGATGAAAAACAATAATCATAATAATTAGATCCATAAGTCTAAACAAGAGTAAAGACAGAAAGAAACATCATGAGTCAAGGAATACTTATCTTCAATGAGAGATGATCCTCTTCCTCTTGAACCAACCTTCAAGAGCCATTACTATCCATAGTCCACATAACAATGTTGCCTTCAATCAACAATCAAGCCTACTAGAGACTATCCCATCTAGGGCTTCATTAAATCTATCATAAGTGCTTGAACATCTTGACTTTGACCATGATAGGGTTTCAATTCTTTGTCATAAACCAGGGTTTCTCTCAAACCCTAACCATCAAATCCTTATGCACTAACTACCTAGGGTTTCCTTCATACCCTAGAATTCTTTTAGGTCTCCACCATCCTCTTCTTGCTTCCATCAAAAGTATCTCCATGGGGGTGATCTCCATGGCTTTTCTTCAGCCCAACTCTGATACCATGTTAATTTTTCATAGGGCTATATTGTTCTTTGCTTTGATAATTGCATTTATTCATTAACACATTAAGTTCACCCCATAACATCGTATTATTATTTAGTTTTACATTATTATTCATCAACATATGCAACTATGTAGAAAGAACAATAACATCATAATCAATGTAGCGGAACATAAAGGAACACTTGGAAGAAAAGCATGCACACATAGAGACACCAGGATTGGTCGGAGACCAGGGCAAAACCCATTATGGGGAAAACCCTTGCAAATTCTTCTTCTAATAGATTGTCATCAAATGATTCAGCAAAAGAGAGTACAATGATCCATATCTTCACAACTACTAGAATATACATGAAATGCATCTAAACATTATAACCCTAATTCTGATGACTATAATATACTGTCACAGTCTGTAGCCTATTGCTGAACATTGTTGTCACTAAGCAGAATCTTCAGAGTACTGAAGTTTCATCTTTGAGTCCCGGACGCATGGAGGAGCTGTGTCAGCGTCTATGGCAGTCCTGGACGCTCCCTGGTGGACTCTATGTGTGCGTCTGGGGACAAATACACTCCAATCTGCCTCAACCCCCTGGACGCACCCTTCAGGTTACTATGCATGCGTTCGAGGCTCCCCGGACGCACCCTAGGCTACTCTGTGCGTGCGTCTGGGGACCAAAATGCTTGATCTGCCTCAGAAGCCCTGGACGCTCCCTTCAGGATATTGTGCGTGCGTCCAAGGCTTCCCGGACTCACCCTGGACTACTCTGTGCATGTGTCCAAGGACGAAATTACCCAGATCTATGCCAACATCTGAGAAACAAATTCCCTAGATTCGTGCGGGCTTCAACCCTGTAGTTTCGGACCCTTGTGCGAACTTCCTTTGTCAGACCTGTGCGAACCAAGACAAAAGAAGAGAAGAGAAGATGGCTTGATCAATGTGTCCAAATGAGCTTGAGGTCTCTTCTATTTATAGGCTTCCATGAGGGTCCACTTGATGTTGAGGCCAACCTGTCCATTGGTACATGTGCATAGGGCCGACCTAATCCAATATGCATGAGTGGGTACATAAATTCGAAAACCAACTTCTGCTTGTCCAAATGAGGAGATCTTTAGGTTGATTTTGGTCCTCTCGAAAAGAGGAATTCAATGCAATCATCATCTTTGTCATTTGAGTTGTCCAAGGTGGAATTTGACCGCAGTTGCATAATTTTAACAGTAAGCTCCTATTTGCCTCACACATTTGGTTTCTAGTGTTTGTGTACATATGAGAGCTTGGACAGTTCTGCAACAACATTGAGTTTTGGAGCAACAACAACAAGTTTGGAGGTTCTTTGTCATCTTGGAGCTAGTTTGGAGCTGTCTAGTGGAGTTGGGGGCATTGATCCCATTGTAGATTTGGTAGTTGAACCAAGAGCTGAAGGAAGTGAACCAACAAGACCAAGCATGGCACATGGTGACTTGTGAGGGAAGCAATAATCGTGCAACTCGACAAACGCGTGCTTCTAGTTCTACTAGGCCTAGTGATGTTGCTCATGTTACTACTAGCACTGTTATTGAGGTTGGGGAGGAGTTTGAGGAGTCCTCAAACTCTGAGCTAGCTGATGTTTATGTAGCTCATGGTGATGATCCCATGTGTAGTAGTGGCGATGAATTTGTTGAGTGATCATATCGATCAGTGAATTGTAGTAGGCTAGTGGCCTACTAGCTTGAGTTGTAGCATTGTTTTTGGACTCAGGAGACCATTTAGAGGCTCATTGTAGCATTGTTTTGGGACTCTACAGGGCCATTTAAAGCCTCACTGGTAATATACTTTGTTAATGATATCATTGATATGTATTGCACTCATTGCCATTTTGATATATGCAACCTTACATGGTATATAGATGACAAGACTTTCCATATTTTATCTCTAATGGTTTGGAATCATGGTTTGTAATCTTGAATTTTTTTTTTCATTAAAAATAATTATTTTATGTATTTTTTCCAATTCCGGTTTATTGAATCCGGTTCGCTCCGGTTTGATCTGTTTTCGGTTCGAATTGCGGTTAGATAGGCGGCCAGTTTGAACTCGGTTCTGGTTTTTAAAACGATGGTTGAGAAACATCTGAGAGGTATTGCACCAAAGCCAAGGTCACCTACAGACTCAATAAACTCATAACCATGTGGTAAGACATAGGTGCACTTGACATGGGCTGGACTAGCCCCTGCATTGGTGATCACCCCTACAATAGCAGGCTCCCTTAAAACCGTGAGTCCTAAAGTAAGCGCATTTGAGGCTCTCCAATCCAATCG
The DNA here is from genome assembly GCA_034641835.2 of Pinus albicaulis. Lineage (NCBI taxonomy): Eukaryota > Viridiplantae > Streptophyta > Pinopsida > Pinales > Pinaceae > Pinus > Pinus albicaulis. The sequence continues at coordinate 1,668,923,172 of CM076581.1, forward strand.
AAGACGAAACGAGGTAGAGATGAACTTAAAGGGACTGGCCATGGTACAACCCAATACAAGGTATAGGATACCTAATATAGGGCCTCACATGGTTGTTATAAGGATTTAAATTGAGACCTTGGGCTTACAATGTTGTGAAAAATGCGGCAATGATATCTGTGTACCCCTATTAGTGTGAGGAATAACAACTGGCTCCAACTATGGGACGCATACTCCCCGTGGGAGGATGTGAGAACCCTAGAATCTTCCACTTGTCATGTGAAGAAAACTCACAAATAGATGTAAAATATTGGGAGAGGATCAAAGTCCTATCCCTTCCTAAAAAATGGCAAATTAAAAATGAAATAGCACAACTAAAATAGGAAATGAAATAGAGATGACTGGAATAAAATGCAAATGAAATGTAAGAAAGTAATCTAATGCTCATGTTACCCACCAAAAGTGGGTGATCCCATAGGAGAAAACTTTTCTCCCACACTTTGCATTCAACGAGCCAACCAATAGCCCTTGATAGCCACCACTAGATGATGACATCGTGCCATTACGTCTTCGCCACTTGCATCAGTCATATACCTTCTCATCCATTCGGCAAGAGTACATGGCCGAAGGTGGGCTTCAGATCAAAAGGTACTTTATTCATTTGGCAATCAGGTGCTTATGCTTGTTTGTATTTGGGCTGTTGATATGAATCATGGGGTGACCTGGAAGAAGGAGGGGTTTTAATCATGATCTTGTTCCCTCACCTTAAATGGGGGGTTAATCTTCGATCCTAGTCTAGTGGGACCTCCCATACTGGCCTAATGGGTATAGGAGGGGCACTACTTTGGAAACCTTGATTGAGATAATGTGTTCCATCTATCCCTATTCCACACTTACCACTTTCCATCTTACATTACAAGCCCTTATTCCACCTCCATTGTTCGGGTTCAACTGACCATTGGTTCTTTGGGATTTGGCACTCATACATCAACATACTTGGGTAGGGCTCGAAACTTTTCCTTGGGAGGTTGATGTAGCTAAAAGAAAAGGAAAGACCATATAATGACCACAAACAAAATAAAAGAAAGAATATCAAAGTGCAAAAGATGGTTGGGATAGACACATTAGCAGGTGGGCAAAGCCTAACACGAACTCTACCTCACTCATTATGGCCATCACTTTGTTCTTGAGCACCCTATTGCTCCTATACATCATGAAAGGAACACTTGCATGTCCCAACCCCGATGGGCAATGAGTTGCCTCATCATTAAGGGTTAATACAATGCTATACATCATACAAAGCAAGCTCTATCCCTTTGAGGTACGAGCAGTAATACAAAGAAAAATCAAGCAAAAGTAAAAGGCCCACAAGAGGTGTGGAAAAACAAACGCTGAGTTGGTAACTCATGCATCCACGATTGCTCCTTCCTCACATCTATACACTTAGGATGTGGATCCCCATCACGCTGGTCCTTTTGACCATGGCACTTGGCCATGAAGCCTTCTCTCCTTCGTCACCATTGTTAGCATCAGGTTTGCACCTTTTCCTAAAGGTTCAAAGACAATATTTATCAGTTTATCTTGCAAAGGCATGGTTATGTAAAGGGACTATTAGATTTTTTGTGTAAATTGCTAGCTAAGCCCAGGGACGTGTCTAACCAAATCTTTTCACATAACCCTAAGCTTATTCTAAGTTTTTTTTAGTGCAATTAACCTATCGCAAACTTACAGCTGGCGCTACAAAATATTTTCATAGCGCTCATTGAAAAATTTGAAAACTTGGTTTTTGAGCCGTCTAACACCATTATTTTGAGTGCCCAAGTGTTTGTTCATAAAGCCTTAGCCCTTTTCATCCATGATTTGACAGCCACTTGTATTTTCAAGCCCAAGAGAGATGTTGAAAATCAAACCTTAATCTACCCTGTTTCCCCTAAAACAACATTTTCCAGCAAACCCAAATTTTTAATTTCAGTATGTAGGAAGCTTTCTGAGCGTTTTGCAGCTTTCGCCTAGGGTGTTTCAAGGTTGGGAAAGGTGTTTGCAGCATCAAAAATCTTTGCAAGATGGGTCGATCAGGTCATGTAAAGCGGTTCGAACTTGATGGGATTTATTTCAAAGTGTATCCAGAGATGTTAATGCTATTTAGGAATACAGGATGGGAGCCAATGTTCTAGCACTTCAATGGACATAATCTCACTTGGTGCCATGATTTCATCTATTCCTTCGATGGCAGCACTGCAAGAATCAAAACCTTGCACTTCCTAGTCACTAAGAAATCTATAATAGAGGCCACTGGTTTTCCAACTGAAGGCGAGAGATGGTTTAAGAAACAAAGATTGGAGAATGTAGACTTGAATTATTTCTTGAAGGAGGACTGTTAGAATCAAGACTGGGAATGTAGGGGTCCTCCAAAATACGCTGATGCCTGAATGGTCTACCGCCCTCAGAACTGTACAACACTTCTTCACTTGTGAAGGTAGGTATTCTAAAGCCTACTTGTATCATATGAGGTTTCTTTGTCATTTGACAAGTTTAGCAAGATGAATTTTCCATATTTCCTTCACCAAAGTTTGGTAAAGATGTGCACCAAAGCAAGAACAAGACCTGAGCTACAACCTCGTGATATTTGTCATCCCGACCTAATTAAAATTTATACACACTCATGAGTTAAATAAGCAGGTGGTGCATTTGAGGTAGTTAATACAGAGAAACCTAAGACAACTTGCACTTGGAAGACCAAGGAGAGGCCAAACTAAAATTTCTACCCAAACCCTAACTTAGGAAACAAAGGCAAAATCTAACCACATCCCTGTTGAAAAAGCATGATGAAAACTCTATAGAAAAGTCGAAGGTTAGAGTTTATGAAAGGAGGACGAAAGGACAACAAAAAATGATGGTAGAAGAAGAAGAGGCAAAGCAGAGAGCAACACAGAGTAAAAAAGGCAAACACAAGGTAGAAACAGAGCCTAGGGTTTATGGCAAAAAACCTCATACTCGCTCTACTAACAAGCTGAGATTGAATTTCAAGGCTAAAATGAACCCTAGGCTGAAGGAAACAGTGATTATTGATACAAAGGAAGAGACTATTCAAACTTCAAAGCACAGAAAGAGACAGAGGAAACCAGAGCATGTTGACAACAAGAAGAAAGAAACCCTAAAGGTTGAAAAAATCATACCGAGAGGTACTAAAAGAATGAAAAGAAGCCAAGATAAGTTGAACCTCCTTGCTCACGCTGTAGAAGCCATGGAGAAATAATCAATTTGCTTCAGGGGATAAGGAACTATTCAAAACCCTAATTTTGGTGAACAAACCCTAATTCTGCCTCAACATTTTGACCTAATCAGTTTATCTTTTTTGACAGTAAGTTATTTTCAATACGTTATGGTAAATGTCAAAGGGTTTTTGTGGCTGAGGGAGTACAAAGAATGCGAGTCAACATAAGGGAAAAAAGCCTTGAAAGGAGCAAGCAGTTACAAGGGCAATTATACAGTTTTAACGTGGTTTCCAGGTTCATGCACCAACTTTGCTACAAGGAGGGAAGACAAGTTTTAATTCAAGATATCAAGCCTACAAACAAGTGAATAGTTCCAGAGATCCTGTAATGCAACTGTGACCTCATCTTTGTTCCAGGATACTAGCAGGAGATCCACACAACAATTCTACAAATCTGTTTTGACCAATGATATGTGCCAGATAGAGATCCGAGTAGCTAAGATGATAGGATTATGATTATTTTTGTTAATTAAACTTTCAGATTATGTACATATCTTGTAATTATTGCCACCAAACTTTTAGGAGATTATCTCTATTGTATTTTTCCTATATATTACATGAGAAATATGGAAAAAAAATTGGTGATTGATGAAAGAATTGTTGGAAAGTGTAACTAGGTTCGGTCTTCATAATGACTTGTAATTATGAATTTATGTAATGAAGAGACAAGGATAATAAAATGTATTTATTGTAATACTTGCATCGTGGGTTTCATGAGCAAGGAGATTTTATTATAGGTCCAAGACTTCTTCTTGATGTATTTAGGGGTTTGTTATCTTGTCATAAGTATATAATTTAGAGTCATGTATATGAAGTGTTGTTACACTTGTAAAGACAATTATTGATGTAATTTGTATGCTCCAAGACCTTGTCAATATGCTCATGAAAGTTGACTCAATGTGATGCATATACCCTTGAACAAGTCGGCCTAGAAGATGCTGGAAGAAGTCGGCTCACCTACAAAATTATCATGTCGGCCTAGGAAAGTAACACCACCTCTATATATAAGAGGTTTGCGGCCTCACTCCATACACAATAGTTCAGAGAAGATTCAGATTAGTTATTAAGTCTAAGGATGAGTTAAGGGTACAGTTGGTGCATTGAAAGGAAGACAGAACAACGAAGGAAAGGAGGGATAAGTTACCTCTGTTTTGGGTCCAATCTGCCACGCCATAGTCTGAGATTACAGTGCGAGAAAGAGTGTGTTTCTGGGTGCGAAAAATGGAGGTAATTCAGCGAAGAAGAATCACAGTATAACACGGTAATAAGATCTCTCTGTTTTGGAGTATATACCTACCTCGCATCTCTATGGTTGCTTCCGGAAGGCTGAGGAGATAGGACCGTAATCAAGTGTGTGGAACAATACGTAGAAGAAAGACAAGCCAGTAAGGATAAGGAGAGTTACAGATTGGGCTAGTGATTTCGGGCATAGTAAGAAGACTATGGAAGAGGAGGCCGAGGCTAGAAGGAAAGGAGTTCACTAGGAACCGAGCTTTCCTAGGGCCAGTGCAAAGGAGTGCAGAAAATGAGATCAACATAAGGAGCCAAGATAGAGCAGTGACTGTGAAAATTTCTGAATGTTACTTATGCAAAAATCTATTGTTAGAGCTGGTTATGCTTCTCTTACTTAATTAAGTTATTAATGCTGAAACTTCAGATTAATATTGAAGTAAACTCATAACAAAATTTCACCGATTTAGATCTAAAATAGAAAAGTACATGCACACATAGACAAAGTGACACAAGGATTTTCTGGACAATAGTCCCCGGAAAAACCCAATGCGGCAAAACCGGTCTTCTAGGTACTGGAGGGGTTTATTATTAAGAGTTTTCTAAATACAACAAATCTGGGTTCTAGATCTGGAAAACCCGACAGAGAAAATATAGATATGCAGCTAACCTGCTCTTCGAAAGCCAAAATATTAATTGATCCACACCCTCAAACGGGATTTACAGGACTCAAGCCAGATCTTGGCCCTAGAAACGCCAGCGTTGTCCCTGAAGCCTTTGCGTCAGCCTCTGCAGTGTCTGCATCCCTTTGCGCTGGCCTTGAGAGGGCTCCGTAACCCCAGAATGGGTAACGCAGACCCTACGCTGCCCTTGAGGGACTCTGCGTAACCCCTGAGGGTCTCCTGCTGCCCAACGCTGCCCCGGGACAGACTGCGTAGCTGAAGCTACCCCTGTGTTGCGCAACTGTTGCCCTCTCTGCTGCTGCTTCTCTAGGCTGCCTCTAGAAACTGCTCTCTACCTCTTGCTGATTCTAAGCACTGGGATCAGACCATCCCCTTTGCCTAAACTCCTCTCTGTAGCTTAAACACTTCTGAGAATTCTTAGCAAACCCTACCCTAGAATCTCAACTTAGCTTCAGTGCTTTGCCTCTGTGTGTCTTTACAAATGACCCCAAGCCTTTCCTTTATAATTTTCTCGTTGGGAAACCAACGGCCATGATCAGATCTTGAATCAATGGCTAAGATTAAAAGAAAACTTGATCCGTGTGACTTAAGACAATTTCATCACATGTTTAATTTAATTAAATTTAATTATTTAATTTTCCTAAGTTTAGACTTAGGGAATACCAGTGTTTTAAAAAACGGAATCGGTCAGCTACCAAGCCGAGGTAATGACTTGGTAATGACTCGGTCGACTCGGTTTCAATGACTCGGTTTTTGTAATTAATACATTAAATATTAATTTTTTTGTACAAAAACATAAATTTAAAGATTTTTATTCATGTTTCCAAACACAAAGCATTACAATATAGACAAAAGACAACATATGATCAAAGTAAGCTCATTAATATATCCATTATATCAAAATTGCACCCAGTGCACTGTCCAAGGACCAATACATGATGATGATATAGAGATCAAAACAAAAAACATAACTAAGGAGGCTCTAAATGGCCTCTACAACAAAACATGAATAGTCACTAGTAACTACTGCTAGTCATCTGATTGTGACAAGCCAATGTCCTCTTCCTCAAACTTTGAACCAGAAGGGGAAAACGCTCGCTCCACCTCCTCCTTTGAATCAACATCCTCAACTGGAACTATACCCTTGCCCTTACCACCTTGAGAATCAGATAGACGAGCTATGCGTCTCCGTCGTGGCTGATTAGAGGAAGTCCCTGCACCTGCAACTAGATGGCTTGGGACTGGGTCTGCTACTAGTGGATCTACATTGAGCATAGTATCTTCCATCACTAAATCGAAGTCAATCCCCCCATCTATGTCAAACTCTGGTGGACAAGACTCCACTACCCAATCTGATGTTGGATCAATATCCTCCAACACAATGGGATCTGAATCAGGTCTTTTGTTTAGCAATTGGTTCCGTCTTAGTCGGAGGTTGTACTGGACAAACACTAGATCATTTAACCGTTTTTGCTCCAAACGGTTTCTCTTGTGTGTGTGAATCCTCTCAAAGACAGACCAATTGCGCTCACACCCAGAAGCACTGCAAGTTTGACTCAAAATGCGGATTGCAAACCTCTGCAATTCAGGACAGTGGCTACCAAATGCCTCCCACCATTGTGCTGCAAAAAATGAGTTTCAGTTAGCTCAACAATTTATATTGTAATATTCCTAATTTGTGACAGCAAATTGGAATATTCTATTTTGTATATTTTGCCATCTATAGTTTGTAAGTAAATAAAAAGTGAGTAAAGAGGGTCTAAACTCACTTAAATGAATAAGACATCCACCTAGTAGCACAATGTTGTGACTTAAGTGGGAGTCAAGGGGGGACCCAACACCACTTGGAGGAGGGGGACTATGGACACTCTAGAAGTTTCTCCAAGCTTCTGCGCAGATAAGGATGAGAATGTGGATAAGGATGAGGATGTGGAGGAGAGAGAGAGAGGCTACATTTGGTTTTGGAGGGAAACCAACACTATAAAAGATGGAGGAGCCTCCTCATTTGAGGCATGCTTGGATTCTTGGATTATTGATTATTGAGTGAGACATTTGTCTTTCTTTGGCACGCTGGCTGTTTAGCCTGTCTGCTGCACTGTTTAGTGCACCGAGTGTCTCCGTACGGAGATCTCACCCTTAGCCCCGGGGGACTTCGAGTGCCTGCTCGGGCAAGGTTATTTTCTTAGCATCATCCTCCAGGACAGCGTTATTGCTGCAGTAGCGTAATACTGTGTTGTAGGGTGTTGTCGTGGTGACTTTACGACACCACTTCCTTCTCTTGTTTTTCAGAGGGAGAGTTTCTCTTTCCTTTGGAGGATCAGATTGGGAGATATTGGAGTTGATTTGTATATCTTGGCATCAGGCCAATAGTTATTCTGCCTCTACTGCGCAGTCCCTCTCAGTATCTGCATTATTTTCATGGTATATTTGCAGTGAGGGTTTGCAGGTTGGTTTGTGAGTGAGATCTCAAGTGTAAGGATCAGCCTTCCACTTTGGAGATCTATTGGAGGAGGTCTATTTCAGTTTCTCATCATCTTCAGCCTTCTCTATTTGGTTTCAGTTTGGAGTTGCAGTAGTTGCCCAGCAACTCCGGCATTTTTGTCGTATTGTGTATTTCAGCCAATCCCTTGGAGGATTGAGTTATTTTTGCTTATAAGGGTTAGAGCTTTGCTCCCCTATTGTATTTGAGCCATATATTGTCATATCCATGTGTTGACATCAGTTTGCAGTAGTATTCTATCATTTACAACATTTTCTTAGTCTGGGGTTTATGCAGAAATAGCAGTACTTTTCATGTTTATGTACATGTGTTGTGGAAGCTTGCATTTCTTCTCTTGAGAGGTTGTTTCCTCAAGATTTGTACTCTCTTCTGATGCTATACATTATTATTGGCTATATATGCATCTTCTGTCTCACAGCTACTGCAGAAAACGCTGTAGGGTTTCTGGATTATTTTCTTGTCTTGCGGCACCTCTATCTCGAGGTGTTTTCTATATAAAATTGCTATTTAACCTTGCTGAAAGCCTATGCCTTGTACCCAAACTCATTCTCTGATTATTCATAGTGTTATAAATCATATTCCTTCAGAAAATACGCTGCCCTTGCTTCAGCAAATTTCTGCATACTCAAAGTCTTGGGAAATCAGGGTTTTTCTTGACTAGTCGGGAAGGAGGAACTGTTTAACATAGCAAAACGCCTTTGTTTGAGTTGAAATTCGACATGGAAGTCCCTATTCACCTATTCTAACATATTCCAGAACCTTGACCCGTAATTTTACGCAGTTTTCCTTATTCACTCATTTTAGGGCCAAAATCCTCACTTTTCCCCACCTTTTTGCCCTTAAAAGCTGAGTAAAGGTTGCTGCTGATATTTATTTTGGTTGCTGAACATTTTCAGAGATATGATATGATAGCTGAAGCCCTCATACCTGAAGAATGCGTTTTTCAAGCATGATCTGCTGAAGAATCTATTATTAGGGATATTACATATATCCAACTTTGAAATTGAAATTATAATTTTATAAACAATTATACAAAATAATAAATTATAAAATATAAATTTGAAAATTGAAATTCTTTGTTTACCTGGCTCATCTAATTCCCTTGCAATCCTTGCAAGGTTCTTGTCAAAGGTACTAGTGGCTTGGCTGAACATAGTGATCTGCTTGTGTATCTTCAACTGCTCACTCTCTGTGGGGATCATGCGATCAATGCAGTCAATCAATCCATCTCTAACCTCCCCAGTCAAAGCTCCTGTTTCCAGAGCTTTATAATGATACCTTGAGTTCAGAAAATACCCAGCTGCATGTATCGGGCGATGGAGTTGATTGTTCCATCTCTGATCAATGATTTCCCAAATGGGCCCATACTTAGCCACTCTATCCTTGCATGCTGCCCTTATCTGCTCCTTTACTTGATCCATAGCCTCATAAATGAAGCCCATAGCCAATCTTTCCCCATCCACCAAGCGCAACACCTTAACCAATGGCTCAGCAAGTTTCACAATCTCTGCTGCCTTTTTCCAAAATATTTCTTCAATGACTTTCCTTTTCACATCTTTGCCATCCTGTTTGCGAGACCACTGACATTCATTCCATTCATCACTAGAAAACATCTTTTGCAAGTTTCCATGTTGGGCAAACATAGATTGCAATGTCAAAAAATGTGTTGCAAATCTAGTGATGGCAGGCCTAATAAGTTCCTTGCCCCCTGTGTATTTCCTCATCAGACTCAGAATTCATGAGTGATTGTAAATATATTTTGTGATGCATTTGGCATGCTCTATAGTGTTCTTGATCTAGTCTATTTTGCCAATATCCTCAAGCATGAGGTCTATGCAATGTGCAACACATGGGGTCCAAAAGATGGTTGGGTGTTTTTCCTCTAACAATTTACCAGCAAGAACATAGTTAGAGGCATTGTCTGTGATGATTTGAACAACATTTGCCACCCCCACCTCTTCAACAACCTCATCCAAAAGCTGTAACAACAACTGTGCATCTTTCACCCTATCAGATGCATCAACTGATCTTAGAAACATGGTTCCCCGTGGGCAAAATACAAGAAAGTTTATGATGGGACGGTTCCTCTGATCAGTCCATCCATCTGACATGATGGTACATCCTATACGTGCCCATGAGTTTTTGAACTCTTTCAAATAATCATCAATGTTTGAAATCTCTCTTTGCAAAAAAGATCCTCTTAACTCATGCATAGTAGGAGGTTTGAAGCCCTTTCCAGCAGCATATATGGCATCAAAAATAGGTTCATAATATGGTGAACGAGTAGCATTGAAGGGAATATCAACATCATACCACCATCTAGAAATTTACTCACAAGCATCATCTCTCAATTCTTTTTTCCAATGAGCATCTAAAGTGGGCTGCACAGTGTGAGGACTAGGACCATATGCAGTTGCACTATCAGAAGGAGATGAGGGCACAAAAAAAATTTTAATAGTACCCTTATTTCTCATTGCACCCTTACCCTTGTCAGAAATAGACTCCCTAGAGGGAGGAACATAGCGAAAGGGGTTTTTTGATGCATCAGTGGAAGGGATAGATGAGGAACCCTCATAATCAAAAGATTCAAAACTTGAGTTGGCAGCCATCATATGTTGTAGATTCCTCTTCCTCCCAATTTCAGCCTGTATTTCTTTTTGCCTATTTTTCTCTTGCTCAAACTTGTCAAATTGTTCTTTCAATTGCTTCCTAATTTCCCCAATGTTTGGTGCTTCACATGCATTAATTTGGCCTTTAACACCAGCCAAATGTAGTTTCAGTCTATGAATGCCCCCTCCACCCTCCTTAATTTTTTTCTTGCAAAATTTGCAAAACATTTGATCCCCAACCATTTCAGCATATGCCCAAGCAGAGTCTTTTGGTCTAGGGGCCATTTTGGACTAAGTTTTTGACTTGGAAATAAAATGTTTAAATCTGAACATGAAAACAAAAAAATACTATTCATTCTATGTTCATTTCTTTCACCAAATGGCAAATGCCAAAAACTATGCAAATGCAAATGGCAAATGCTAGATTTGCTAAATAAATAAAACAGATAAAGGCAGATTTAGAAGAGAAAAAATAAATACCTCTAGCCTCTAGCTTCCTCTAGCTCAATGCTGCTCCAAAGCTTTCCCAATAAGCTCCTCACTGCTGCTCCAAAGCTTGCCCAAAAGACTCCTCAAAGTTGCTCCAAAACCAACTCCACAATCTTCAAAAAACTCTCACAAATGCTCAAGCAAATTGAATGAGAAAGATGTGAGGTATTGAGTTAGTTGGGTTAGTTAAATAGCATGGGGAGGGGTTAGAAAACCTCAAACAAACCTAACAGCAGAATAAAATTCGGTTTCAAGTCCATAAAAGTCGAGTTTTTGGGCCCACCAGCCGGCGGAATTGGCTCGGCCGAGTTAACGCGGGCTAGGCCTGGTCGGCCGGTTTGTTACCGAGCCGGCCGAGCCAGTACAAAAACTGGCCGACTCGATAACAAATCGGCCAACTGGCCATTTCTTGTGCCTGGTCGAACCGGCAAGCCTAATGGCTCAGTCGACTAGGCCTGGTCCGATTCGAATCGACTGTTTTTTAAAACTTAGGGAAATACATTAAAATAATCAATTAATTAAATATCTCCCAAACCAGATGAAATTTCCCAAATCCCTTTCTGGGTGCAGTAGCAGCATAGAGGGCAGCAGTTGCGCAGCGTGGGGGTAGCTTCAGCTACGCAGGTGCTACGTAGTCTCTCCCAGGGCAGTGTTGGGCAGCAGGAGACCCTCAGGGGTTACGCAAAGTCCCTCAAGGGCAGCGTAGGGTTTGCGTCACCCATTCTGGGGTTACGGAGCCCTCTCCAAGCTAGCGTAGAGGGACGCAAAGGCTTCAGAGATAGCATTGGGGTTTCTAGGGCCAAGATCTGGCTTGAGTCCTGTAAATCCCGTTTGAGGGTGTGGATCAGTCAATACTTTGACTTCAGAATAGCAGGTTAGCTGCAGATCTATATTTTCTCTGTCGGGTTTTCCAGATCTAGAACCCAGATTTGTTGTATTCAGAAAAATGAGAATGAAGCAATTGAGGAATTTAATCAAAGATTCAATGTCATTATCAAAGAAATGACTCAGGATTATAGGCCTCTAGACAAGTCTCTGTTAGAGCAATAACTTGAAGCTTTTTGTGTCGATACATCTTATGAAATTAGACGTGCAAAGCCGATTGATTTAGCCACTACTCAAGTTGTTGCCGAAGAATTGGAAAAGGATAAGAAAGTGCCTGGAAAGGCATAAATTCCTGGTTTTGAAAGAGGTTCGGTTAGAAGTAAAGGAAAAGAAATAAAGGAGGTAGAGCATGACCCAATTAAAGAATTAACTCCGATGATTAAAGAAATGAGAATTGAGCATGCTAGAGAAATAAGTGCAATGCAGTCTAGGTTGATTCAAATGGAACAGAATCAAGTTTGGAATGTTCAACTTAGAAATAATAATAATCCATGGTTGAAAAGGAATCCTCCCACTGTGCAAAGACCTCCCAATCCCTTGGAATCTACAAATATGGTGTTTCAGTCTTTTTGCAGACCATGTCAATGTTTCCATGATGAAGAATCTTGTGCTATTGCAAAGAATATTTTAAATGATGAATTTACAACAACAAGGGAACAAATCAATATATTTGGAAAAGAGTTTCATTTTCCTTTAGAATATTGGATGGAAGTTATTGAAAATAGCCATAGTGTTAAGAATCTCATCTCTCCTTGCATAAACAATGTTGATGATGAAGATCAGTTTTGCAAGAACAAAACACAAAAGAAGTTGCTTCTGATGTTTCAAATTTTTAGTTGAATATTGACTTAGGAGAATGGATCAATAATGCAAAAATACATGTGCCTATCCATCAAATGATAAAGAGTCCATCTCAAAAGATTGTTGTCATGGAAATTGTGAAAGCTCCTCAAGTAAGCTCCTATAAATGAGCACCAAGCTCCTTCACCTTGTTTACCATGCAGTGGTTTCATTGAAATTGAGAAGGTTCCTGAAAAGGTCTCTCCTCCCAAGGATCCTCAGGAGGAGCCCATTGTGAAACAATCCAACATAGGAAATTATGCTTTCCTTTTTGATCCTATGGTCTTGCTTGAGCATAAAGATGAATCTAAAGATCAAATCTGGCACATGAACTTTGACGGTGCTCGCTCTAAGCAAGGTAAAGGGGCTGGAATTGTTTTGGTATCACCTTTTGGACATATGTTTAAGTTTACTTTCCGATTAGAGTGTAGAAATTTTAGCCCAACCCACCATACATTCAACAAGCTAGAAATAATAAATATTTTCTGAAAACACAAATTCTGGAAATTTCGAAGTGCTGGAAAATGCAGAAATAAAAACTCAGAAAATATATCAGCCACACACACAGAAAATGACACGCTAATTTTGGGTCAACATGACCCTGGAAAAACCACCTACAACTCTTGGGGAAAAACTAGTTCAAAAGTTCTTCTTTATTTCTGGAAAATGCTTTTACAGAGAAGTGAAATATACAGAAAAATTCCAGCAAACAATGTACAGACTTATCTCATTTTCCGTGCTTGCCTGCACCTCGGAAAATGTGCCAAATCAGCGAAACAGTAATAATCTAAGTCACCTGATACGGGGATACGGGGATACCGGGATTCAAAATATCGGATACGGGTACGGTGACCCCGGAACAGGATACTTCTGGGATACGTTACATTATATATTATTTTATTAAAAATATATATATATATATATATATATATATATATATATATATATTTTAAAAAATATATATATATATATTAATATATTAAAAATTAGATATTTTTTGCACAAATTCATACAAAATTCATTGATTCAAACATAGATATTAGATACTCATGAGTCATACATCATCATTGATACTATAATACAAATTACAATGATACATTGATACACCATACATGATACAATCGTCAAATTTACTCAGAAAGACAAGATTGAAGATAGTAAGATACTGTAGTTTTTTCATTAAGTCATCAGAATCAAAATGTGTTACATAAGAACACTGCCAATGGCAAATAGAAATAGAAAATACAAAATCAACTACAATCTACAAGACTACAAGCCTGAAGCCTCAATGAGTCAGAGTCATCAATCCTCATAATCGGCATCACTGTCGAAATCCTGATCATCATGCTCACCACTGCTCTCCTCTGCCTCTGATGCATCCTCCTCCTCTATCATCTCTGCATCTGCTGGTGTGGAGGATGACCCCTCTAATCCATCATCAAATCTGACAGGCTCTAGCACTGGCGCATTGAGATCCAAGTTGGCCAATGCCAACTCAACACTGCTGTCCAGACCCATATCATCGGGAAAGACATCCCACATCTTTGTCTTTCCCTTCAACCACTCCTCCCTCTGCCTGTAGATGAGACGAAGGTTGGTGTGCACATACACCATTGTCTCTGCCCTGGACTGCTCAAGCCTGCTCCTCTTCACACTATACAAATTCCCATATGTGCTCCAATTCTTCTCGCAACAAGAGGATGAAGTCACCTGAGAGAGGAGCCTCATGGCTAACTGCTGTAGAGGAGGGCTTGCTGCCCCATGAGTTGCCCACCAAGAATGGGGCTTCTTAGCCCCCTGTCTCGAATCAAATCATAGCCTCCAAATCGCCCCCTGCCAGTGGAAAAATCTGCAAAGGCATCCTCCACCTCATCAAGGGATGCCCTATCCTGAAAAATCCTCCTTAATGCATCTTTCCTCCCTTGTGAGATTTCAGCATCCATGTGAGGAGGGAATCTGCGGGAAGGTCCACCATTCAGCCACTCATGGCTGTAGTATTTTTGGTTCAAGGAGTGAGCCAAACAATGTAAAGGTGTGCAATTCTTGTCCCATCTGCTGACAAGAATATCCTGTATGACGGTGAAGAAGGCCTTAGGTGATGTCTCATACTCTGGGCACTGACTTTGTAAAATAATGGTCCTCACAGACTCAATCATGGAATCCCATCCCTCATAAACCTCTCCTAGGATGGGTTGGTCTGTATCTGCAAATCTGAGCAAGGAAATGATAGGCTCCATGATCTGAATAATTAGATCTACCTTCTCCCACCATATATCACCCAACACTATGTCCTTCACCTTCTTTGAGGCTGCTTGATCCGTCTTTCTCCAAAAAAACCAAAACTCTGAAATAACCATAGACCCAAGAGCGGTCTCGACCTCCCTCAACCTCTTCAACATGATGAATGAAGAGGCAAACCATGTATCTGCAATCTTCAACAATGATAGATTGCTGTACTCCTTGTAGATAGTGAGGGCATTTGTATGGTTTGTTACAAAGTTGCGGATATGTCGTGCATCCTCAATAGTGGCTTCAATCCAAAGCACATCAGAAGCAATAGATTTGTGCCAAGTTCAATGAATGGACAATGCAAGGTGTCCAAAATACTTGTGGATATTTTGCTTCCACAATCATGCCAGCAGCCTTGCAAACAGGTGCATTATCTGTAATGATTTGCACACAACAATCCACACTTACACTTTCAATAACTTTGAGAAATAACTCACCCATATATTGTGCATCCTTGTACTCTCCAAGTGCATCCATTGCTTTCAAGAAAACTGCACCATTCGTGGATGACACCATGAAGTTAATGAGTGGGTGGCGTGCTGGATCTGTCCATCCATCAGAAACAATGCTAACCCCAGATGTTGGCCATGCTAATTTAATAGGCTCAAGCATTTTGTCCACCTCTTTCTTTGCCTTTGTCAACAATGTGGTTCTGAGCTTCTCTGACCCAGGAGGCACATACCCTGATGGAGCCCCATGACAAAGAGCTCGACACATCTCAATAAATAGAGGTGACCATGCAACATTAAATGATATGAAGTTCTGATAGAAAAAAAATGCAATGGTGAGATCAAGCTCTTCCCTTTTCTCTTTTTGGAAAATCTTGTCCATTGGACCAACTGCAATTGCCTTTCTCTTTGCTAATTCTCCCCTGCTAGAAGTCTCAAAAGGGAACTTGCTGCTGCTTTTCCTCAAGAATGGAAGGGGGTCATCAGTCTTGGATTTTTTTGATTTTGCTGCCACATTTGCCTCACCAATACTTTGCTCTTTCTCCATTTTCTTCTTATCTGGCAATTCAATTGTTGTACAACATTTAACGCCACAACCTGGAATACCCAACAAATGAGCTTTCACACGGAAATATGTGCCATTGAAATGGCCATTGCAAAAATTGCATTTCCATGAACAATTTCCTCCTCCCTTTTTCGCTGCCCCTTCCTCTCTTGTCGCATATTTCCACAATGGGTATTTGGGGTCAACAATTTGTTTTCCCTGCACATTTGAAGCTACTGTTGCAGCCCCACTTCCAATGGATGGAATACTTGCAGACCTTGATGAAAGAGGGACAGGAGGGGCATCTC
The DNA here is from genome assembly GCA_034641835.2 of Pinus albicaulis. Classification (NCBI taxonomy): domain Eukaryota; kingdom Viridiplantae; phylum Streptophyta; class Pinopsida; order Pinales; family Pinaceae; genus Pinus; species Pinus albicaulis. The sequence goes on from CM076581.1 coordinate 1,668,939,251, forward strand.
CAATGGAGACATTCTTCCCATTTCTTTGCCCGTCTTGCTGCCTTTGATTGAGCCATGAATACTGTAAAAAATAAACAAAAACAACTAAATATATAAAACATATGCACATGCAAACACTAACAACAAACTTAATGCAAAATATAGAGGGACAATGCACTTACCGGATGCTCGAATCTCTTCGAAAGAACTCCCTTTCTCCTTGCTCACACTTGCTCCTTGCTCACACTAGCTCTCATTCTCACTTCACAAATGAAATGGATGACAAAATAGAGAAGAAAAACCGCACTTTATAAAAAAAATAGCGCGATTTTGCTTGCCGCGGGCCCGGCCGTACCCGGCTGTACGGGATACGACGCATCCGACGGGGTACGGTCGGGATATGGCGTATCCCTTTTTGGACACGCCGTATCCCGACCGTACCCCGTACGGATATGCCGTATCCTTTGAATTGGGGCCGAATCCGGTACGGGTAGGTGTCCGACACGGGGATTCGGGGATTCGATGGCATTTTAGGAGTATCCGGTGACTTAGGTAATAATATAAATTTATTACAGGAGGAGATAACAACATTTAATGTTGTACATCCTCAAAAACCGTGCCAGAAATTCCGTACTGCTGTACGGATTGTACGAAAATCACAACCTCTTTTAGCCTCGAAAACCATGCCAACTCAGCCTCGAAATGTGCGCTGCCCATTGCTTCTCCTCGTCAAAATATGTGCTTCCTTGCTGCTGTACGGACATCAAAAAACGTGCCCATTGTTGCTGTATGGAAATCTGCCTCGAAAATTGTGCTGATTTAATGCTGTATGGACTGCTGCCTCGAAATGCGTGCAACCTCTAGCTGTTGTATGGATTTGCTGAATTGCTCCTCTCCTTCATTTTCTCAAGCCCAGTGATTTCTTCAGCTCTCTTCTCTTGCTTCTCTCAATTTGCTTATGAAAGACTGAATGATCTTTTTCCTCTTTTTCTCCTTTAACCTAACTCTAAGTGACTTTTGGGGAATCCCTAAATCCAATGGTTGAGATAGCTTTAGATCTAGGGTTGAGATTAAATGTGCATTTAAATCTCACTTTCTATTTTTAATTCACCCCACTTTAATAAAGACCCTCTTAGTCTTTTATTTCCAAAGTCACTTTTCACTTTTTTATTTCACATTGAATTTATTAAAGTCACTTTAAAATTAGACTTGGTAACTTTATCACTTAGAAAGTCACTTTTAAACTGGATTTGACTTTACCACTTATAAAGTCACTTTAGGAGAAAAAGTTAAATTCTTTTGAACACTTTTCCTTAGGCCAAAAATCAAAGCCTTAGGGAACCACTTGTCCTCTGGTACCCAAATTTTAACACTCCCTCTTACCGAGGAAAGTGTTCCTCACCACACCCATTTTGTCTCTGAAGTAGACATGCTTGCCCCGTGGTAAGGCTTTGGTGAATATATCTGCTACCTGCTCCTCTGTGGGAATATACTCAAGCTTCACAGCTCTCTTCTGAAAATAGTCTCTGATGAAATGATATCTGATCCCGATATGCTTTGACCTGTCATGAAATACTGGATTCTCCATGAGTTTAATGCAACTTTGATTATCACAGTAAATCACTGAAGGTCTCAACGACTGACCAAATAAGCCAAACAACATCTTGCGAAGCCATATGGCCTCACAACTAGCTAGACTGGCTGCCATGTACTTTGCTTCCGTTGAACTCAATGCTATTGACTGTTGCTTTTAGCTGAAACACGACACAATTGCCGAACCCAACCCAAAACAACACCCTGAAGTGCTCTTCCTATCAGAAGCACAACCTGCCCAATTAGAATCGGTGTACCCTGCCAATCTCACTCCATCTTCTTGTCTATAATCCAAACCATAATCCACTGTCCCCTGCAAGTACCGCAAAATGTGTTTTGCAGCAACCCAGTGCACTCTCCTGGGTTCACACATGAACTGGCTCATCGTGTTGACTGCAAAACATATATCTGGTCTAGTGTTGACCAAATACATCAAGGAACCAATCAACTGTCTATACAATGTGGGATCCACCAACTCGGAATCTGAAGCGTGAAGCTTCTTCCAGTTAGTGATCATAGGTGTCAACATGGGTCTACAATCCTCCATGTGGAATCTGCTAAGGATGTCCACAATATACTTCCCCTGTCCCAGGAAGAAATGCCCTCCTCCTGCCACACCTCCAAACCCAAAAAGTAATGCATCAAGCCAGTGTCCTTCATCTCGAACTCCGAAGAAAGATCTCTCTTGCAACCCTCTATGAGTCTCTCTGCACCCGTAATGACCAAGTCATCCACACACAACACCAGAATGAGAGGCTCCTCACCTATCACAATAAAGTATAGGTTTGGATCTGCATCACTCTTTGTGAAACCCATCTCCTGCAAGTACGTATCAATCCTGGACCATAAAGTGCCTTCTTCAGTCTGCATACATGAGACTCCTTTCCATGCACCTCAAAGCCCTGCGACGGCTCAATGTACACCTCCTCCTGTATGAAGCCATTGAGAAATGCAATCTTCACATCCATCTGGTGGATCTTCCAACCCATTTCTGTGTTGAAATTTGGTTACTGGAGGACAGGTGGTTCCCTAAGGCTTTGATCTTTGGCCTAGGGAAAAGTGTCCAAAAGAATTTATTTTTTCTCTTAAAGTGGCTTTATAAAGTTATAAAGTAAAATCTAATTTAAAAGTGACTTTAAGTGACAAAGTTACTAAAGTCTAATTTTAAAGTGACTTTAATAAAGTTAATGTAAAATTAGAAAGGAAAAGTGACTTTGGAAATAAATGACTAAGTGGGTCTTTATTAAAGTGGGGTGAATTAAAAAATAGAAAGTGAGATTTAAAAGAGCATTTAATCTTAGCCCTAGATCTAAAGCTATTTCAGCCATTGGATTTGGGGATAACCCAAAAGTCACTTAGAGTTTTATTAAAGGAGGAAAATGAGAGAAAAGGTCATTTATTCATTAACTCTTTCATGAGCAGATTGAGAGAAAGAGAAGGAGAAAGCTGAAGAGAATTTTTTGAGCAGTGAGAAGAAGGAGGGCAGCAACACTAACTTTCAACAAATCCGTACAACAGGGCTGTTGTGGAGGTAAATCTCCTCTGCGGACAGAGGCGATCCCTACTAGCCCAGATCGGGTCTAGCAACAATCGTTCACGCTATAGTGCAGGTTCCTAATTGCAAATAAACCAACTAGCGATGAAGGCTTACCTGGAATCCAACGCTGTTGCTCGTAGAGGTAGCACTCCCGTTCCTTAGCTCTGGCAGATCACAATCCTCACGATCTCCGTGATCGGACACCTGCACACGCAAGAAACAAAACAAACGCAAGCGTAAAATCCAGTGCATACAACTATATGTTAGTCAGAGAAGACATAACTCATGATCATCATCAAGAACAAGAGTGGAACCATAACCAATAGTCGCTTATCATTAATTAATCAAAAGAAGAATACAACCATAGCTCTGACGCTGAATTCTCCTTCGGAGGGTCGTCAGCAGAACGTGTCTCGATAAAGCCTGTTAGGGATGGGACAAGCCTCTCTCTCCGGATGTGTCGATAATGATCTCCTTGCTTGGATTTGGCCTTAAGGGAATGGATCAAAGCTCTTGCAGCATTAGGCTTTTGGGAACTTGGAGACTAGCTTGCAAATGAGATGAGCAAGCTTTTATAGATGGAGGAAGGGGAGTTGGGATCCCTATAATCATGGGATTGGCCCTATCCTCAAGGAAGCTTCCATGAGAGGTGGCAAACCACTTCCTCTACATGGAGCTCCGGAGCCAAACCTCCCAACTCAAATTAGATACCAGTTCCTGGATCAATTAGGACGAAACTTCCGCCATTTATTTTTAAAAAACACTCCTTAAAACGGCTGGCGCGAGTGCGACTCTGGGACAAAGCGCCAATTGGCGCGCCCTCTTTGAAGGATTCCCCCCATTGGCGCGGGTAATGAACTGGATACCCGCGCCAATGCAAAAAGGGGTGTTTTTAGGGTTTTTCACAAGGAGTTGTCTTCAGGGCAATGAGAGTACATGTTTAGGGGAATGCCATGAAAGTGTTTTCAAGTTATGTCACTGCTCACAGGTCACGGAATAAGCCCTCCAATTGTGCGGGATGGGGAATTGCAGGGACGGTGACAAATTGCTGTGTAACAGATGCCCCCTAAAGCATGAGGCCCGAGAGAGAGAGAGGGGTGAAACGCTTTACGAGAACGTGTCCAACTGAAAACACCGCCGTCGGAAAACCTGCTAGAGAAGTACAACTGATATCCCAAATACATGATATATGTGGTATGGGCACAACCATCCATAACAGAGTATACAATAATCCAGATCCACGACATGGACGCAGCCATCCAGTGAGGATCGATAAATAGACTCAGGTATGGTCGCAGCCATCCAATCAGTGAGTCACGTAACTAATCATGATAATCCACAAAATCGCAGCCTGGATCATAACAGACAGGAATCCAAGGTCTTGCACTCCATCTCGACCCGAACAAAGTACAAGTTCAAGCATGCGAATATGTGAGCTGAAGTCGAACATGCAAGAACATCGCCTGAATACCAGCCAATGATGAAAGCTGTTAACAGACGCGAGAGGGACCACCATTAATGCCAATGGTCCTCAAGGTACTACAGGTACAATCTACGACATGTGAACAATGAGCTGACGTCGAACACCCGTAGAATCACTCGATCGGAGGCCAATGATGAAAACCTCGCGTCGAATGCGAAGAACCTGCCATTGAGGCATGCATGCTCCAAGGTACTAGAAGGGAGTCTCTAGATCAGCTTCCTGGATAATGAGCTGAAGTCGACAGGAAGTGACCTTGATCGAAGGTGGGCCATAGTGTTTCCCACATCATCGACGCAAGACAGAGGAACATAATGTTTTTGTGAACCACGATCAGATGAGAAAAAGAGGAAGGTTGATACTTGCAGAGGTCAACTTCTCTTGAACATATAAACGACACGACAGTGAGCTTGGCAGTATCTGACATCAACGGATCAGAGGTCATGGTGACGAGGCAAAGAGTAGATGAGAGGTCAAAAAGGGATTACCCAAACCCACGGAGGCAAGTGGAAAACGAGATGAGATGTCCTCAACCCGACACGAATGTAGACAAGTGCCATGTTCAAGAGCGACATACTGCCGACACGACAATGATTCTGGTTCCATTTTTCCCCACCATTTCTGGCGAGTACCCCAATTATTTTTGATAACAAGCTTGAAGGGGATAACATATGCTTGTAATATAAGTTCGTCCTTCGGACGAATCCATCCTAGTACATTTAACGAGCCCTAGGAAGGAGCGACTCGAATAACATCATTGCGACTGAATCCGATGTCATCAGGGTTTAACGAGTCTGACAAAGGAAGAACTCGGTGTCTTTTCATATTTAGAGAGTTTGAAAAGACAACGAAAAAGAAAACTCCAAAGGTTCCTTTTCGTAAATAGTTCCTCAGATCCGAAAAGGTAGAAAACTTTGTCTGAGAAAACCTCCTAGTCGCGATAGGCTAGGGTATTCCTTTTTCGTAAGTAATCTATCCCAGCCCGAAAAAGGGGTAAACGTATACTGGGTAGATGTCGTTTCGTGGCCACTTTAACGAGATCGAAACGACAAGGGACTCGACAATCTTTTCATGTTTAGAGAGTCAGAAAAGAGCTGAAAGATGACTCCAAAATGACTTTTTCGTGTATTTACCAAGTCCAAAAAAGTATAAAATACAACTCGTGTCATCGTTTAAGCCGCATAAAGACCTGTTGCTGCACAGAAAGGCAAGTGTAAAACCCATTTTCGACAAAATATATTAAAATATTAATAAAAAATGACTTTTAAAACCTATCTAGATTTCAAAAAGTTATTAATAAGTCTCAAATGGTAAAAACAAAATTACTTTTACTATTTACCTCATTGGAGAGCAACAGTGGTCCATTTAGTGTGTAAACTTCTGATGGCGAATACGACTGATCCGGGCTACCATTCAGATCCTCGTTTGTCCCATGTAAGAGGCGCTTCCCTGGATTCCATTTTGATCCATTTTATAGAGATTTCCATTGCGGATTGGGCTTCTGTGGAAGATTTTTTAAATTTTAGGGCTCCGCCCATTGGCGCGGGTATCGGGCATGGACCCGCGCCAATGGCCTTTTGCATACAAAGGGGTCGCGCCAACTGGCGCGACTGTTAGGAAAACAGTCGCGCCAATGGCGCAACGCGGTTTTTCCGTTTTAAATTTCCAAATAGAGAACAATCCAATGGATTTTTCCATGTAACAGAGGTTTAATCAAGGGTTTTGATCATGTTGATGTAGGCAACCAAACACAATGGTTATCGAATGGAAGGAAAGGGAGCATGGGGAAGAGGATGAACTGGCCATGGAGAATGAGGCCTGTATGAATGCACTTAAGAACTATGGACTCAAGAAGTTCTTCCTGACACCCTGCTTACGAGCTCAACCTGAGCTCCTACAGTACTTGGTGAGTATTTGGGACGAAAATGAAGGAGTGTTCAAACTTCGGGACCAAGTGCTGGAACTGGAGGTTTCTGATGTATACTTCATAATCGGACTGTCGCGTAGAGGTCCAGTGCCCATCTTGACAGGCAGCAGACCATCTGGTGAAAAGATGGAGCAGGTAATGGCGAGGGTGTGCCCAAGGGCGCGGACCGGATCAGGAAGCGGGAAGGTGGATATCCACACTATCGAGGATCTAGCACTGAAAGTAGTGCTACACACCATCACACGAGCTGCGGGATCGCAAGCTCCACACGAGGCCACCAAGGCCCAACTCCTATTAGCCTCTAAGTGTATGAATCCTACACTATTCGATTGGGCTACAGCGGTGACAACCAATATCAAGAGGCAACTTACAAAGTGCAAGCAGGCCAAGCTGAAACAATTTGGCTATGGTTCCATTTTGGTATCGTTCATCCTGGAACGATTACCAATCTTTCAGGGCCAAGGGGCCATTGTTGCTGAGCCGATACCAAGAGAGCCAAGGATGGCTCGCTGGGCAGCACTTATGCCCAGATAAGGAGGAGGCCAACAGATGTCCTGGAGGCCAGAGTTTTTTGGATGGTTACGGTGGCAGCTGATCGTGGTCGAGTATTGGCCTTATGCTGGGACCGATTTCACCGGAGACCCAGACCTTCCGCTCCCAGAGGGGGATGACTGGGACGAAGAGTTGGGTATGACCTCTCTTTTTGATTTTTTATGTTTTATGATTTTTTGGTAATACATGTCCGTTCTAACACCAGTTTTATATGTATGCAAACGTCGGCCCAGAGAGACCCGTGGGCATGTCGCCCATTGCGCGGAGAACCCATGTTGATCATGACCCTCAGGCTGAGGGTGGCGAGGGAGGTGAACTGATTCAGAACCTGGAGGGCATTGCCCGGGGGATCCCGGACTATGCATGGCTAGCAGATGTCCCGCTAGCATACCAGCGACACACTGTGGGGGTGCCTAGTCGCCTCCACCGACTACTGAGACGCTTAGTGCGCGCGGTAGCATGTTACTATGAGTACCATGTGGATTAGACACCTAGGGCTTCTTTCATGCATATTTTTTTGAGAGACATGTCGTCTCCGGATGTATTAAGACGAACATGTATATTTTTTGATTTTATGTGATGCACACTATGTAAACATTTCGACACGTATATATATACATACCTATTTCTGGATGGACCTTCTTACATGTGATGATGTTTTATAAATTGCGCAAATGTCTATCTAAAACCAAATTAGCTACTGCATCTGTCAATGTATTCATATGTCTGGGTATGTGCTGATATGTAATAGAATCAAAATTTTTCTCCAGCAGACGAATATGCAAATACAGACGTAAAATGGATGGATTTCTTACTGAATAATGCCCGTTAAGTTGTAATACTACAAGTTGTGAGTCTAGATACACAAGTAATTCACGAATGCCGAGGTCCACAGCCTCGGTTAATAATTCCAATACATCACTATATTCCGCGATATTATTTGTAGCAGGACCCAGACACACACCTTGCAGGTTAACCAACTCACCAGCAGGATCATAGATTACCCAGGCTGCCGAAGACAGATTCCTGGTACTGCGGGAGGCACCATCCGCGAAACCCACAAACGGAGAAATGGACATCTGCACAATCAGGAAGACCCGATCAGCAGAAAGACGCTTACATCGTACACCACACCACACATGCACACAAATGAATATACACACCTATGTACACACACCACACCAAAAATAACTTCAAGCGTAGTATTTCTCAAGGTACAGCCCATTTCTAGGCTGCGTCAGCGGAACTCCTTCATAATCAATGAGCTCATAAGCCCCATTCTTCAATACTCATTTTACTATATAGGGCCCATGCCACATGGGTTGGAGTTTTCCTGCCCCGATCTTGTCGTGCGCTTGGTCGTACAGGAGGACAAGGTCCCATTTGACAAAGGAACGTGGAGAGACAGATTGATCAAATTGTGCTTTGACCCGCTTTTTCTGTGCTTCAAGGACTAAAGCAGCCAAGCGGCGGGTTTCATCCAGCCGTTCCAAATACAAGAGACGTTCTTCTTCAGGAGAAGTATCGGGCAAAAGTTCCACAACTAGTTTTAAGGAAGGAATTTCGCACTCAATCGAAAGAGTCGCTTCCAGACCATACACCAATTGAAATGGTGTGAATCCGGTCGCACTCTTTGCTGACGTCCGGTATGCCCATAGAGCTGAGAACAATTGGAGGTGCCAATTGGACTTATGAATTCCAACTGTTCGTTGAAGCATTGTGACCAAAACCTTGTTCACAGCCTCAACCTGGCCATTTGCCTGGGGGTAATATGGCATTGAGCTATCGTGTCGTAAGTCCAATCTTGATGTCAGCTCGGCCATCATGTAATCTCGAAAGTGAGTACCATGATCGGTAACAATGGCCTGAGGGACCCTGAAACGTGCAATAATATGGTTGAAGATAAATTGGGCAGCTGTCTTACCATCGGCGGCTAGTGTAGGCATCGTTTCGGCCCACTTAGTAAAGTAGTCGACAGCGACGATTATATATGCATGCCCCTCGGCCGAATGAGGGTTACACGTCATAAAATCTACGCCCCATTTTGCGAAAGGGTCGACGGTAATGACAAGATGCAGAGGGAGGGGTGGCGCGCGCATCTTGCGCTGAAAAACCTGGCACGCGTGACATTTGCGGACTGCAACAATATAGTCTTTGAAGATTGACGGCCAGAAGTAACCCGCACGCAGAATCTTCTGGGCGGTGGCATATCCAGACATGTGACCGCCACAGGCGCCACTGTGACAGTCATTTAAGACTCGTTCGGCTTCTTCCAAAGTCAGACACCGACGGAGCACCGAATCTACTCCAACTCGATATAATGTATCTCCTACAATGCGGTAGGGTTGAGACTGATGCCGAATCCGACGTCGGGCATCTTTGGTCAACTCAGAGCGAAAGGATGACGTCTGAAGATACACTATAATATCGCCATACCATGGGTCACGGGTGCTGATAAGGAAGATGGTTTCGTCTGGTATATGTTCTTCAGAATGAGATGGGGGGGAGTCTGTCGGGAGGGAGCAAATAAGATCTGCGAAAACCAGTGATTTGGTTGACTTAGCAGTAGTGAACTCTAGGTCGAACTCCTGAAGGATAGCAAACCATTTGGAGTATTTGCCCCCTAGTAATTGTCGAGAGAGAATATATGTCATGGGGTTGCAATTCGAAACCACGATAACGGTACGCAGCAGGATATAGTGGCGGAAACGTTGCACAGCTTGTACAGCTGCTAAAGCTAGCTTCTCGACGTGAGCGTAACGCGTTTCCATGTCGAGAAGATTTCGCGATAGATAGTAAACAACGTGTTCGTTGCCATCGTCGTCATCTTGTACCAGAACCATAGCTATGGTGCTAAACGCGACAGCCAAATATAAGGTGAAATTACGGTGATAGTTTGGAGGCCGAAGCAACGGAGCATTAACAAGTAACGTCTTCAGCTTCTCAAAGGATTGTTGAGCAATGTCGTGCCAATGAAAGGGAACGTTCTGCTTTAAAAGACGCGTGAATCCTTTGGCCACTTTCGCATAGTTATGTGACTGCTCACAGGTCATGGAATAAGCCCTCCAATTGTGCGGGATGGGGAATTGTAGGGACGGTGACAAATTGCTGTGTAACAAGGGCAGAGCACGAAGTTTGAGGCAAGTGGGCACAATTTTCGAGGAGAGAAAACTGCAGATTTCGAGGGAGGCTGTACAGCCATTTCGGCACTATTTTCGAGGTTGTTCGTACAATTTTGAAGGCTGTAATTTCTGTTGTAATTTTTCTGTTTTGTGGGCATGGAAACCGAGGTGGAATTTGTCACGGTTTTCGAGATAAGTTCTGTTTCGAAGTTGCTGTAATTTTTTTTGCTGTGTAAATTTCTGCATTACTGTAAAAGCAATATTCAAAAAATAAAGAGAAGCTTTCGAACTGGTTTTCCCCAAGAGTTGTAGGGGGTTTTTCTAGGGTCATGTTGACCAAAAATCACTGTGTTAAAATGTTTTGTGTGGCTGTTTTAGTTTGCTGATTTTTATTTTTGCAATTTCCAGCACTGTGAAAATTTTCTAGAATTTGTGTTTTCAGAAAATATTTATTTTCCAGCTTGTTGAATGTAAGGCTATGGGAAAGGGCATTAACTATTTGGAGAAATAAGGTGAAACTGAAAACCGAGGTGGGAAAATAGAAATTTCTACATGGTATCAGAGCTTGGGTGCTGAAAGTGCAGTTTGGGACAGCAAGGAGAAAAATTACAGGTTGCTGATTTTTCACTCAGAAAATTCCAACAAGCCGATTTTTCACACAGAAATTTTATCTTTACTACAACAGTGCTATTTTCAGTTTTTAGGACAACAAGGATGTCATTGGAATTAAGGGTGGAAGATAGGTTGGATGGGCATAGTAATTACAACATTTGGAGAGAAATAATGCAAAGCATCTTTGAGAAGGGAGAAGTCTAGGATATCATGGTTCATACCCAACAGTAGCTTGTTAATGTGCCTACTGATGCTGTTCAGTTGGCAGCATTTAATAAAAAGAATAACAAGGGAAAAAGGCTGATTCTGGATGGTATTAAAGACCATGTGATTCCTCATGTGAGAGAAAAGAGACATGCTCATGAGATGTGGTCTGCTTTGACCAATCTCTACCAGAGTACCAATGAGAATAGAAAGATGGTCCTAAGGGAGAAACTGAAGACCATTAAGATGGGGAAGAATGATAGTGCAACTGGTTATCTCACAAAGATAAGTTATAACTAATGTGAGAGATGCATTGGCAGCAGTTGGAGAGGTCATTCCAAACACTGAGTTGGTGCGGATTGCAGTGAATGGCCTTCCTACTTCATGGCTGAATTTTGCTGATGGGGTTTGTGCACGTGAGACCCTTCCCACATGGGAGCGGTTTTGGGATGATTGCATTTTGACAGAGATCAAGAAGAGTCAGCTTGGGGCAGCCAAGCCATTTGAGCAAGATGAGGATGTAGCATTGTTGGCCGGAGGTAAGAGAGGCAAAGGCAAGAAGCATGCTTCCACAAGTGGTGGTGGGGGCAAAGGCAAAGGTAAAGGTAAACAGGAGAACACGCAGAAGGACTACTCCAAAGTGAAGTGTTGGAGTTGTCAGAAGATGGGACACTATGCAGTTGTGTGTTCGGAGAAGAAGAAGAAGGGGAAGAACCAGACCATGGCAACATCAGCAGAGATTGAGGACTTTTCAGATAGATTTGACTGAGAGTTTGGGTTCAGTGCTTATGAGTCCACTAGTGCAGGATCACCTGCCATGGAGGTTCAGAGGGAGCATGCATTTCCCTCGACTAGCGGAGCATCTTCGGGTATCTGGTATGTGGACAGCGGGGCTTCACGTCATATGACAGGTGTCCGTGAGTACTTCTCAGAGCTTTAAGAGAGTGGCACTGATATAGAGGTAGTACTCGGTGATGACAGTGTTGTTAGAGCAGTCGGTGTGGGGACACTGACATTTGATAAGGAATCCAAACCTTCCTTGAAGGTGTCAGATGTTTTATATGTGCCAGGGATGAGGAAGAACCTCATATCCGTCTCAGCATTAGAGGACAAATGGTATGAGATATTGTTCAGGAGAGGACAGGTGCTGATATAACCCAGGGGTACTTCAGCTGAGTCAGCTAGAGTGATAGGTGTACGCCATGCAAAGGTGTACGAGTTTGCATTTCAGCCCCTTATGGCATTGAGCAGTAGCACCGACAACAGAGCTAGCAGTTTTGAGCTGTGTGATATTTGGCACCGCAGGATGGGGCACATGTATCATGGAGCCTTGAGGACATTGCGGGAGATCACTACAGGTGTTCTAGATTTCAGTACTGATCACATTGATACATGTAGAGGATGTGCGATGGGCAAGTTTGCCAAATCCCCTTTTCCCAGCAGTGACAACAGAGCGATTGGGATACTTGATTTGATTCATTCCGATGTGAGTGATCGGATGTTTCATGTTTCCTTGAGTGGATATGAGTATTATGTGTTATTCATTGATGATCACTCTAGGAGGACCTGGATTTATTTCTTGAAGACCAAGAGTGAGGTCTTCAAGCGGTTTCAGGAGTTTAGAGCTCTTGTGGAGACATAGACAGGTCAGAAGATCAAGTCCCTGAGGTCGGACAATGGAGGTGAGTACACCCTTGGAGAGTTTGTTGAGTATTGTGCAGAGGCAGGCATTAGGAGGGAGTTCACAGTTCCTTACAACCCCCAATAGAACGGGGTTGCAGAAGGGAAGAACAGATCCATCATTGGGGCTGCCAAAGCCATGTTACATGATCAGGGGTTACCTTTGTTTTTGTGGGCAGAGGCCTGCAATACTATTGTATACTTGTAGAACAGGAGTCTGCATCGTGCCTTGGGGCATGTGACTCCAGAGGAGGCTTTTTCAGGGAAGAAGCCTGATGTTGGTCACTTCCGTATCTTTGGGTGTATTGCATACTCCTACGTACCCAAGGAGAAGAGGACCAAGCTAGAGCCCACCGCAGAGAAGGGTATCTTTGTGGGCTATAGTGAGACCTCGAAAGCCTTTCGGGTCTATATTCCTGCTTCGAGGAAAGTTGTTATCAGGCGGGATGTGAGATTCGAGGAGGACCGGGCTTTCAGGAGGTCACAGGAGTTAGAGTATCTGGATTAGCTAGACCCTCAGCAGCAGTTGAGTCAATCACAGAGATCCAGTGGGCAAGGATCAAGGGGATCCGGAGGTACATCTATGACGATGTCTGGTCCGTCAGTGAGCAGTGGCTCACAGAGTCAGAGGGGTGGTGCTTCGGGCAGCATGTAGAGAAGTCCACAGAGCAGTTCACTAGGGAGTCCACTGATGGACAGTTCACACGGTACTTCAGCGTCTACAAGTTCAGGTTCAGGCAGGAGGACAACAAACAGACAGTCAGGAGTTCAGACTTCTGATGAGGAGGAGGAGTTTCATTCTCTAGTGGGAGAGGTGTGCTCAGGGAAGAGGAAGCCCAAGTGGCTTCAGGATACCTTGAGAGAGGCCACATCTGTTGCTGCGCCTAAGAGGCCGGTCAGAGAGAGCAGACCACCTGAGAGGTTTTGTAGCTATATGGCAATGGTTGCCAACATCATTGACTCTGAGCCTTCTAGCTATGAGGAGGCAACGAGCCAGCAGGTCTGGAGAGAGGCCATGCAGGAGGAGTATTCTTCTATCATGAAGAATGATGTTTGGGAGGTGGTGCCGAGGCCTGAGGGAAAATCCGTGGTTACTTCCAGATGGCTTTACAAGGTAAAGCATGCTGCAGATGGCAGCATTAAGAAATTCAAAGCGAGGTTTGTGGCTAGAGGGTTCTCCCAGGTAGAGGGAGTTGATTATGAGGAGACCTTCGCTCCCGTGGCTCGATATACTTCGATTCGCTCCATTATATCGATAGTAGCAGAGATGGGTTGGAAAATCCACCAGATGGATGTGAAGACCGCATTTCTCAATGGCTTCATACAGGAGGAAGTGTACATTGAGCAGCCACAGGGCTTTGAGGTGCATGGGAAGGAGTCCCATGTGTGCAGATTGAAGAAGGCCCTTTATGGCCTGAAGCAAGCTCTTAGAGCTTGGTACTCCAGGATAGATACATACTTGCAGGAGATGGGTTTCACCAAGAGTGAGGCAGATCCGAACTTATACTTCATTGTGATAGGTGAGGAGCCTCTCATTCTAGTGCTGTATGTGGATGACTTGGTCATTATGGGTGCAGAGAGACTCATAGAGCACTGTAAGAGAGATCTTGCGTCAGAGTTTGAGATGAAGGACATAAGCTTGATGCATTACTTTTTGGGTTTGGAGGTGTTGCAGGAGGAGGGGCATTTCTTCTTGGGGCAGGGGAAGTATATTGTGGACATCCTTGGCAGATTCCACATGGAGGATTGTAGACCCATGTCGACACCAATGATCACCAACTGGAAGAAGCTTCATGCTTCGGATTCCGAGTTGGTGGATCCCACATAGTATAGACAGCTGATTGGTTCCTTGATGTATTTGGTCAACACCAAAGCAGATATATGTTTTGCAGTCAACACGATGAGTCAATTTATGTGTGAGCCTAGGAAGGTTCACTGGATTGCTGCAAAACACATTTTGCGATACTTGCAGGGGGCAGTGGAGTATGGTCTGGATTATAAGCAGGGGGATGGAGTGAGATTGGCAGGTTACACTGATTTTGATTGGGCAGGTTGTGCTTCTGATAGGAAGAGCACTTCAGGGTGCTGTTTTGAGTTGGGTTCGGTAGTGGTGTCGTGGTTCAGTCGGAAGCAACAGTCAGTAGCATTGAGTTCAGCGGAAGTGAAGTATATGGCAGCCAGTCTAGCTAGTTGTGAGGCCATCTGGCTTCGCAAGATGTTGTTTGGCTTATTTGGTCAGCCGTTGAGACTTTCACTTGTTTACCTTTACCTTTCCCTTTGCCCCCACCACCACTTGTGGAAGCTTGCTTCTTTCCTTTGCCCTTCTTGCCCCCTGCTAACAATGCTACATTGTCATCCTGCTCAATTGGTTTGGCTGCCCCAAGCTGGTTCTTTCTGATTTCATTCTGTATGCAATCATCCCACAACCTCTCCCAAGTGGGAATGGTCTCCCGTGCAACAATCCCATCAACAAAGTTCAACCATGTACTGGGAAGACCATTCACTGTAATCCGCACCAACTCAGTGGGTGGAATGACCTCTCCAATTGCTGCCAACTCACGTCTCACATTAGTGATCTTTGTGAGGTATGCAGTAACACTATCAGTCTTTGCCATTTTAATGGCCTTCAACTTCTCTCTTAGGACCATTTTCCTGTTCTCATTGGTACTCTGGCAGAGATTGGTCAAGGCTGTCCACATCTCATGAGAAAGTCTCTTTCCTCTCACATGAGGAATGCAACGGTCTTTAATACCATTCAGAATCAATCTCTTACCCTTGCTATTCTTCTTGTTAAAATCTGCCAATTGAATAGCGTCAGTAGGCACATTTACAGGGTCCTGTTGGGTATGAACCATTATACCCCAGACTTCTGCCTCCTCAAAGATGCTCTGCATTCTCTCCTTCCATGTACTATGGTTGCTATGCCCATCCAACCTATCCTCCACCCTCAAGCCCAAAGACATGCTTGTTGTCTTAACAAACTGAAAATTCCACTGCTGTGGTAAAGGTTTAGTTTTCTGTGTGTAAAATCAGCTAGCTGTAATTTTTCACTTGCTGTCCCAAATTGCACTTTTCAGCCACCTAAGCTCTGATACCATGTAGAAATTTTAGCGCAACCCCGGTTATCAGTTTCTCCTTATTACTCCCATGTAGTTAAATGCCCATTCCCATAACCATACATTCAACAAGCTGGAAATAATAAATATTTTCTGAAAACACAAATTCTATAAATTTCAAAGTGCTAGAAAATGCAGAAATAAAAACTCAGAAAATATATCAGCCACACACACAGAAAATGACACGTTGATTTTTGGTCAACATGACCTTGGAAAAACCCCCTACAACTCTTGGGGAAAACCAGTTCGAAAGCTCTTCTTTATTTCTGGAAAATGCTTTTACAGAGAAGTGAAATATACAGAGAAATTCCAGCAAACAATGTGTAGACTTATATCGTTTTCTGTGTTTGCCTCCACCTCGAAAAATGTGCCAAATCAGCAAAACAGTAATAACAAGAATTTATTACAGCAAGAGATAACAACATTTAATGCTGTACGTCGTCCTCGAAAATTGTGCCAGAAATTTCGTACTGTTGTACAGAAATCACAATAGCCTCTTTCAGCCTCGAAAACCGTGCCAACTCAGCCTCGGAATGCGTGCTGCCCATTGTTGTTTCTCCTCCTCGAAATCTGTGCTTCCTTGCTGCTATACGAACCTCGACAAACATGCCCATTGCTGCTGTACAGAAATCTGCCTCGAAAATTGTGCTGATTTAATGGTGTACGGACTGTTGCCTCGAAATGCGTGCAGCCTCTAGCTGCTGTACGGATTTGCTAAACTGCTCTTCTCCTTCAATTTCTCAAGCCCAAAAATTTCTCCAGCTGTCTTCTCCTCCTCCTCTCAATCTGCTCATGAAAGACTGAATGATCTTTTCCCTCTTTTCCTCCTTTAACCTAACCCTAAGTGACTTTTGGGGAATCCCTAAATCTAATGGCTGAGATAGTTTTAGATCTAGCGCTGAGATTAAATGTGCATTTAAAACTCACTTTCTAATTTCACATTGACTTTATTAAAGTCATTTTAAAATTAGACTTAGTAACTTTATCACTTATAAAGTCACTTTTAAATTAGATTTGACTTTACCACTTATAAAGTCACTTTAGGAGAAAGAGTTAAATTCTTTTGGACACTTTTCTCTAGGCCAAAGATTAAAGCCTTAGGGAACCACTTGTCCTTTGGTACCCAAATTTTAACATAGAGTTTGAAGCTACTAACAACGTCGCTGAGTATGAGGCTTTGCTGATGGGCCTTGAAATAGTCAGGGATCTCAAGATAAAATTGGTAGAGTGTGAAAGGGGACTCTGATCTTATCATTAAACAAGTGAAATGTATATTCTCATGTAAGAGTGATGGGCTTAAAAAATACAGGAATGCTGTATGGGTTACTATTGAGTTATTTGATGCCTTTGGTCTCCAGATCATTCTTAGAGAAGAAAATAGTCAAGCAAACGAACTTGCTGTAGTCGCTTCTACCTTCCAGATATCTAATAATTTGATGAAAGATAAGGCCAAAATGGAAGTAATTTCAGATCGTCAGTACCAAATAATGTAGAGCATTGGCAAGTGTTTGATGATGAGAAACAAATTGTTCACTTTCTTAATCACTTGGATGAGTTTGAAATATTTCAAGCATGCTCTAAGGAGGAAGGGTTTGATTCTAATAGTAAAGATGTGACAAACCCTATTCCCGGGAATATTGTAGCTATGGAACAACTCCTTGATAGAAATGATGCTACTAAAAAGGGTGATGAAAAGAAGATAGACCCTGGTGAATTTATTGAAGTAAATATCGGTTTTCCCAAAGACCCAAAGATTGTCAAAATTGGTAAAGGGACTTCAGAAGAGGAAAGGGAAAATCTGATTGATTTGCTCATTGAATATCGTGATGTCTTGGCCTTCTCTTATGATGAGCTCAAGGGTTGCAGGAAAGATGTTATTGAGCATACTATTCCCTTGAAGGATGAGGTTGCTAAACCAATTAAGCAAAAGATGCTTGCTATTGGTATCATCAGACAAACTCGACACTCTTCTTGGTGTTCAAACTCGGTGATTGATTTCAGAAATCTTAACTTGGCTTATAAAAAAGACAATTATCCTTTAACTAACATGGAAAATATGCTTCAAAGGATAACTAGATCTGGTATGATGTCATTATTGTATGGGTTTCTGGCTATAATCAAGTCTGGATTAAGGAAGAAGACCGACGTAAGACTGCCTTCACCACACCTTGGGGTACATTGGAATATCTCAGAATGCCTTTTGGGTTAACAAATGTAGGGGCTACTTTTCAGAGGGCTATGGACTATGCTTTCAAGGAATTAATTGGTAATATTATTGAGATATATCAAGATGATCTCACTGTTTTCTCAAAGGATGGTAAAGCTCATATAGGCCATCTTAGGTTTTTGACAGATGTTGAGAATTTGGCATATCATTAAATCCCGAATCTGTACTTGGGGTGACCAAAGGAAAATTTCTGGGTCACATTATCTCCAAAGATGGTATCAAAATTGACCCTGAAAGGTTTGAGGCTATTCAACAGATTCCATTGCTATATAATATTAAGTTCCTTCAATGCTTCCTAGGGAAAACAAATTTCCTTCGGAGATTCATTCCAAACTATGTTAAAATTGCTAAGCCCATTTAGTGTTTATTGAAGAAGGATTCTAAATTTGTTTGGAAAGCTGAAGGTAAAAAGGGATTTTAGAATGTTAAAGATGCTATAGCTAAGGCCTCCGTCCTAGTTAGCCCGTACTATTCAAAGGATTTTATGGTCTTTTCATTTGCATCCGAAAATACTATAGCAGGCGTCCTGTTGCAGAAAAACAAAGAAGACCACAAACAACCAATTGCCTTCATGAGAAAATTCCTACATAATTTAGAATTAAATTATAACATTATTGAAAAGCAAGCCTATGTGTTGGTCAAATCCCTCAAGCATTTCAGGACATATGTGGGATATTCCAAAGTCATTGCTTTTGCTCCACACTCCGCTATCAAAGATATATTAACTCAAATTGATTGCTTAGGGACTCGTGCCAGATGGGTGACCAAAATTTAGGAATATGATCTTGAGATTAGACCAACCAAGCTTGTTAAAGGACATGGATTGGCTAAGATGTTGACAGAAAGTAATGAAAAAACATTGGAGTTAGTTTGCCAAAATGGAGTGGCTGAAGCTTCTGTTTCCCTCAAGCTTCAGAAATTGGAAAAGATCGAATGGTATAAGGATATTGTTTAATATTTGACAAATCTCACATGCCCTGATCATCTGGTAGCTCATAAAAGAAGAGCTCTCAGGCTAAAGGCACGCAAGTATTGTATCTTGAAGGATGGCATGGGATGGAGAAATCCAGATGGAATAATACTTAGGTGCATAAATGAAGATGAGGCTAAGAGACTTATAACGAAATTTCATGCAGGATTTTGTGGGGGAAATTTTGCGGCAAAAACCACAACCTACAATATTTTGTGTGTTGGATATTATTGGCCTACCATTTTTTTAGATGCACATAAATCTGCCAGAAATTGTCAGGAATGCCAGCTGTTCATCGGAAATGAAAAATTAACAACTTTACCTTTTCAGCCGGTTATAATGGAGGCCCCTTTTTAGCAATGAGGGTTGGATTTCATTGGTAAATTTAATCAGAATTTTAGTAATTTTTATTCACGAATTTTGACTGTATCATATTACTTCACAAAGTGGGTCGAGGCCATTCCATCAAAGCATGCCACTGAGAAGGTTGTCATGCATTTTATTGAAAATCAGATTATCAATTGTTTCAATGTTCCTACCAAAATTACAACAGACAACGCCAAAGCTTTCATTTCTTCTTAGTTCTCTTCTTTTTGCTTCAAGTATGGTATTGTTCTATCTCTTTCTTCAAATTATTATCCTTAAGGAAATGGTCTTGGAGAGTCAAGTAACAAAAATCTGATAACTATCATCAAAAAGATAATTGGGAATAACAAGCGGTCTTGGGACAGTAAGATCAAATATGCATTATGGGCAGACAAAATCACAAAAAAGGGTTACCGGAAAAAAGTCCTTTTGAGCTTGTCTATGGTCTAGAGGTGACTTTACCTATTCATCTCAAGCTTCCAGATTATCAGCTTCTTCAACATTTTACAGATGACAAAGATGCAGTGCATAAAATAATAGATCAAATTTTGGAACTTGATGAGGCCTGCCAGAATACTCTCGATAACCTTTGTCAAGGATAGGCCAAAACAAAGGAAAATTTTGACAAATCATCTTGAAATAGGTCTTTATAGGTTGGTGATATGGTATTATTATGGGATCGCAAAAAATGAGAAGCCCGACAATCATGGAAAATTCGACAGTTTATGGCTTGGTCCTTATATTATCAAAGGAATCGCTGAAACAAATTCTTTCTATCTAAATACTTTGGAAGGTGATCCTGTAGAATTGCCAGCAAATGGACAAATGCTCAAATTGTACTACAAAGATGACATTTGATGCCATAGGGCATTCATTGTATTGTATTTCTAACCCTACACTCTTAATTTGGATTTCATTTATGCCATTAGTTAGTTTTATTTCTTGCATTTAATTTTATGTCTTTACGTTTTGATTTGTTAGAGGAGATTTTTCTGTTCCAACAGATGTTCTATATATACATGATGATTTGGATTTTGAATGAATATCTAATTTATGGACTTATGTTTTCTTGGATACATGATTCTCACATTCCTTCAGTGAAGCAACGTGTTCCCAAGTAGAGCCAGATGTTGACCATGCTTTGTTATCAAGTCCAAGGGAGCATAATGCAAAGATGCGAAGAATTTGTTTCAAAGTTCTAAGTCATCAGGCAACACATTGTATCATTGTAAACCCAATTTCTGCAAGTTATATTGTAAATGATGTTAGTATGGCCGTCTATTTATGTAACAACACCTAGGTAAGCCTCTGATTTTGGAAACGAATTTCATCCTAGGAAGTTTTTCAACCTCACCGAATTATGTGTGTTTCTGAACACAGATAATCAGCAAAGTTTTTCTTCCAGCTTAAACCCCAAAGCTAGGGTGGAATTTCTTGACAATGTGTTAGGTGAGTCCTAGTGTTATATCAAGTCTTTGTAAAAGTATGTTTGGGAATAATTTAAGCATATTTGGCTAAATTATTTTATTACAAACATACTTGGTCTATATTGGATCATATTGTGTCGCAGAATTGGGTAATGTCATGAGGGTTTATATTTAAAGGTGTATTCCTGCTTTGAGGATTGAATTAATTATAGTATATTGATGTAAAATATTTTTTTGTGCATGGTCCCTCATACTTAGACACCATGGCTAAAATATTTGAGGGTGGAAAAAATATTAATACCTTCTAGTGTCAATTAATTATTTTTTCTAGCTAAATTAAATATAAGTCTTAAGCTAGAAAATTATTTAATTTCGAGTCAAAAATAATTATAGAGAAATTAATTTCTCTCCAAGTGGAAAATAATAAAAAATTTGCGGGTCAAAGGAAAGTCAATTTTTGGAGGTCCCCTACCAAGGGAAAAATGGACATTTTAAGAAAATTTGAGACTTTGGATCTTGGTGGTTAAGTCAAAGTTAAATTTTTAAGGAAATTAATCCAAAATATTTATTTTTGAATTAATTAAAAGTGGGTTTTAAGAAAATTTCGAATTTTTCCTCAAAATTGAAGATTCAACGGTGGAGATTAAAAGAAGATCAAGTTATTTTCAACAGTCGAGATTATTTTGACCAGGATGAAGCCAACTAGCCATTATTTTCCACTTGGAGGGGTTTCTCTATGTAAAGAAGTCATTTTGCTTCTATTGAATATCTTTGGATGATTTAATTCTTGAACGCTGGTTGAGCTGCTGCTTTGCTAAAAACATTTTGTATCATAATAGAAAGACTTTGGGGTTCAGTTCATGGTGTTTTTCTTCCGCTGATCTGTGGCATGTGTGATCCTATTTTGAGCTAAATATTGATTAATAATTGTTATTTCATTTGTTGTTGATAAGAACATTCTATTGATATATCCTATCTTAGGTGATCTGATTCACTATATGATCTAACAATTTTCTTGAGAATATATTGGAGATTTATAGGTACGCTAGCAATTGGGATCCAAGTTCATAGACTATGGGGAAGAGCTGACTATGTTTGGGCTTTGATATTTCTTTATGGTATTTGATTTTGCAGGAGGGTTTCAACCAATATTTTTTTTTCGAAAAAATACACTCGTCCATTATTATTTTTTCCAAAAAGATTATTTTTCCAAAAATTGTTTGTAAATAATTTGTAAAAGATCTCTAGCCCATTTGTTTTGCAGAACTTGGGGTTTTATTTTTTGCATATATATTTAGGGTTTTGGGTATTCTTTGATTCATTTGTGCAGGTGAATTTCAAAGTTGATCAAAGGATTTTTGTTGGGATTTTGAGGCAGACCTAGGCCTAGGAAGGCAAAATCTAGCCTCCAAGCTAAACGTCCAACCTAAAGAGGAAGTAGTCCAACTTTTTTTGCAGCAAGCTTGTGGAGAAAAATTTGTTTGCAGGATTTCGAATTATTTTTAGTCCCTAAGGCCTAAATGTCTAGCCTTTACTGGCCCTCCTTACCCCTTGGCCTCGTTGGTTTGGCTAGCTGCAGGCCTTAAAAGGCCTCGGCCTCCCTCGTTTTCCCTAGCCGTGGGCCTAAAAAGAGCTCGACCCCCCTTTAGGGCCTAGCCGCAACCCTTAAAGGTTTGTTCCCTTGGTCGCTAGCCCTCCTAGGGCCTTTTCTCCCCTAGCGTCAGCCTTTTTAGGCTTGAGGTCAGCCCTAAGGGGCTTGTCTCCCCTTGCCGTGGTCTCTTTTGCCACTTTTCCCTTGGCCTCTGCCCTTGTTTGGCCTTTCTAGTCCCTCATTTGTCATTTATAACCCTAGTCTTGGGGTCTTCCAGCCTTCTAGCCCTTTTCCTAGCATTTGATTCAGTCGTCTCTGATTTTTGCATGATTTTAGTGGGCTAACATTTGGTTTTGCACCATTTATTTGAGCTAATTTGGTGTTTGCTAGTAGCCGAACTCATTGGAGGTCAATCTAGCCTTCAACTAGGGCTTCAGGCCTCTTGGTTTGTTTTCTAACCCTCTTGTTTCATCACTGTCCTAAACTTGAATTCTGAAATATTTTATGAGAACAACATATTCAGGGTCTAAGCATACTCTAAATAAGCTTAAATTTGCTAATTGATCACTGAAGGCATTTATAATTAATATAAAGTTGAATTTGAGTGCATAGAAGTGAGTTTTTTGTGGATTGTTGAGTAATATTAAGATCTGATATGTTTGCTACAACCACATAAAAATACCTACAACAGTGATTAAATTTCATAACAGTGGCATAATAATTCATTGGTAATCATATTTTGTCATTATATTGTCACTTGCACTCATTGGGCTTATATCTCTATACATATTTGATCAATTTTTGAGGGCTGTCATAATAATTTAAGCGCTGATAATTTACTGCATAATGATCTGATATAAAATTTGCAGTGGTGATAAAAGTGGTTGGAAGTCATCTAATCTCATTTTTTTTTATGCCTTGTGGATTTTGGATAAGTGTCTAATTGAGTATTTGGGTGATTTTCTTATTGCTGCAATCATTTGTTTATTGGCTGATCCATATTGCATTTCCGCATAATCATCATCTATTTTCACTCTTGCATTCACGCACATAAGTGCTCCAATCAAGTTGATAAGTGTTTAACAAGTTTGGCTAATTGCTCTAAGTGATTAACTCTCTCAATTTTCATTGCCATATTGTCATTGGATAAGTGGATTCATTGCTCATTGTTAAGTTGGATATCTCGTGTAAGACATCTAATTTTCTTATCTAATTGACATATTGAGTAATTGTCTATTTGTATCATTTTCTGGCACCATTAAGTTTTGAGCACTTCTTCTTGTGGTTGGGATTGTTATTCATTTATTTGTTTAAGCACCCTATTGTTCATAATTGAAGATCATCATAACTAAGCACTTAAACAATTTTAATAATCCCACCCTAAGAGCACTCATATCTTGCACTTGCATCTTAAGATTAGCCTCTTGCATTAACTAATTTACTTCCAAGCATAAGCTTGGTCGATAGAGAGATAGGCCCACCTTCTTCATCTAGCTTGAGTAGTCTAGAAACTCTTTAGTGGTTAGCACGGTGACCCTGCAATCGTCAGAGCCACAGTGTTTGTAGCGCTGGAGGCATCGAGTGGTTAGAACTTAAGGGGAGGTATCGCTAACCAAACCTTTGTTTACTTCCCCTTGGCTTCTCTCTCACAACCTACTCTAGAGGCTAACTTCAAAACAGTTAAGAGGGAGGATACACTTAGAATAGACATATAAACTAAAATAAACCAAAATTTTGCATCTCACCTTTATTGTAGGATTTGCATTTCATATAGGATAGTGGAACATCCTTTAAAGCAACAACTGTTCATCCGGTAACTTGGTAAAAATCTATCTTAAGCAAGTAATTGAATCCATTTAAGGGATTGATATTTCAACCAAGTTGCTAAGGCCATTTAATTGCGTCTCTTAGATTCGTTGGTTGCCAACGAATCTTCCATCTTCACATTTCATAGGGACTACCCCCCATAGTTTGCTGTAGGGAGACAACTAAAATAGAGAGGGCCGAGATCAGAGGGACAACACCCTTCCCTGAGCGTTGTCGCATCTTGCCTGTATAGTTTGGGTGACAACAGGTAGGAAACACCATTGCGAGTTCAAAGCCTCAATTTTGGAAGGGAAGCCTTATTTGAAGTATTAAATAGCCTTTTACATTCAAGGTTTGTCCACTTAGATGTGAAAATGATTATTGTACTTGATGATGTAATATCCCCAAAGGGAAATAACCAGTAATAACAGAAATATGCCAGACAGATATAGAAAATATAACGCTGAACCAGATCACTGAATCATGACACATAGAATACCAGAAACTGAGCCATTTTATTAATCAGAAAGTACATAGAGAGGAGTACAAGTAAATCAGAGTAAGTGCACCTATCCTTGCCCTAGGCAAGAGATGACCCTCTCAGACAAAATAATGGCTGCAACAAGGACAACGTCCTAGCTGCTCTGAATGCTGAAGATGGACTGCGCTGGTACTAGGGCTGAAGACTGATGAATAGCTGATCTCCAACTGCAAACCCTCACCAATGAAAAACGCTGTCTCTGCTAGTGACAGCGCAGAAACAGATGGAACACCAGTCTCCCAAACCTCCAGACAGATAGATCAACTACTGAATGTTCAGAAAACGCTGCTGAGCCCTCCTGCTCCTCAGATCTGCGTCCCACCTGATGGATCTGCCTCCTGAATGCTCAGATCTGCTGGATCTGAAGCCTCCAATCAGATCTGCGTCCTATCCCTCCTGATCTGCGTCCTCCTATACCAGATCTGCTACCAACCCTTCAGATCTATGCTGGATCTGACAATATCTCTTCAGATCTACAGCCTCTAAGGCTGGATCTGATGTTATCCCTTCAGATCTGGACTAGATCTGCCACTATCTACTCAGATCTGCAATTCCCCAAGCTGGATCTAGTGCTAAACCTCCAGATCTGCAACATACAAAACTAGATCTGCAAGTATCTGCTCAGATCTACCCTCTCCAAGGTTGGATCTGTCAATGGGCCTTCCGATCTGCAACCCACTCTTCAGAAATAGACAGCGTCCTCACTTCCAGGCTTATCAGCGTTCACCCTCTCCCTGGACAGCGTTTTCTCTGCCTAGATCTGGACTGCGTCCTTCCTGGGACAGCGTCCTCACCCTCCTGAATGGATCAGCGTCCTCTCTCCTGATGAGACAGCGTCCTCTCCTCTCTGAACTGCGCAGCCACAAGAGGGCTTCCTCCTCCTCAGATTTGCTTCAGAAACTGCTGCTGCTTTGCTACTGGAACTGAAAGGTGTACTCAGAACAAACCTTACTAGGGCGGGCACTCGAAGTCCCCCGAAGCTAAGGGTGAAACCAGAAATAACCTTACCAGGGCAGGCACTCGAAGTCCCCCGAGGCTAAGGGTGAGATCTCCGACCGAAGACACTCGTGCACTAAACAGTGCTGCAGACCGACTAAACAACCGGCGTGCTGAAGCAGACAGAAGTCCAGCTATCAATAATAATATCAAATCATGGATGATCCAAATGAGGTGAGAACCTCTCCTTTTATAATACCAAACTCCCTCCAAAACTTAACTGCTCCCTTATTCTTCTCTGACCTGCGCAGTTTACCTTGGGTTAGCCTGATGCCTCCCCCATCATAATCACGTGGACCCCCAAGGCCCCCTCTCTAAGTTACAACGTCCATCTACTAGGAAAAGAACACTTTATTTATAAAGTGAGATGACTAAAGTGAGGTGACCCCTCTTATTTCTCACTTTATTTATTATATCTAGCTAAAGCGGTAAAATAAAGCAAAATTGAAATATTCCAATTAGCAAGGCTAATTGGGAATATTACAGTCTCCCCCGGCAAAACGTTGCTTGTCCTCAAGCAACTGAAGTGAGGGATGCTGTAGGATTCTCTCATCCTCCCAAGTGGCATCCTCATCTGGCAGATTCTTCCATCTCACCAAGAATTCTCTGATCTTCCTGCTACGCAGCTGCCTCTCCCTGGTGTCAATAATGGCTTCCGGCTGTAACACCAAGTGCCCCTCATCATCTGTCGGTGGTAACTCCCCAGTGGCTGTCACATGCTGGCCCAGTGCCTTCTTCAGGCATGATACATGGAAGATGTTATGAATCCAGCTGCCTTGGGGCAGCTCCAACTCATATGCAACCTGTCCGATCCTCCGTATCACCTTGTACGGTCCATAAAAGCGAGGCTTAAGCTTCTCTGCCCCTTCTGTTTGAGTGAAGACTGTCGGTATGGCTGTAACCGTAGGTAGACCAGGTCCCCTACCTCAAAGTGTCTCTCCACCCGACCTTTATCAGCATACAATTTCTGCTGATTTTGTGCTGTGGCTATGTTGTCCTTGAGAGCCCGGAGGATGTCTTGGCTCTCTTGGATCCATAATTTGGCTCGCGGAGCCCTGCTAACCCCAAACATCACGTCCACAAAAGATAAGGAATGGTATCCATACAACGCATAAAAAGGTGTCATGCCAATGGACATGTGGTGGGTTGTGTTGTAGCAGTACTCGCCCAGATGTAGCCATTTCAGCCATGCTCTCTGCTGCCCACTGACGTAGTTACGCAAGTAGCCCTCCAGCCACTTGTTAACTATCTCCGTCTTCCCGTCCGTCTGAGGATGATAACTAGTGCTCGGTGTCAACTCCGTCCCCACTAGTCGAAAGAGCTCCTGCCAAAAACCACCCATAAAACGGCTGTCCCTGTCACTAACGATGGTCTTAGGTAGACCATGTAATCTGAAAATCTCCCGGAAAAACAGCTCTGCCACCTGTGCCGCTGTATAATGTGCCGAAATGGCGAAGAAATGAGCATACTTCGTTAGTCGGTCGACTACTACGAAGATGCAGTCCTTGCCCTGCACCGTGGGCAACCCCGTGATGAAGTCCATCGAAACACTCTCCCACTTCCCCTCTGGAATGGGGAGCGGCTGTAACAACCCCGCGGGATGGCTCATCTCACCTTTGTTCCGATGGCAAACCTCACACTCCCGAACATGCTGGAGTACGTCCTCCTTGAGGCCTTTCCATGCAAATCTCTCCCGGATGGCCCTGTACATCTTGGTGAACCCCTGATGGCCCGCCAATGGTGAATCATGAGAAGCATGGAGTATCTTCTCCTTGAGCTGAGACCCCTCAGTCAAGAAGATCCTATCCCGGTAATAGATGACCTCATCAGCCACCCTGTATCTGCTATCTGCTACCTGTCCATCCAACACTTCGCATGCAAATTTATCCTTGGAATACTCAACCAGTAGTCGAGCCTTCCAGTCAGCGTCCAAGCTCATGAGAGATAACGTGGCTGGTCTACGGGAAAGGGCATCTGCTACCACGTTATTCTTTCCTTTGACATACTCTATGTCAAAGTCGTAAGCCTGGATCTTGCAGATCCACTTCTGCTGCCTCTCCTGTAACTGCTTCTGCTCCAGAAAGTACTTCAGGCTGTTATGATCTGTCCTTACCCTGAATCTGCCACCTACCAGGTACTGCCGGAATTTGGCCAGTGCATGCATGATGGCCAACATCTCCTTGTCATAAATGGGGTAAAGCCTCTCATGTGGAAGGAGCTTCCTGCTCTCGAACGCAATCGGATGACCCTCCTGCATCAAAACTGCTCCAATCCCTTCCCCTGATGCATCGCACTCCAGGACAAAGGGCTGAGTGAAATCGGGCAATGCCAACACGGGGCAACTACTCATCACCTCCTTGAGCTTATCAAAAGCTCTCCGCGCGATATCCGACCAACTGAATGCCCCCTTCCTCGTCAGCTCCGTGAGGGGTGCTGCAAGCTGTGAGAAGCCCTTGACGAACTTCCTGTAGTAAGTACAGATACCAATGAACCCTCTCAGTTCTGTCACATTCCGCGGCTCTGGCCAATCCCTGATAGCCCGGATCTTCTCCTCGTGGACTCTCACTCCGTCCACTCCTATGATGTGTCCCAGATACAACATCTCTGTCAATCCAAACTCACACTTGGCGAGCTTGGCAAAGAACTGCTGCTCCTCCAGAATATGCAAGACCGTCTCAATGTGTTGGAGGTGCTCCTCCCAGGTCCTGCTGTATATAAGGATATCATCAAAGAAAACCAGCACGAACTTCCTCAGATGACCCCGAAAAATATGGTTCATACAAGACTGGAAAGTAGCAGGTGCATTGGTCAGCCCAAACGGCATGACCAGAAACTCAAAGTGCCCATAGTGACACCTGAAAGCAGTCTTGGGAATGTCCTGTTCCCTCATGCGTATCTGATGGTACCCGGACTTCAAATCAATCTTTGAGAAGAACCGTGCTCCTCTCAACTCATCCATCAACTCATCGATCCTGGGAATGGGGTACCTGTTCTTCAGGGTCTTCTTGTTTAGAGCCCTGTAATCAATGCACATGCGCAATGTGCCGTCCTTCTTCTTCACCAGCACTACTGAAGAAGCGAAAGGACTGGTGCTGGGTCGAATGTGCCCGAGGGCCAGCAACTCCTGAATGGCCCGCTCTATCTCATCCCGATAGGCCTTGGGATGCCTATATGGTGTGGTGATCACTGCCTGTATCCCCTGCTCCAACTCGATCGTGTGCTCAAACCCCCTATCTGGTGGCTGTCCTGGTGGAATGTCTCCAAAAACTACTGCATACCTGTCGAGAAGAGTCTGTAGATCAGGGTGCACCGCCCTTCCCGTATCTACTATCTCTGAAGCCCGCAACTCTACTGCCCACTCTATATCTCCCCTGCGGAATGTTGCCTCCATGCTGTGTGCTGATACTGTCTGGGGTGGATATGTGTTCTGCCCTCGTATCTTCTCGTGCTTCCCCGTCTTGGGATCATCCCACTCCATCTCTAGGGCCTTCCAATCCGTCGTGACCTTCCCCAGAGTGATAAGCCATTGGACCCCCAATATCATATTGGTATCCGGAATGTCTACCACAAAGAAGTGATCAGTCAATGTATAAGTGCCCATCGTCACTGACAACTCGGGTACATATCGAGCACATGCCATGGTCTGATCTCCTGGTACCAAGACAGAGAACCCATCAAAGCTTTCCGTTGGTATGCCTCTCCGAGCGACCATCTGGGCATCGATGAAGTTGTGGGTGGCCCCACTGTCGACTAGAACCGAAACCCGCTGCCCGCGTACTGTCCCTCGTACACGCAATGTCAGATACTTGGGGACTCCTCGTAATGCTGCTAGAGCTCCCCCAGTAGGTGCGAATGATGCCTCCCCTGCATCGGGTGGTGGAGGTGGTAAGGTACTCTGCGCTGCATAACATTCTCCTGCCTCCTCATCATCCATCTCATCCTCTTCCCCGCTGCCCTCGGAGAAGACCTCTATGAAATGTGCCTTCCCTGCCGTACACTTGTGTCCCGGTGCCCACGGCTCCTGGCAGGTGAAGCATAATCGCTTCCGTCTCAGCTCTCTCCTAGCCTCATCATCATACTGTCCTCGTCCGGGATTCGCCTTGGGAGGCGGAACCCTTGTGTCCTTACCCTTAGGCTGGAAAGCCTGTCTCTGGGGATAAGGTGGCCGAGTCCTAGGCAAGACATCTTGTAGGTCACGGGCCCTACTGACAGCATCCTGTAGTGTAGCCGGTTTGTTCGACCGGACTAGGCCACGAAGTGGTTCTGACAGCCCCTCCACAAACATCGTGATCATCCGAGCTGTTGATAAGTCAGGTACCATCACTGAAACCCTCAAGAAGTCTGAGATGTATGCCTCTGCACTCCCTGTCTGTTTGAGCTTAGTCAGCTCGAGGAAAGGCTGATCCGGGTCCTTCCTGTCAAAACGTTCCACCACTCTCCTGGTGAACTCAGCATATGTGGTCACTGCGGAGTGTCCCAGTGTTGTCAACCCATGGAACCACTAGTTCTGGGCCTCCCCCTCTAGATGTAATGCAGCCATCTTGATGGCCTCCCTCTCTGGCATCTGGTTAAGCTGAAAATAAAGGTCTAGTTTCTCTACCCAAGACTTGGCCGTAGTCTTCTGTGAACCATCAAACATCGGCAAATGAAATTTGCTTGCTGCACGGTGGGAGCCACGCCCCTTGTTTCGATCATAAGATTTGCCACCACTTCGGAACTGGATATATTGATTAAAAGGAAAAGCATCCATGAATTCCTGTCCCATACTCCGCCAATCCGCAAACAGAGTCGCATGTTGAGCTAGACCCCCATCTCTGGGTGCTGTTTGCTCCTCTTTTTCTACCGGAAAGGTAGGCATGGTAGGTCGCGTGGGTGTGGAATCAACCCTCTGTGCTGTCACAATGGGAATAGCATCCGGTATGCAACTAGACACGCCCGATCCTTCCCCCACCTGGGAAACCCTAGGGGGTTCTCTCTGCGTCCCCTCTGCAATCTTCTTTACATCCTGCATGAATGCATCCATCTTCTCAGTCCACTTTGCAAACATGGCCTCCATTGGACTCCGCTGTTCTGCTTCTGAATCAGAATCACTTCCCTGGCAGCGGGGGCCACTTCGTATTGCTAGACGGCTAGCACCACAAAGCCGAGCGTCGTGATTCATGCTCGATACTCATCAGAATATCCCCAAAAGCGTCATTTCGTTAATAACAGAAATATGCCAGACAGATATAGAAAATATAACGCTGAACCAGATCACTGAATCATGACACATAGAATACCAGAAACTGAGCCATTTTATTAATCAGAAAGTACATAGAGAGGAGTACAAGTAAATCAGAGTAAGTGCACCTATCCTTGCCCTAGGCAAGAGATGACCCTCTCAGACAAAATAATGGCTGCAACAAGGACAGCGTCCTAGCTGCTCTGAATGCTGAAGATGGACTGCGCTGGTACTAGGGCTGAAGACTGATGAATAGCTGATCTCCAACTGCAAACCCTCAATTAACAAAAATCACTACTGCCAGTGACAACGTTGCAACGTATGAACACCGCCCCAAACTTCCGTACGTACAGATCACGACCAATGCCCGCAAAACGCCGTTGAGCCCTCCTCGCTCGCATCCGCGTCCCCACCGATGGATCTCGCTTCTCCTCAATGCTATCATCCGCCGGATCTGCTTCCGGTCCATCTCCGCGTCTCATCCTCCCCGGGACTGCGTCCTCCTATATCAGATCTGCCACCAAACCTTCAGATCTATGCTGGATCTGACAATATCTCTTCAGATCTGCAGCCTCCCAGGCTGGATCTGATGTTATCTCTTCAGATCTGGGCTAGATCTGTCAATATCTCCTCAGATCTGCAATCTCCCAAGCTGGATCTAGTGCTATACCTTCAGATCCGCAACATACAAAACTAGATCTGCAAGTATCTGCTCAGATCTACCCTCTCCAAGGCTGGATCTGACAATATGCCTTCAGATCTGCAACCTTCTCTTCAGAACTGGACAGCGTCCTCACTCCCGTGTCGATCGGGGCCGTTCACACCCTCTCCCCCCCGGGATGTCGTCGTCGCATCCGGACTCGCGTCCTTCCCCGGGGACAACCGTCCTCACCCTCCCCCAATGGGATCGTCCTCTCTCCCCGATGAGACAGTCATTCTCTCCTCTTCCGAACGTTAAACGCGCGCAGGCTTCCTCCTCCCTCGATTTGCTTCGTAAACCGGCCGTCGCTTGCTACCGGAACCGAAAGGTACTCGAACAAACCTTACTAGGGCGGCACCGAAAGTCCCCCGAAGCTAAGGGTGAAACTTAAATAACCTTACTGTGCAAGGTGCACCTCAAGTCCCCGAGGTTGCGTAATTATACACCTACCGAGACACGGCAGGCACTAAACAAAGGCTTGCACCGACTAAACAATCCCCATGGTCAAGGCATAAGTCCAAATGTATCACACACATCAAATCATGGATGATCCAAATGAGGTGAGAACCTCTCCTTTTATAATGCCAAACTCCCTCCAAAACTTAACTGCTTCCTTACTCTCCTTTGACCTGCGCAGTTTACCTTGGGTCAGCTTGATGCCTCCCCCATCATCATCACGTGGACCCCCAAGGCCCCCTCTCTAAGTTACAACGTCCATCTACTAGAAAAAAGAACACTTTATTTCTAAAGTGAGATGACTAAAGTGAGGTGACCCCTCTTATTTCTCACTTTATTTATTATATCTAGCTAAAGCGGCAAAATAAAGCAAAATTGAAATATTCCAATTAGCAAGGCTAATTGGGAATATTACAGATGATTGGTTGCTTGCACTAGACTTTATGTTGTGATTGTTAGGTGGTTCCTTAGCCCAGGCATTGGGCAACATACCCATAAGTACCCTAGCCATTTGAGAAGTATATTGACACCCGCAGGTGAAGTGTTGAAAGCCACAAGACTCCAAGCAACAATAGAGCATCACACACACCCTTGGGCACCTCCAACACCCACAATGTTCTTACACTTTGCCTTGCATTTGATGAATTTTGGGATGATGCATTCGAAACCAACATGCCCTCAAGCCGACCTTAACACTTTGAGAGGGATGGTAGCTGATCCATGGCCTTGATGAGCACGGTCTCACCTCTTGAGACATGGGAGGGATAGAAACACATTGGAAGCCCTCAGCGTTGGAGCAAAGATCGACACTATGGCCATTTGGGGACCCATGAGAACCATCTTGTGGTGCCCAAACTAGATTTTGGGACATTGAGCCATTGAAAAAGATTTGAGGGCCAACCCTCAAAGGATGAATTTTAGATGCTTATACATCAAGTTTGGCACCTAGAAGCACAAATGCATGCGACATGGAGCTCAATGCATGGATGATGCCAACTTTCTATGCCCTACGACCCACACATGTGGGCAAATCATTTTATTTTTGGTCTAATCTAGTGGGTTGGTTTGCAACCCAATGCATCATTGTAATTTTACTTGAGATTTAGTGGCTTTTAGGCTAATTAGACATTGTTCCTCCTTATGTAAATAGAGGAGAGGATCATTTTGTTTCTCATCATCACTTGGACTTGTGAATTCGACCTCTTTGATGATTTCAAACTCTCGTTCTAATGGAAAAGATGTGGGTTAATTTCCATGGTTTTGATGAGTTGGGTTGACTCTTTTATAGGATCATGGGCACTTTCTTTCTTGGCCATCCCTTTGGAATCACGACACTTTGATGGCCCTATACTAAAACCAAGAATTTCTAAATTTCCTGATTCATTTCTAGCCTTTTCCATGTCATAAGCTTCAGTTTGAGTTGCATTTAGATTTCTAGGCTTTTTCCTTCTCAACTCCTAGGATGTGTCAACACCAAAAGCATCCAAATAAGAGCACAATCATTTTTTTTTCTTCGGAGGTTTAACATCTTGAGACATACTCTTCACCAAGTCATTAAATCTCTTGTTAAACTCCTCCATAGTTTCATTCTCATTCTTCTTGATAAAGATAATGGCATTGATCAAGTGCTTATCTTCTTTTTTCTCTCCAAACTTATCCATAAAGGCACTTATGATGGCTTCTAATGAGATAGAAGAGTTAGGAGGACGCTCAATGAATCAATCAAGAGAATCCTCTTCTATGGAGAGGACAAAGAGCCTTATGTTTACATTGTCATAGTTAGCAGTGTTACACCACTTAGTAATGCAAACATTGAAGTTCTTAACATGTGATGCAACACTAATGGCATTGTTACCTTGAAAAGAAGGCAACTTTTCAATAGATTTGTTAGGGATATT
The DNA here is from genome assembly GCA_034641835.2 of Pinus albicaulis. Lineage (NCBI taxonomy): Eukaryota > Viridiplantae > Streptophyta > Pinopsida > Pinales > Pinaceae > Pinus > Pinus albicaulis. The sequence goes on from CM076581.1 coordinate 1,668,973,252, forward strand.
GTGTGGATGGCCATTAATGTTAGTAAAGTCACAAGGAGCAAAAAGACCATTCATGATGTTTATCTCTACTTGTTCTTGAAAGAGAAAATGGATATCAGAAATAGTCTCTTGCCCAAGATTAGTAAGAAGTCTACTATGAGAGAGTCTATTTATCCTCACGAGCAAAAGGATCATTGATGATGTTTGGTTCTACTTGTTCTTGAAAGAGCAAATGGATATCAGAAATAGCCTCTTGCCCAAGATTAGTAAGATGTCTACAATGAGAGAGTCTATTTAACCTCACTCTAAAAATCCTTTTAGGCTCAAGAATATTGCTAACCAAACCATTTGGATTGCTCCTAGTGGAAACACTTACAAAATTTGAGCCAAGTGGAGTCACCACCTAAGTAGGAATCTAACTATAATCCAATATGCAAAAACCAAAGGTTAGTCGTATTCTAGGTACAAGAGCACTTGTCCCCGACAATGGTGCCAAAAGATGTTTCCGTCTCGCTTGCACACCTGGTTAGTGTGGGGAAAATCCTCCACCCCACAAGGTGTGACTTTGTGGCAAAGTAAGAGATGGGGCTGTCGCCAATTCCCAACTCTCTCTTAGTTAAAGCTAAGGGGGGTGGTCCCTAATGAAGGTTAGTGAATGAAATGTGAGTTTCTAGGAGATTGATTTAAATCGAAAGCTTATCAACAATAGTAAATTGATCCCACAATATGAACAAGTAAGGAGATATATGAGCAACTTTCAATAATTCATTCAAGAAAAATATGCCATCATAGATCAGTGCTTAAACAATTAATTGCTCAAAATAAATAACATGTACATCATGACAAGCAATCCTGCAAATGAGAGAATTTTAGATCAATAATGAAATATCACTTGGAAGATGGAAATATTGGAATGATATACTTGTAAAGAAATGCTCAAGTAAAAAAACAATATTATTCAATAATCACGAGCCCAAAAAGATACATGAAATAAAAACTAAGCAAGTAAAGTAAAATTTTCCAATATAGAGATCCACACTACTTGCAAAATGCTACTTTGAAAGAAAGATAACTTGCAAATGAGATTCAAAAGATCCAATAGAAGTATTGCTTGCAAAATGTAAATAGATGTTGCACTTGTTAGAGGAAATGCTCAAATGACAAGAGACAATGACATCAAGTAACATGAGACCATTCATCATAACAAGTACATGAAGCAAATAATATTGCAAGTAAATCTAAATGTACTCCAAGATGATTTAATTAGCATGAAATGCAAATCTATCTAATGTGGAGTGCAGTTATCTTGGTAAATTTTAAGCTAAATGCCTATCTAATGTATCCTTTCTGTCAACTATTTTGAAACAAGTCTCTAATGTGAGTTGTGGAGGGATACTTAGGAAAAGACAACTGAGGTTGTATTAAATTTTAACGATACCTCCCCTGGAATATCCAATCATTTGATGCCTCCAACGCTGCAAAGACTATGGCTTTGACGACTGCAAGGTCACCGTGTTAACCATAAGAGAGGGTCTATGTTCCTCAAGTTTGGGCGAGACAGAGGGTCCTAAAAGTCTTTCAAGCAAGCTTATGCTTGGAGGTAAATTAATTAAGGATGCAAGTTAACACTAAGGATACCTAAATGAGATGCATGTATAAATATTAGAGATTGTATTTCCAAAGAAAGTGAAATGAGATAAAACCTTCAAGTAACTGTCACCAATGTCTTTCAATGGAAATAAAATGTGAAACAATTGGCTTGGTGTAAAGATGTAAAATCACAAGTCCAAGATGTGTTGCTTGCAATGTAGTAAATTTGCTCAAAATGGAATAGCACAAGAAAATGTTTCAAGAAATAAGCATCAGTAACCAATGTGCTAGTGAATTGCACAAGTGAATGGAAATGGAAAAACGTAAACTAACTTCAAGCATGTGCTAGAATAGGACGAGCATAAATGCTATGTTAATCATGCATGAAATGAAATTAGTAAGTGCAGAAAATTAGAGAAACTATCTAAAAGATTAGATCAATTGACAGACCAAGTTTCTCCCTCTAAATGGAGAGAAGGAATGCCATGGGAAAGTTCCCAAGTTCCCACAAAAGGAAACTGCCTTTTTATTAGACTAGTTACAAGGAGATGATAGCCTCGAAAGGTCTCAACAACCTGAAGGAAGTCTTTACAATGAAAGCTTTTGACCATAGACTTTCCTTGATGAACAATTGATACAAATGAGGCCCAAGAACGGCCTTTGAAATATGAAAACTAAGAAGCTTGCTTTGCATACAAAAATTAGATTTTGAAAAGAAGAGAAATGCGCACAAGGCAAGAGAGGCTAAGCCTCCCTAAAGCCCACAGCCTAGAGGGAAAAATGCAGAGCTATAAAAGAACCCGACCTAGTAAAAAATGAGGTCTCAAAGAGCTCACGACCTTGTTGGAAAGCTGCCCAAAGAGTGCAAGAGGTTTTGCACAAGATATGTTGGTAGTTTTAGAGGGATCCTCCCTCAAACTTGCCGCCAAAATGGATTTGTATTTCTGCTCAAAAGGATGTAAAAAAAAATTGAAAATAAGTGGAGAGAGCATGCAAAAAGAGAAACAATAATTCACAGCTAATGTACAAGAGCTAGATCAAGTTAGGGGAGTACAACTCCATATTTGTCTAGTTTAAAATAGTGCTCTAAGTAGCTCATGTAATCTTTGAAAGCTCTACATTTTGATCAAGAGAAATATGAAATTTGAATTTTATATGATTCTAGTAGAGTAGAGGAAAAAGAAACTCCCCTCTTTGCTTTTCATTGGATGAAGTCCTTGGAGCCATAATCGATGGGTCCTTCAATTCTTGAATTTGAGAGTGAGTTGATCTATTTGAGATTTCTCCCACGCCTAAATAATCCTTCACAAAATTTCAAAAAAGTTTTCTACACACTTGGAAAGAGATATTAGCGTTCGTAAAAGAATTAAAGAAATACAATGGATGAGAGAATTGTTGAGAAATCTAGGGCATAGTAATTATGTGATTTCTCTTCTATTAGTAACTGCTTGTGAGTGCTTTTTACTTCTTTAGATTAGGATATTCTTTTACTTAGGTTATTATTGTTCTTCTTCATCAAACAATTACCGATGCACAAACCATAAAGAGATAAGAGACACAAAATATAGGCTATCAGCGAGGGCCAAAACCTCTCACTCTTTGAGAGGAAAACCCGAATAAATTCTTCTTCTTATAGAGATTCCAATTGACGAATACCAAGACCAAGACCCTTGACCTATTTACCTCTCCAAGAACAAGACACAAAGTTCCTTTGTCAATGATAGTCCATCTTCTACTCCTTCCTCCTCGACTTCTTCTTCAACCTTGGCTTGGTTTCAGCCTTCTCCCACTTCAGCGCCCTTGGAGGACTGCACCACTGATGCAACAGACTTTGGCCTTCATTGCTGCAATAAATTTCTCCTCTTCTTGGCCTTCACTGCTTCCATAGACTTTCACCTTTCATCGACCTTCATTGCTGCAATATATATGTCTGCAATTTCGTGTGTGTGGAGGTAAGATGGCCCACAAAACAGTCCCAAATCAACACAAAATACCTCGCTGCTCTTTCTTCCTTCCTTGCTGGTAACTCGGCTCCCTGAATGACCCTTGCACTTCAGACTGTGATCACCGAAAATCTGTGAAAATTTTTGAGCACAGAAATCCTACTGCTGTTGAAATTTGATGACTAAAAAGTTTCCTGAAATCCCAACCCGGTTTTAATTTCACCTTATCATTTCCATTCAGTTAAATGCCCTTTCCCATAAACTTCATTCAACATATAGAATTCTCGAAATGAATTTTTCAGATTAAAACACATGGGACTATCAACACATGCTGAAAATAAATATGGATCTAAACAGAACAACAACACATAAAAAAAATACACACAGATTTTTGGTCAACTTAGACCCATGCAAAACCCCTTCAATCTTCTCCAGGGAAAACCTGTTAGAGAGCTCTTCCAATTTATTTATCTTTCAAGTTCAGGAAAAATGCATTTGTAGACAAAACAAAACAGCAAGATACAACTTATCTCTTCAGCCCAAAACTCCTCGATTTCCATGCCACTTTGCCTCGATTTCCGTGCCCACTTGAAGCTGAAACATTATTGTACGGATTTCGTACGGACTGTACAAATTTGTTTGCTCAAAAACTAATCTCGAACTACGTGCAACTCACAGTATTAAATGTTGTTCGTACTGTACCTTCTGCTGTCTTCTATGCCTTGAATTCCGTGCCCAACTTTGCCCAAAAATCACTCCTTCAACTTGCTGCAACAAATTTCTCTTTCAGAACTTTTCTCCAGCTCTCAGCCTCCTTTCTCCAATATGCTCATGAAGAATGAATGAATTCTGTCTCTCTTTTCTTTTCCCCCTTTTGTTTCCCTAAATGACTTTTGGGCAGCCTTAAGATCTAATGGCTCAGATTCATTTAGATCAAGGGATGAGAATAAATGTGTATTTGATTCTCACTTTCTATTTTTTAACTTACCCATTAAATAAAGTACCCACATTGTACTTTATGTCTAAAGTCACTTTTCCCTTTATAATCTAATATTGACTTTATCACTTATAAAGTCACTTTCACTTTATAATTTAATATTGACTTTACCACTTATAAAGTCACTTTCATTTTATAATTTAATATTGACTTCACCACTTATAAAGTCACTTTCACTTTATAAAGTCACACTTAGGAAAATAATTATTTTGGACACTTTTCCCTAGGTAGAGACTAACCCATGGGAAACCACTTGTCCAAGGTACATTAAAAATCAACAACTACTAAATATTGATTTACTTCTCTTACTTGTTTTATTATACACAAGTTAATTAACTAAAATATTTAGAAAGACTTCGAAGTAAATACAACTAGCAGCCTACACAAATATAGATCATTTATTGAACATCATGCACATATGACAAAGGACATGCAAATTTTTCGGACAAATGTCCCCAGAAAAACCCAATGCGGGAAAACTGGTGCAACAGATATGAGGGTTTATTATTATTAAGCAACAATATTCCAAGTACATCTAGGGTGCCACAAACCGGCTTACCCAACAGAGAAAACCTTGGCTATAGAGAAAAATGTGAGATAAACCTCACCCTTGCAAGTCTCGACTTATCCAGATGGGCAACTAGTGAAACCCCAGCTAGCTCTACGCAGTCTTTACGCTGCTACTGTGTAAGGCTGCGTGGCCCTGGTTGAGGGACTGCGTCACCCTAGCTCTGTGCTGATCAGCTTCTCCTGGAATCTGGTTTTAGCCTTGTCGGCTTAGAAACCTCGATCTCCAGTGAATTTCAGACTTTCCCTTGGAAGCTCTGCGTTGCCCTTGCGTGGGCATGCATCACCCTTTCTAGGGTCTACGTCACACCCTCTAATGGTTGCGCTGCCTCCATTGCGTCTCTGCTGCCCTTGCTTTGCGTTGTACTCTTGGTCCTCTGACCATTCACTGCATCTGCCCCTCACTGCTTCTCTGAATCACTTAGATCTGATCTTCATCCAAGCACTGCTCCGTCAGAAGAATTCGATCTCTTAGATTTTGTGTGTGTTCTCCAACTGACCCCAAGCCCTTTCTTTATACTTTTCTTGTTGAGAAATCAATGACCGCGATCTAATCTCTAATCAACTGCTAAGATTAGAAGTAGCTTAATCCACATCACTTAGAATGTTCTCATCACATGTTTAAATTAATTCACTTTAATTTTTTAATTTTCCTAAGTTAGACTTAGGGTCTTCATTAGAAAATTTAATTATTTGAATAACTTCTACACCAGATGGAATTTCTCGAAATGCTTTCTGGGTCTTGGAGATCTCATATGTTCCAGCCCCTCCACAAAGTTTCGGAGCTAGAGCACATCCGATGCTACCCCAAAATCTCAACACTCCCTCTTATCGAGGAGTGTGCTCTAGCAATACTTCCACATTGAAGTATTGCCCTGATCTCTGGCATCGGTCTTTGCGTTGATGCTTGGCCTGCTGCTCTTCATCCACTGCGCTGCTACTCTCTGTACTGTTGCCCATGTCACTGTCACTGACACTGCCACATCTGTACTGCAACTCCCTCTAAAATTGCTGCATCATATTGCCAACTGCTGCACTACAACTCAGTTGCTAAGAAGTAAGAAACTGAAGGACCTCCACTCAATCAATGACAGACAAGTCAGTCAGGCTGCATCTCATCATTGAAGCATTCTCTGCTGCTACTCTGCGCTATCCCTTTAGAGCCTCTGTGCTGCTGTCGCTCTTCACTGTGTAAGCACTGCCCCTTTGCGCTGCTGAAGTCTCATCAGCCTTTGCTTCTCCATGATCTTCTGCACCGATTACTCCAATCATCTTGCTACTGTCTTAAGGCTCCCGTAGGTCGTATGTGATCCAAGAGTTTGGGAACCTCAAGGATCCTACCTCACCATCTGTAGCTGCTCTACAGATCAATATCTCCCCCCCTCTTCTCTCGAGGCACATGAGCACTCATGGGCACATCATCCTCACTACCACTGTCCCCTCTAGTTGCTGCTACCTTGGAATTTGAAGATTCCTTGTCCTTCCTCTTAGGACAAGTGCTGGCGAAGTGTCCAAGTTCGCCACATCTGAAGCACTGGACCTTGGATAGGTCCTTCTTCTTCTTCCCTTATTGCCGCTATCCCTTTGATGCTAGGGTCGCATCTTCCTCCTCCTCCTTCACCTTGACACCTCCATTGTTGAATTCCTTCTTGGTCACCCTTCGGATCTCCTCCTGTCGAAGGATAGCCCACATGTCACCCCAATTTGGGAGTTGTACTCTGCCCAAAATGCTTTGGACAAAAGTCTCCCACTCATCAGTGACTGCATTCAGGGCAGTCCTCACCAAGAGCCCTTCATCCGGAGTTGCTCCCATGGCAATCCACTGATCTCTGATCGTCTGCAATCTAGAGATGAAGGGATCAATCTCCTCTTTCTTGTGCATTTGGAACATCCTCATCTGGTTCTCTAGAAGCATCTTTTGTTGGACAGAGCTACCTTGATACAACATGGTCAAAGCTGTCCACATCTCATGTGCTATCCTCTTCTCAGCAATGTGTGGGACCACGTGATCCTTCACCCAATCCATGATCAAGCGCTTTGCTCGCGCTTGATTTTCGTTGAACTTCTTCAGAGCGTCCACATCAGTCGGCACAGCTAGGACATTTTCCGCATGGTCTCTGATATCATACTCCTCTAGGACTGGGATTCTGGCCTTCCAGATCGCAAAGTTGGACACACCATCCAACCTATCTTGTTCTCTCTGTTCGTACGGGGCCATCTCTGCTCAAAAGTTGTCGAAGCGAGTACTCTTCTCCCTTTTACTATTGCTACACTCAACATAAGACCAGATCTGGGTTTCTTGGCGATAAAAACCCTCTAGAGATACTGCTCCCTCTCACAACTGATTTCCCTCCCAGAAATCGTTCGCCAATTCTACTGAATCAACCCTCTACGACCACCCTCCTGATCGAATCTCAGACTTCTTGGCGAAAGGCTGCCGAGGAACTGTTTCTCCTCACTTTGTCACCTTTGATAGGCACTGTTTTGCACCGATAGAACCGATGCCTCAGCAACAACTTCTGAAGACCCAAAACCGCACTTCCAGCCCTGGAAAATTGCACAACATTGCTCTTTGGACTGCATCACCGTCCTGGTGCTGCATCAGCCTCTGCGTGAGCAGACTGGCTCAACGTCCCTCTCCTGGTATTGCATCAGCCTCTACGTGAGCAGACTGGCTCTGCGTCACCTTTTTGGAGCTGCATCAGCCTTTGCATGAGCAGACTGACTTTGTGTCACCCTTGCAGGGTCAATGCTATCCCTCTGGTGCTACGCTGCCTTCTTCCGGATCTGTGCTGCTGCAGCTGCCCTTCCCGCAGCAAACATCTTTAGTCCCTTTGCTGATGGTTTAGCTTGATCTGCAATGCTGTGATACCATGTGAAAATTTCCGAGCACATAAATCCTACTGCTAAATATTGATTTACTTCTCCTACTTGTTTTATTATACACAAGTTATTTAACTGAAATATTCAGAAAAAACTTTGAAGTAAACACAACAACCTACACAAATACAGATCATTTACTAAACATCACGCACATATGACAAAGGACACACAAATTTTTCGGACAAATGTCCTCGGAAAAACCCAATGCGGGAAAACCGGTGCAACAGATATGAGGGTTTATTATTATTAAGCATCACTATTCTGAGTACATCTAGGGTGCCACAAACCGACTTACCCAACAGAAAAAACCTCAACTACAGAGAAAAATGTGAGATAAACCTCACTATCGCAAGTCTCGGCTGATCTGGATGAGCAACTGGTGAAACCCCAGCTAGCTCTGCGCAGTCTCTACGCTGCCACTGCGTAACGCTGTATGGACATGGCTGAGGCACTGCGTCGCCTTAGCTCTGCGCTGATCAGCTTCTCCCAGAATCTGGTTTAAGCGTTGCCGGCTTAGAAACCTCGATCTCTAGTGGATTTCGGACTTTCCCTTGGAGGCTCTGGGTTGCCCCTGCATGGGCCTGCGTCAACCTCTCTAGGGTCTGCGTCACACCCTCTAATGGCTTCGCTGCCTCCTCTGCGTCTCTGCTGACTTTGCTCTTCGTTGTACTCTTGGTTCTTCGACCAATCACTGCATCTGCCCCTCACTGCTTCTCTGAATCACTCAAATTTGATCTTCGTCTGAGTACTGCTCCGTCGTAAGAATTCGATCTCATAGATTCTGTTTGTGTTCTCCAATTGACCCCAAACCCTTCTTTGATACTTTTCTCGTTGACAAATCAACGACCGTGATCTAATCTCTAATCAATGACTAAGATTAGAAGTAGTTTGATCCACATCACTTAGAATGTTCTCATGACATGTGTAAATTAATTCACTTTAATTTTTTAAATTTTCCTAAGTTAGACTTAGAGTCCTCATTAAAAAAATTAATTATTTGAATAACTTTTACATTAGATGGAATTTCTCCAAACGCTTTTTGGGTCTTAGAGATCTCATATGTTCCAACCCCTCCACAAAGTTTCGGAGCTAGAGCACATCCGATGCTACCCCAAACTATCAACAAAATCTACCTCTGAAATGAGGCCGAGCACCCCTATTTATAGTTGTTTTCCTCTGTAATTAGCCGACATGAGTGTATGTGAGCTGATATGTCCTTTGGAGGGTTTATATTATTTCTTTTTAAAGCCGACTTAAGGAGGAGACTTTGCTTGGTCTTGGAGGGCTACTTGACATATTCATTGACTCATATACGAATATAATATGCCCAGGAAGGGTCCTTCATACATGACATTGACTCAATTTGACTTGATGACCAATCCTAATTACTCACAATGAGAGTCAAACTAAAAATAAAATTCCTTGCTCATGAAACCCATGAGACAAGCATTACAATAATAATTTTATTTTTCTTCTTTTCATCAATTATATAAAATCACAATTACACGTCATTATGAAGACCAAACCTAGTTACATTTTTCAACCTCCCTCTTAACTAGGGAGGTATTCATAATGGTACTTGGTCATTCTCAATCTGAAGAATTTCTCATAAGAAGAGTCAGATTGGTAACCCATCTATATAGCATCATATCAATCAACATTGTCACATAGCAAGGCCTTGACTAAGAGCTCTATCTCTCCACGAGATCCGAGCACAATGCTAGCGAGACCAGTGATGTATAGACACCCTCATCATTGTCTCTCTCGGAACATACTCCACCCAGGTTCTCAGGTTGTGTTCCACTAGGACTATTCTTATCTTGGATTCCCAATCCTCAAAGAATATCGGTCCTCAACGACTACTCTTATTTTGGATGCCCTAATACATCCTCAAAGAGCATCAGATGCCAGATGTTTCCCAATCCTCCATTCTGTCTTCCCAAGTGAAGACAAGAATGATGTGTCTATCTCTCCCTCTTAATTAGGGAGGGAATATCTATTCCAGTAAATGAATGTACTCATTCCTATGGAAGGAATGTACCTAAGCTCCCTCTTCGCTTAGGAATTTCTAAGTTTTTTCCAGGTAAGAAACTTGTTTCCAGGCTCTCTCATAATTAGGGACCTACAACAGCTCCTTAGGTGGAGATGATGGGACAACCAGCTGCTTGAAGAACTCCTCTTCAGGATGTCATGAATTTCTTTTCGTTATTTAGGAGTCTTCATGTTTGTGACTTCTACATAGGGCACGACCATCCATCACTTTCATTCATGAGTCAGCCATGTCATCATCGAAAAGTGATCCATTAGTCCATATCTGGCCTTCCTTTATGCCATGCTGCTTTCTTCATGCCATGTTTACTTAAGGATCTTTCATCCTACTACATGTGCATCGGTGGTGGTAGATATCCACAGTGTGAAAATTTTTGAATTTAACAAGCAGAAATCCTACTGCAATTAACTGATTTGCATTTCCTACTTGTGTTTTTCAATTAACAAGTTATTTACAAAATTCTTTAGTAAATATTAATGCAAATACACTGCAGCTGACACCAATATACAGATCAAGTACTAAAAAATAAGATGAGACAATCAAACAAAAGACACACTTATTTTTGGACTAAACGTCCCTTGAAAAACATAATGCGGGAAAACAAGTGCAACATATATGAGGGTTTTATTATTAAGCAGATTTTTGAATACAACTAGGGTGCCAAATCCGGCTCACCCAACAGAGAAAAATCCCGACAGAAGTACCTCTATCTGGAGACAAATATTTTGGCTGATCCAGCAGTTGAATGATCAAACCCCACAGGTGACTGCGCTGTCCCCAGTGCTGTGCAACAACAACTGCTCCCAGCTCTGCACTGAGACTGCGTCACCCCCTCTAGGAGTTGCGTCACCCTCCTCGCGAGTCTTCCCCGACTAAGAAATCGATCTGCTGAATTGTTGTTCGATCTACCTCACAGAAACTCCAGCCCTGCCTCTTCAGTGAATGCGTCACCTCTCCAGGTTCTGCGTCACTCTCTTAGGTGCTGCACTGTCTCTCCTTGGTGCTATGCTGCCTATTGACAATGTATTCTCGGCCTTGGACTGAAGTCCCACTGCTGAACTTCCTCTCTCTGCACTAGAACTCACTCCGCAATTCTCAGCAAACCCTGCTCCATAATTTCGACTTAGCTCAAGTGCTGCTCTCTATGTGTGTGTTCTCTAACCGACCCTTAAGCCTTCCTTTATACTTTTCCTGTTGAGAGATCAACGACTGTGATCAAATCTTTAATCAACGGCTAAGATTAAAACAAACTTGATCCTTGTCATTTAGAAGCTTCTCACCCACATTAACATTAATTCACTTTAATTATTTTAATTTCCTAAGTTTTAACTTAGGCTCCATTAAAAATAATTAATTATTTGAATAAAATGCACTCCGGGCGAAATTTATTCAAACAATTTCTAGGTCTTGGAGATCTCATATGTTGCAGCCCCTCCACAAAATTTTGGAGCTAGAGCACATCCGATGCTACCCAAAAATCAACACTCCATCTTAGCGAGGAATGTGCTCTAGCAATACTTCTCACCAGAAGCATCACCCTGATCCACTACATCGGTCCTCTGCGCTACTGATGCTCGACCTACTGTCCCTCATCCACTGCGCTGCTGCAATTTGTACTGCTGCCCATGACTTTGCCACTGTCACTGCCGCATCTGTACTGCAACTCTCTCTCAATATGTTGTATCATGCTGCCCATAGCCATGCCACTGCTAACTATTGCACTGCAACTCAGTTGCTGAGAGTTAAGCCACTGAAAGACATCCCAAATCCTGACATACTAGTTAGTCTGGATGCGCCTCGATGCTGAAGCTTCCTCTGTTGCTAATTTGTGCTGACTGTCTGATGCGACTGTTGAGATTTTGTGTATTCGGGGTAGCATCAGTTGTGCTCTAGCTCCCAAAATTTTGTGGAGGGACTAGAGTACACTTGATCTACAAGACCCATAAATGGATTTGATAAATTTCAAGCGGTGTTCAAGTTATTCAGATAATTAATTATTTTTAATGGATTTCCTAAGTCTAACTTAGGAAAATAAAATAATTAAAGTGAATTAATTAACACGTGCTGAAATTGTCGAAAGTCACATGGATCAAGCAGTCTTTTAATCTCAGCCATTGATGGATGATTTAATCTCGTCCGTTGAAGGGTTCAACGAAAAATTATAAGAGAAAGGCTTGAGGGTCAGTTGAAGACACACATTTTTGGTAGAATTGAGGAATAGATCTGGAATTCTAGGGCGGGTTTGCTAAAATTTTTTGGAAGAATTTCCTGCAGTGAGGGGTAGTATTGGCTGAGGGAATGATCTGATTCTAAGATCCAAGAGTCAGTAAGAGGCAAAGGAGCAGCAACAAGGACAACACAGAGAAGCAGCTATGCAGGACAACGCAGAGGCACTGGGAGGCTTGAGAAATTATGCAAAGGGTCTTTTAGGGCCAGCATTAGGATGTGGGACCCTTCTAGGGGTGACACAGTCCCTTTTGGTGCAGCATAGTGGCATTTGAGGTTAGCAGGGCTGACGCTGGGGCTGCAGGGGCAGCGTTGAGGGTTCCTAGGGTCAGATCTGGGTTGAATCCTGTAAATCCCGGTTGAGGGTGTGGATCAGTCAGATATTTGGCACTAGATCTTCAAGTTAGCTGCAGATTTGATATTTTTTATTCTGTGTCCGGTTTTCCAGATCTGGAACCTAGATTTACTGTACTCAGAACTACTTAATAATAAACCGTCATATCTGCTGCACTAGTTTTCCCGCTTTGGGTTTTTCCGGGGACTTATGTCCAAAAATCCATGTGTCACTTTGTTGCATGAGTGTATTATTCAGTAAATGATCTGCATGTGTAGGCTGTAGTTGTGTTTATTTTCGATATTTTCTGAATCTAACTTCTGGAAATAACTTGTATTAATTAAATCAAGTAGGAGAAAATAAACCAATACACTATAGTAGAATTTTCACATGGTATCAGAGCGATAGTAGATCAAGCTGAATCTCCAGCAATCAGTTGAAGAAATATTTTTTCTGCAGGGTGGCAAAAGAAGCAGTAGATCCAGAAAGGGCATCTTGACCGAAGGGAAAAGCAGATCCAGGAGACAGCGTTGAAGCTGCAGAAGGCCTCTAGGCTTACGCAGACCCTTCCTATGACAACGTAAGGATTGCGTCACCCAGTCTGGGGTTACGCAGTCCACTTTTGAGCAGCGCTGGGCCAACCAGGAAGACGTTGTCCAGTCACTTCTCCTGGTGCAGAAGAAGTTTGCCAAGATCCGAAAGCTGTGCTTTAGATCTTCAATAGTGCTAGTGGGGTAGAGATTCTGCAGGTGCAGAATTGTGCCTAGCTAAGGCAACAAAGGCGGGAGGAAGACAGTTATTCAGCGGATCTGAGCCAAACAGATCTGAGATTTGATCAGGAGGATCGGAGGATACTGTCCGTTTGAACTTTTGCGGAAGATTTCCAGGGGGGAAGTTAGTTTTCAGCAAGAAGTAGCTACTAGTGGGTTTCTAGTCACCAAGAAATCCAGATCCAGAGGGGGAAGTACTGTTTCTTCAGATCTGAGCAAAGATAGCTCGATATGGACTGAGGGATCAAGATAGATTGGATGGCATGTCCAACTTTGTTATCTGGAAGGCTAGAATCCTCTCAGTTCTGGATGAGTATGGTCTCAAAGATCATGCAGAGAAGACACTTGCTGTACCAACCGATGCAGATCCACTCAAGAAGTATGAAGAAAATCAAACGCGGACGAAGTGTTTGATCATAGACGAAGTCAAGGACCACGTGATTCCTCATATTGCTGGTAAGAAAACAACAAATGACATGTGGACAACCTTGGAGACGATGTACCAAGGATTCTCTGTGCAAAGAAGAATGCTTCTTGAGAATCAGATGTGGATGTTCCAAATGATGAAGGGTGAAGAGATAGATACATTCTTCAGACTTCAAGCTATCCGAGACCAACTGATTGGCATGGGTGCTAATCCAGATGAAGGGCTCCTAAATGCTGTCTCTGAAGAACGGGAAACGTTTGTCCAGAGCATTCTGGGAAGGGCAACGTTACCATCATGGCCAGACATTTGGGCTATTCTTTGCCAAGAGGAGATCAAGAGGATCACCAAGAAGCAGTCTATCAGTGGAGGAAGCGGATCAGCCAGAGTGAAGAAAGAAGAGGAGGAGGATGCAACCCTTGCATCAAGGGAAAAGAAGCAAGGGAAGAAGAAGAAGGACCTCTCTAAGGTCCGGTGCTTTCACTATGGTGATCTTGGTCATTTCGCCAGCAGTTGTCCTAAGAAGAGGACAAAGGAGCTTCTGATTCCAAGGCTGCAGCAACAAATGATGATGGCTTTGATGATGTTGCATCCATGAGTGCTCATGCACCTCGAGAGAAGAGGTGGGGTGACATGGATATATAGAGTATTTGTTGAGATTTTGTGTATTTGGGGTAGCATCAGTTGTGCTATAGATCCCAAATTTTGAGGAAGGACTAGAGTCCACCTGATCTACAAGACCCAGAAATGGATTTGGGAAATTTCATCTGGTTTAGGAGATATTAAATTAATTAATTATTTTAATGCATTTCCTAAGTTGAAACTTAGGAAAATAAAATAATTAAAGTGAATTTAATTAAACATGTGATGAAATTGTCTTAAGTCACACGGATCAAGTTTTCTTTTAATCTTAGCCATTGATTAAAGATCTAATCTTGGCCGTCGATTTGTTACTGAGAAAAGTATAAAGGAAAGGCTTGGGGTCATTTGTAAGACACACAGAGGCAGAGCACTAAAGTTAAGCTGAGATTCTGGGGGAGGGTTGCTAAGAATTCTCAAGTGTTTCAGTTGTAGAGAGGGGAATTTAGACCAAGGGTATGATCTGATCTCGGGGTCTAGAATACACAAGAAGCAGAGAAGAGATCAGGAAAGACAACGTAGAGGAAGGCAGTAGCAACAGTAGCAGACGGCAGCAGTAGTGGCAGCAGATGGCAGCAGTAGTAGCAGCAAGGACAATGTGATCTTTAGGAAACCTTTTAGGGGTTACGAAGAGACCCTTAGGGGCAGCGTAGTGACAACGCTAAGCATTTGGAGGCCTTCAAAGGTTGACGCAGTGTCTTTCAGGGGCAGATCTGGGGTTTCTAGGCCTAGATCTGGCTGAGTTCTGTAAATCCTGTTTGAGGGTGTGGATTAGTCAGTATTGTTGGTCTTAGATCAGCTAGGTGCTGCAAATCTAGAGTTTTCTCTGTAGGGTTTTCCAGATCTGGAACCCAGAGTTGTGTATTCAGAAATATTCTTAATAATAGAGCCCTCCAGCAGCCAGAGACCGATTTTCACACATTGGGTTTTTTCGGGGACAGTTTGTCTAGAAATAACTGTGTCACTTTGTCTATGTGTGCATGTGCTTATTCTAGATCTGAATTGGTAGAGATCTGTTATGTGTTTTGCTTTGATGTTAACTTGAATTTATTCAGTTGATAACTTGTATGAGTACGAGAAGCTTAACCGGATTAATAGAAATAATTTCTGCATAAGAATTAAGATTCAAAAATTTCTACAAGTATCAGAGCAATTGCAGATCTAGAAGGGTCACCAGCTGAAGAATTTGAAGGATCTAGCTACAGAAAGAAGCTGGAAAGGTAGCAGAAAAGTAGATCTGAAGGGACAGTGCAGTTTTCAGGAGCAGACTCACATAGAGGGAAGGGTGACGTTGTCCAGCGCTGTGTCCTAGCAAGTCCACGCAATTACTGTGCAGAGGCAGCTCAAAATAACGTTGGTTGGGTCTGAAGCCAGCCAGTGTGATTAAGGTCTGAATCTGTCAGATCCAGAAAAAGTTTGCAGAAAAGTTGCAGAAAATTCAGAAGAGTTGGCGGGGTTAAATTTCTGAAGTTTTTAGATTTTTAGCCTTAGCACAAGTGACAAAGTTTGGGAAGAGATCAGCTTCTCGGAGAGTTTCTTGCCAAAGAAAACTTGCAGTTTGGTTAGAGGATTAAAGAAGATGTTGAGTCATAGTTGATTTGGTAGATTTCCAAGGAGGGAAATCAAGTGTCAGAGGGAGCAGAGGGTTCACAGTTCGAAAAGGACCCTAGATCCAAGATCTCTAGCATAGAGAAGAGGAGCCCCGACACATTTTGAGCAGATGGCTCCTCATGGAATGCGTGATCAAGATAGGCTAGAGGGCCTCTCAAACTTTTTGGTATGGAAAGCTAGGATCCTGATTGTCCTAGAGGCATATGGTCTAAGAGATCATGTAGAGCAGACCATGGCCACGTCGATAGATGCGGATCCCCTACGGAAGCATAGAGAAGCTGTTGGGCATGCCAAGCAGCTGATAATGGACAATATCAAGGATCATATTGTGCCACACATAGCTGAGATGAGGACAACTAATGAGATGTGGAAGGCCTTGACTTCGCTATATGAGGGAAAATCAATCCAAAGAAAGATGCTGTTGGAGGCCCAAACGAGGTCATTCATGATTACCAAGGGAGAAGACATCGAGCATTTCCTCTTTCGATTGCAGTCAATCAGGGATCAACTGATTGCAACAGGTGCAACTGTAGATGATGCAGTGATAGTCAAGATTGCCCTCAATGCAGTCACGGATGAGTGGGAAACCTTTGTCCAAAGTATCTTGGGCAAAGCGGACCTCCCAGATTGGGACAGCTTGTGGTCGATCCTGCAGCAAGAAGAACTACGAAGGTTCACCAAGAAGCAGCACAACCCTGCGTTGAGCAAGGATAAGAAGGAAGAGGAGGAAGATGCAGCCTTGGCATCGAAGAAGCAGCCGAAGAAGAAGAAGGATCTTTCTAAGATCAAGTGCTTCCAGTGTGGCGAAATGGGACATTTTGCTAGCCATTGTCCAGAAAAGAAGAAGGACAAGAAAGCATCTTCTTCCAAAGCAGCGGTGGAAAATGATGGGTCAGGGGATGATGTAGCCATGAGTGCTCATGAACCACGGAGGTGGGGTGACATGGACATGTAGAGGAGCTACATGGAAGTAAGGCGGGATCCTTGAGCAACTCATCTCTTGGATCACAAGCGAGCTACGACAGCCTTAAGATAGTAGCGGGACAAGTGGTGCAATGGGTGCATAGATCACAGATGAGGCACAAACGGGGAGCGGATACGGAGGCTGGGAGGAGCCGACGCGACGGTATCGTAGAAACGGTGGCGGCACGAGAGGCGTGCGGCCGGCAATGCGGTGTAGTGCGCTTACGCGGTGTTAGAGCTGCGCGTAGGAAGCCCCGGAGGACAACGGTGCGGCGCGACAACGTGATAGATTTGGCACTGGCGATGTGAGTTTAGTAGTCTTAGAGGGAGTACGATTACGCGAGACGGCTGTAGTTGCGCATCGTTCTTTAGATGCCAGCACAGCTCTGTAGCCTATGGAGCTTTAGTGATGAGGATGCAGCCCATAAGACTTGTTTGTCAAAGATTGGGCAGGAGATTCAATTGTTACTCTCAACAACTGAAGTTGCGTCTGGCAGATCAGGTCAGTGAGTCTTGTTGACAACACGGTGCAACATATTGAGAGGAGGCTGAATTTGTGGTTGTAGTGGCGATGGCGAGTCATGGGCAGCAGCGGAGATAGCGACGATGGTGTAGAGTTGAGGTGGCGAGGTCCAAACCCCGACCTTACGGAACCAGTGCCCAAAATCATGTAATGCATAAGTGTGATGTATTGCTAGAGCACACCTTTGATGCTAAGAGGGAGTGTCGAGATTTTGTGTATTTGGGGTAGCATCAATTGTGCTCTAGCTCCCAAATTTTGAGGAAGGACTAGAGTTCACCTAATATACAAGACCCATAAATGGATTTGGGAAATTTCATCTGGTTCAGGAGATATTAAATTAATTAATTATTTTAATGGATTGCTTAAGTTAAAACTTAGGAAAATAGAACAATTAAAGTGAATTTAATTAAACATGTGATGAAATTGTCTTAAGTCACACGGATCAAGCTTTTGTTTAATCTTAGCCATTGATTAAAGATCTAATCTTGGTCGTTGATTTGTCAACGAGAAAAGTATAAAGGAAAGGCTTGGGGTCATTTGTAAGATACACAAAGGCAGAGCACTGAAGCTAAGCTGAGATTCTAGGGCAGGGTTTGCTAAGAATTATCAAGTGTTTCAGTTGCATAGAGGGGAATTTAGACCAAGGGGATGATCTAATCCCGGGGTCTAGAATACACAAGAGGCAGAGAAGAGATCAACAAAGGCAGCGCAGAGAAAGGCAACAGCAACAGCAGCAGACGATAGCAGCAGTAGCAAGGACAGCGTGATTTTCAGGAAGCCCTTCAGGGATTACGCAGAGACCCTTAGGGGCAGCGTAGTGATTGCATCACCCAGTCTGGGGTAACGCAGTCCCTTCCAGTGACAGCGCTAAGCATTTGGAGGCTAGCCAAGGCTGACGCAGAGCCCAGCAGGGGTTTCAGAGGCTGACGAAATGTCTTTCAAGGGCAGATTTGGGGTTTCTAGGCCTAGATCTAGTTGAGTTCTGTAAATCCCATTTGAGGGTGTGGATCAGTCAGTATTGTTGGTCTTAGATCAGCCAGGTGCTGCAAATATAGAGTTTTCTCTATAGGGTTTTCCAGATCTGGAACCCAGAGTTGTGTATTCAGAAATATTCTTAATAATAGAGCCCTCTAGCAGCCAGAGACCGGTTTTACCACATTGGGTTTTTCCGGGGACAGTTTGTCCAGAAATAATTGTGTCACTTTGTCTATGTGTGCATGTGCTTATTCTAGATCTGAATTGGTAGAGATCTGTTATGTGTTTTTCTTTCATGTTAACTTGAATTTATTCAGTTGATAACTTGTATAAGTAGGAGAAGCTTATCCGGATTAACAGAAATAATTTATGCATAAGAATTAAGATTCAAAAATTTCTACGATATCCACTATCCATGGAAACCAAGTGGTTGGATCCTTGTTAGGTCTGGGGAGTACACTTAAGAAAACTCCTCAACACTTAATTTGTCAACCCGGGGGATCCGTAAACTTAGAGACGAAGCACAGGAAATGCCAGAGATGGTATGAATCTTCCTAATA
This sequence comes from Pinus albicaulis, assembly GCA_034641835.2. Lineage (NCBI taxonomy): Eukaryota > Viridiplantae > Streptophyta > Pinopsida > Pinales > Pinaceae > Pinus > Pinus albicaulis. Next base: position 1,668,992,286 of record CM076581.1, read on the forward strand.
TAAATCCCTACTTTCTTTAAAGGAAAGATTGCAGAATCAAATTAAAAAGAGAAAAAGGCAACTTGAACCATCAAAATAATCTAAGACTGGAACAAGGAAGAATGCATTTGCAAGAGGGAATTAAAGATAAAAGGCAATCACTCTAGCTAATTATTGTTTAACTATTGAGTGTGTGTTTTTCTTTAGCAGAGACACTTAGCAATCTCATCAGATTGGCCCTTAAACTTGCTCCTTTAGAGATTTCCTTCTTGCGCTAATCTTTCATGCACTATCGCAGTCTGCTTGCACTAGTGCAGGAATAGAGATTTATGCATAAGGTATAAATGGTGTCTTTACTAAAGGCTTTTTACTTCATGCAAGGGCTTGAACTTTTCCAGGTTTAAAGCACTCCAATCCCGTGGCAAGAAACTAGTTCTTGCACCGGATCAGAGCTTCCTGCACTTAGCATTTAATTTTTAAAATGAGTGCTTAATTATTGCAAGTGCTATTATACTGTTAAATCAAATTGCATTCATAAAAAGTGAATGTTTCTGTTCTTAATAGAGTGTAGGAATAAAGAAACAATCAATCTACATTTATCCTGTCATAAGCATTTAATGAAAGAAAGAAGATTGCGGGAAGTAGACTAAGAGGGCTTGCTGCATCACACCAACGTGCACTGGTGTAGGTTCATTTCTCCTGCTTGGACCAGGTGGGGAAAACCAATCAAACAGAATTGCAGAAAAGGAGATATCACACCAACGTGCACTGACGCAGGGTTATTTCCCCTGCTTGGACCAGGCGGGGAAAACCAATCAAACATAATTGCAGAAAAGGAGATATCACACCAACGTGCACTGGGGCAGGGTTATTTTTCCTGCTTGGACCAGGCGGAGGAAAACCAATTTGAAATCAAGTGCAAGAAAGGAAATTACCGGAAAAGGAAATTTATCTACTTCACACAACGGATCCGCTTTTACTCAGACATGAATGCATGTGCTTAAAATTAAATCACACTTGACAATGTAAACACAAATTACAGGAAAAAACGGGAAATGGGGTAAACTTGTTGGGTTGGCTGGGCCCTAGCCAACTAGCGCGTTTCCCTTTTAAATAAAAACGCTGCTCAGTACCTTAATCAATTCATCAGCTCAAATACAGAAATGCAATTTGGGAAACATGAGGCGGAGCTCCCTTTTATTAATTCATTGAGGCAAGTACATACATTATACATTGTCCAACCCAGATTCGGGTGATAACAAAATACAGCAACCTGCTATCGCCTCTCTGGCTATGTCTCTGTTCTCTTCTACTATCAAAAGCTTTCCCCCCTATTCCTATTTACTTTCTACATTATATAGATCTTTGGCCAAAGGCCAAAATAGATCATTCAATCGATTACATAACCAAACGCAGAATTTAGCTTTTCGGCCTTCAAAATTAGACAGTTAGCAAAATTGGCCGTAGCCAATCCCTAGCTTTCGTCCTTCACAGATTCGGTCTCGGCTGCCTTTGGATCGATCTTGCTGTCGTGGCTTAAGCTGCTCAAAACGAGGCGATGATCAAGGAGGTTCGGATCTGCTGCAAGGATTTGCTGTGCTGGCAACGGTGCAAGATCCGATCCTGCATTAGGATGAGCGGTCATGGTAAGTACTCTAACTACCAAATAAACATTGGAGATATCGATAAGTTACAAAGAGTGATTAAAAGTAAGAAATCATGTAATAAATGATTAATTAATGCTAAGTTGAATTAAAAGTATGAAAAATAAAGTTTATACGAAATATGTCACCGTGCTTGGACTAGTGCAAAATGAAGGTGCATAAAAGAGGTAAAACAGAGGTAAATGGTTATGATTTAGGAAGGGGAAATTGACAAAAAGAGAGCAAATTAGGGGGCTAACATCCTCCCATCCCTAAGCTGTTGTGTGTCCTCACACAACTCTTTACCTTTGCAAAAAACCTTCAAAACTTTGAGCATTGCAACTCAATCCTGCTCTGACAAACTGACATCAGCCTACAATGTTTCAGACTTCTTCTTTCTGATGTTCTTTAGTTTCTTTGTCACCTTTTTAAGTCGCTTGAAACATCGCGCAGTTCGGTACTTCCAAACTCTAACTTCTCCTTTCTTTTTCTGGATCTCCGCAGGTAATTCTTCTTTACTCTGTTCTTTATTCTCCTGCACTTTAGCTATGAGATGTTCTAAGTTCTGCACTTGAAGCTCTAGTTCAACTATCCGAGCAACAAGAGTTACCAAATCTTCTTCTTCTTTTGTCTCGACAGGGGCTGTGTCTTCCTCAGGGACCTCAGTATCCCTCATGGTTTCAGCAAACACTTCTTCCTCTTCTTCTTCTTCTTCTTTTTCTGGTTCTTCTTCTTGCACTGGTGCAGAAGGGTATTCAACATCCTGTGGGGACTGTGGTTCTTTGCCTGCACCAGCTTCTTCATTCTTTTTCCGGGCACTTTTAATGAAATCGGCCAACAAAGTGTCATCTTCGACCTCTACAAAATTTTCTGCGTCCGCAAGGACTGACAGGTTGTCTTCTTTGGGGGTCTGTGCCTGTACTGGTGGCGTAGAAGGAGTCTCTTCAACAGGTGCACTAACTGTCTTCTTATTTGGAGATGGGGCCCTTTCTTCTGTTGATTTTTCAGGTCGTTTCCTTTTTGCACTGGTACAAGAAGGACTCCCCTTTACATCATTACTTGTATCCTTGCTTGTGCTAGCGGGGTCCTCTGTCTCCTTTCCAGCAGTCGTCTTTTTATGTAGCTGTTTTAACAACGCCTCCCAGGTCATGCCTTTAACTTCTAATTGTTTCTGGACCAAAATCTTTATTAGGCCGTGGTGATATAACTTCTTATCGGCCTAGTCTCCCCGTCCGTCTCGCACACCCTTGGCCATTTTTTCCAAGCTCTTAAGCAAATAATGAGGGAAATTAATCCTCCACCGGGCGTGCCGGCCGGCGTCGAAATGCTGCAACATCCTAAAATGGTACACAAAAGTGAGGGAGTACCTTCCCTCACAGGTTATGAATTTCTGTAGGATGAAAAGGAGGTCCCGCTACTGTCCCAGCAGCGGGCACTGCGCGGAATTCCTTTCTTCCAATCTACCTTCATCTTTTTGTCGACGACGAAACGCTGCCATCGCTTCCTTTCTAGTTTCTGATTTTTAAACCACTGCTCACCAGTATTTTCCAAGCTTGGCGCTGCTGCTATAAACTCTTCCGTAACCTCAAATTTTAGAGGCCCAATTTTTACTCGGCCATTTTTGAAACTTTTGGCAAACTGTAGGGCCACTTCACGGTTGTGCCCGTCAAACTTTTGCAAGAATTGAAGAAAGCCTGAGTCTCACAATAGTGCAAGACTATTGCGATACTCAGCAGTCTGTTCTACCCTACTGAGAGACGAAGGTTCGCTTCGAATAGGCGACATCACTGCTTAACAATTATGAACAGTCAAGAATTTACATGCAACACCAGGAAAATTGGTTCTTATAGATAGGGATCTAATCGTCCACCATCCCTTCCATCTTATCACCCATTCATTCCACTGAAATAGCCGTGGATGTGCGGCATCTTTGAGATCGTCTTGGACTGGTGCTTGCAACGGCGTTTTAACGGCTAGGTGAGGTAATCATTACAAGTGAAAGACATCTAGGATTATGGCGGAAAGGGGCAATTATATCCAAGAAACAGTTAAACACTTCCGCACTCCTTCATAATTAAAAAAAAAAGAACTTTAGCGTTCATTAAAAAATGATCATGATCCTTAACTTAACAACATCTTGTACTTTAAATAATTTTCTTCTAGTTAATATGATAGCACAAGTACTCATCGACTAAGTGAAAGGATTTCTTATAAACTTTCATGATGACCACTTTCCTATGACGTATGCCATGAAAAGAACAAATTGTACTACGTTTTTGACAGGTTGTCTGCTTGCACCGCTTAAACTATGCTATTCTGCTGGTACCATTCTGCTTGCATTATTATATAGGACGACATGCTTGCACTTGTGCAAGAATAATATCTGAAAAAAGAACAGGGAATTTAAGTAAAATATAGGCTATACTTCCAACATGGCTTCCTCAACTTATACTGGAAATTTGCTTCGCCTTTTCTTGATGCTTCAGAGCATATCCTTTTGCTCTTTGTGCGCGAGATCCTGCAATGAATTCATGAGGGAACAATGAAGTGGGAAAAGGAAAATTTCAGAATGGGAAGGAATTCTGTTACAGGGATTCCATGAATAGTACCACAAGAGGGGATAAACAGAAGTGGGATAGGGAAAAAAAAATCAAGGGTAAAGTGGGGATTTTACGAAACTGGCAGGGTAAATTCAGATGAATATGGGAAGGTTAATCATTCTGGGATTGAAGAAGAAAACTGAGGGAATATTACAAAAGTGGAATATGAAGAAAGACAGAAAATTTTCTGGAAGGTTTGCTTGTACTGGTGCAAGAAAAAATAATTGCAGTGAGAATTAAGCACTACATGAATAAAAATATCCATGCTAATTACCCCAATTGTATAAAGGTTGGTTCTACTGAACCTGCTTTTACTTGGTGGTCACTAGCATATCTAAAGATCAAGCAGCATTCTATTTTTAGTAGAAATTTTTTATCTTCCTACTAGCAAGTTGGTTTTCAGGTTGATCCTTCTGCGATCATGTCAGCAAACTGATTTTCATAATTACAAGAAAATATTTTTTCTTTACTTTTTATTTAAATTTTTTGTATTTAATTTTTTTTTTTTTTTAAGAATAAGAAGAATTCATGTTTTCAAAAGGTTGGTATTACCATTCACCACTACCATCCAAAATTGTTGTTGGACTTGCTATGTAAAATCTTTCCTGGAAAGTGCCTGAAAAATACTTCTTTAATCTGTGTCAATTTACCAAGAATACTAAATTTTTTCCATCAATAGTTTTAACTTCTATTGCTCCATTCTCGAATACTCGAATCAATTCATAAGGTCCCATACAATGTGTACGAAACTTCCCTTTAAAATTTTTAAATCTAGAATCATAAAGGAGCACCGAATCACCTGGTTGGAATTGCTTTTTCTCAATAGACTTGTCATGCCACCTTTTGTGTTGCTACTGAATCAGTATCTTCTGTTGAACAACATCCCTAGGAAATTGATCTAACTCATTTAATTGGAGAAGACGCGGTTGCAGCTCGTGAGAGATCTAGTCCTAATCGAATTAGAAGTTCTGAAGTTTTGATCTCTGATTTGTCTGTACGTACCCGTTTGGCATATACCAGCTCATATGGTGTATGTCCCGTGCTATTTCTCCAAGTGGTTTTGTATGCTCACAAATCTTCTGGTAATCTTTCAGCCCAGTCTTTCCGATGCATATTTACTGTCTTTGCAAGAATGGACTCGATCACTTTGTTTGTGGATTCCACCTGGCCATTTTCTTGCGGGTGATACGGTGTGGATTTCCTGTGCCAGATCTTGTATTGATCCATCACACCCTATACAAGATTAGAAATAAAATGTGGACCATTTTCAGAAACAATTTCTCTAGGCACACCAAATCTAGTAAATATTTCAGTAAAAATAAAATCAACAACAACTCTTTCTGTAGCAAAGGAAACAGCTTTAGCTTCTACCCATTTTGTAACAAAATATGTACAAACCAAAATATGTTTTTTACTTAATGACGTTGGATTTATTGGCCCTATAAAATCAATAGCCCATTTTTCAAATGGATGAATCATAACTTGCAGGCATAAAGGCATTTCATTGGTTTGATTAGGTTGACCCACTCATTGAAAGCTATCACATCACCTGACATACTGTTTTGCATCCTTAAAAAGGGAAGGCCAAAAATAACCAGCACACAATACTTTATATGAAGTCCGCTTATCAGCGAAGTGGCCTCTACAAGGTTCATCATGAGAAGATTTCAATATGTCAAACAATTCCTCCTCTCTTACACATCTACGAATAATCACGTCTGGACCAGTGTAAAAGAGATCTCCTTGAATCTAGGATTATGCAGCACTTTTCTGAATAATATTCCTCTTTTCACGAGAAGACAAGTGGGGTGGTGTTTTCCCAGTAACCAAGTAATTAGCAATGTCAGCAAACGACGGAGAATCTGTTGACATAGAAAAAATATGTTCATCCAGAAAATCATCATTAACAGGAGTTGCTTCACCAGGATTATCTAATCTAGAAATAAAATCTGCTACAAGATTAGATTTTCCTGGTCTATCAACAATAGTAACATTAAATTCCTGCAACAATAGCAACCACCCAGTCACTCTACCACTAGTAAATGATTTTTTCATCAAATATTTAATCGCGGAATGATCAGTATGTACAAATACTTCATATCCTATAATATAGTGCCTAAACTTATTAATTGCAAAAATTACAGCTAAAAACTCTTTCTCTGTAACTGTATAATTTAATTCAGGAGAAGACAACTTCTTACTAATATAATAAATAGCATAGGATTTCTTATTTTCCTCTTGTCCTAAAGCTGCGCCAATAGCCAAATCTGAAGCATTAGAGGAAACGTGAAAAGGCAGGGACCAGTTAGGACCTCTCAAAACTGGTGCATGTACTAACTTTTCCTTCAATGTTTCAAAAGACTGTTGGCAAGCTGTGGACCAAGAAAATTCACTATCTTTAGCTAGGTGTTGGAAAAGAGGGGCAGCTATCTTAGAAAAAATTTCAATGAATATTCTATAGTAACCAGCACGTACTAAAAAACCTCTTACTTCCCTTTGAGTTTTGGGTGCAGGAAGATGCAGAATGATTTCAATCTTTGCTGGATCAACATGGATATCTTTACCAGAAATCAAATGGCCAAGTACCACTCTTGCTTTGCACATTAATCTACATTTCTTGTCACTCAAGGTGATATGGGCTTCCTAACAATGAAGAAGTACTTTCTCCAAATTTTTGAGAGCTTCCTGAAAAAAATCACCAAACACAGGAAAGTCATCCATATAAATTTCTACAAATTATAGATCAGAAAAAATGGCCAGGACTTCCCTTTCAAAGGTAGCCAGGGCATTACATAAACCAAAGGGAAGCACTTTATAAGAAAATGTACCCCATGGACATGTAAAAGTAGTTTTATCCTGATCTTCTGGTGCAATCTGTATCTGGTTATAGCCACTGAAGCCATCCAAAAAGGAAAAATATTTCTTTCCTGCAAGGGTATCAAACACCTGGTCAATGAAAGAGAGATGGAATTAATCTTTGAGAGTGGCTTTGTTTAATTCTTGATAATCAATAAAAATACGCCATCTTCCATCTTTCTTAGGTACTAGCACTAATGGAGAGACCCACTGACTATCAGAAATAGGATAGATAAAACCAGCATCCAAGAGTTTTTGTACTTCTTCCTTCACAATATCTCTTAGATCCGGATTCATTTGCCTTGGGGTTGTCAGATAGGTTGGGCTCCTTCCTGAATATAGATATGATGTGTACAAGTTTCAGGTGGAATACCCTTCATATCTTCATAGCCCCAAGCAAAGGCACTAAGATGGTTTTGCAACAAATTCACAAGCTGCTCCTGCTGAGATGAGTCCAAATCTAAACTAATATGCAAGGAATTACTAGGGCTAATCTCAAAAAGAGTAGTATCAGGCTCAGGAGTACTCAAGGGAGTGGTCAAATGCAGCGGCACAGAAGAATGAGAATCATGATTATCTTGAAAATCTAGGCTGAAAATCTGGCTCAATGGCTCAAAATTAGGCATAGTGTCTAGATTATTCAGGAAATCTTGAATCTAATCTTCTTGTGAAGACCCATTATAATGATGAATAAGGGAAGGGAAGCACTTTATAAGCAAATGTACCCCATGGACATGTAAAAGTATTTTTATCCTGATTTTCGGGTGCAATCTATATCTGGTTATAGCCACTGAAGCCATCCAAAAAGGAAAAATATTTCTTTCCTGCAAGGGTATCAAGCACCTGGTCAATGAAAGGGAGAGGGAAGTAATCTTTGAGAGTGGCTTTGTTTAATTCTCGATAATCAATACAAATACGCCATCTTCCATCTTTCTTAGGTACTAGCACTAATGGAAAGACCCACTGACTATCGGAAATAGGATAGATAAAACCAGCATCCAAGATTTCTATACTTCTTCCTTCACAATATCTCTTAGAGCTGGATTCATTCGCCTTTGGGGTTGTCGGACAAGTCGGGTTCCTTCCTGAATATAGATATGATGTGTACAAGTTTCAGGTGGAATACCCTTCCTATCTTCATAGCCCCAAGCAAAGGCACTAAGATGGTTTTGCAACAAATTCACACGTTGCTCCTGCTGAGATGAGTCCAAATCTGAACTAATATGCAAGGATTTACCAGGGCTAATCTCAACAAGAGTAGTATCAGGCTCAACAGTACTCAAGGGAGTGGCCAAATGCAGTGGTACAGATGAATGAGAATCATGATTATCTTGAAAATCTAGGCTGAAAATCTGACTCAATGGCTCAAAATTAGGAATAGTGTCTAGATTATTCAGGAAATCTTGAATCTCATCTTCTTGTGAAGACCCCGTATAATGATGAATAAGGGAAATGGGCTGAGTCTCCTATCACTGCTTTGATCCAACCATAAAGTATCTCGAAGGTCCTAAATGGATCTGGCAGGGGGGTATAAGGTAACTTTCTTCCTAGAATCTCCATGCGAAATATACATATCACCAGAACGACATCCAATATATGCATCGGCCGTAGCAAGCCATGGTCGACCCAAGATCAAGGGATGTCCTCCTACTGGGTTCTTTGGCTGAAGCACAATGAACTCAACAGGATATTCCCAAGAATCTAATGAGATGATCACATCGTCCAATACTCCTTCTGGCTTAATTTTAGATCTAATTCAAGCACAGTGGGAGTAGGGCGAAGATGAGATAACCGAAGTTGATCCATGGTTTGCTTAGTCATGACATTAATGGCTGCTCCTAAGTCTATAAGAACATTGGAGACAAAGACATTACCAATCTGAACTGAGACAACAGGGTTTCTGGGATTAGTGTATTTTTCCATAGACACACATCCCCTCATCAACTCTGCTGCCCTACCAACAAATTGAATGGTTTGGGGTTCCACTCTCTTCCTCCCGGGTTTCTTGAGACAGAGTTCCTTAATAATCTTGGTACAAATGGGGATCTCTTTAATGGCTTGAAGCAAAGGTATCTTAATGAAAATATTCCGAAGCTCAGATGCCAAACTAGTCTCAGAAATACGCTCACTTCTTTCCATTACTAGCCTCTCAGGGAAGGGAGGCTGGTTGGAAGAAGATGGCAAGGATTCAAAGGGTAAGGGCTGCTTAGTGACAGCTTTTGAAGAATGGTTAAGAGTTTCCTCTTCTCCTTTCTCTTCAACAATCACTATAGGTTGCTTCTGATTTTCTGATGTTACAGTCCTTCCCGATCTTAATTGAATATCATGAACCCCAACTGGAATAGACTGGTACTCGAATGGTAAAGGTGGGTTTGTTACATAGATCATTTGCACTGCTTTATTATTGTTAGGATTGGGCATGGGTTGAGCAGGCAACTGAGGAGGTCGAAAGGGTGGAGGTAAAGGCAACGGTGGAGTAGACTGACTCGGAGGTTGAAGCATTGAATAAGGTGTATGTGTAGATGGATATGACTGCATAGGTGGCTAGTAGGAATATGGAGAATGAGTTGGCCCTCTACAACTTTGTTGTCATGGTTGAGAAGGTTGCCCATGCTGATATTGATTCCCATACTGCCACTGTTGATTAGTGTTAGGATAAGAATATGCATGTGAATTATAACCAAGATAGTGTGGAGAAAATTCAGGAGCCATACCTGTATCTACCTGAGGCCAATTCCTTCTTTCTCCCATAGCATACAAGTATTCAGCTTGAGGCTGCCCCCCTGTAAATACAGCTTTAAGTCCTGATATAGAGGGACATTTTTCTATGACATGGTCTTCTGCACAAATAGCACACTTATTAGTTTCTTTCAAATTAAGAGGACACTCTTTAGGAGGATGCTTGTCTCTACATTTAGGACAGAAAATACATAATGATTCTTGTTCCTTCATGAGTTTCTGCTGTAATTTTAAAGAGTCTAACTGTTTGGTAACAGTATTCATTATATCAATTTTCATGTTTTCCATTTTATTTTCTAGTCCAATACTCTTAGCATCAGTAGATTCAGTTCTTCTATTTCTATTTCGAGTTTCTCTACCGGATCTACACTGATTTCTTGAAAATCTCCTGCATAATTCACAAATTTGTTCAAAAGTTTGCTGAGAAATATCACCCTGTCCTAACATATTCAAATTATTTCTAGCATTATCAGTAAGTCCTCTTAAGAACAAGGTTCTAATAGTACTGGGATCAAACTTAAGTTACGACCTTTGTAAAATATACAGAAATCTTTCCAGGTAACCTTCAAGAGTTTCATCATCATCCTGTATGATTGTATAAATTTCATCTTGCATGTCCCGAGTTTTGCAATATTCTTGATATTTAGACAAAAACACTCTCTTCATCTGATCCCAAGAGGTTATAGTGTTTCCTCCTAACCCCATAAACCAGCGTAGAGCTGAGTCCTTGAGAGTAACAGGAAATAATCTTAACTTCTGAGCGTCAGTTGAATAATCATAACTTCTACACAGAATATCAAACTCGAATAGAAAAGAGTCAGGATCTTCATGAACTTTACCATGGAAATGAGGGAGAGTTGATGGTGGAATATTCTTCATTTGCGACACAGTATCAGGATCCACAATTGGAAACACAAAAGTGGATTTTTCTCCACTTACCTGGTTTTCACCAATCCCTTACAAATGATCTTCATGGTCCACCATTGTTTCCCTTTTACTTGTACCGCTCTCAACAGGCTAATCCATACCTGAGCTATTGTCACCAGAATCCAGGTGGATTGTTCCTGCTTGATGGGTTTGAATTGGATTGGGCTTCCTGCTTACAGAAGGAGACCCAATATGAGAATTGTTTTCAGAATTATTTTGGCCCTTAGTGGGCTTTGAACCCTTACCTTTTCTAGGCATTCATTTCAAAAAATAAAGAAAAATAACAAACAACTTCTAGTAAAAAATGCTGTCAGAAATCAATTAACACCAGTAAAATTCCTTCAAAGAAGCTTTTCCAAACAATACTGCAAAAATAAAGGAAAAATTACCTCTATTGTATAATCAGAAAATTCTTACCAAATCAAATCACCTCCCCGACAACGGCGCCAAAATGTTGGGTGCAGGAATTACACTTAAGCAAACTCCTCAACACTTAATTTGTCAACCCGGAGGATTCGTAAACTTAGAGATGAAGCACAAACAATTCCAGAGATGGTATGAATCTTCCTAATATAAATCCCTACTTTCTTTAAAGGAAATATTGCAGAATCAAATTAAAAAGAGAAAAAGGCAACTTGAACCATCAAAATAATCTAAGACTGGAACAAGGAAGAATGCATTTGCAAGAGGGAATTAAAGATAAAAGGCAATCACTCTAGCTAATTATTGTTTAACTACTGAGTGTGTGTTTTTCTTTAGCAGAGACACTTAGCAGTCTCATCAGATGGGCCCTTAAACCTGCTCCTTTAGAGATTTCCTTCTTGCGTTAATTTGTCCTGCACTATTGCTGTTTGCTTGCACTAGTGCAGGAACAAAGATTTATGCAGAAAGTATAAATGGTGTCTTTACTAAAGGCTTTTTACTTCATGCAAGGGCTTGAACTTTTCCAGGTTCAAAGCACTTAGATCCCGTGGCAAGAAACTAGTTCTTGCATCGGATCAGAGCTTCCTGCACTTAGCATTTAATTTTTAAAATGAGTGCTTAATTATTGCAAGTGCTATTATATTGTTAAATCAAATTGCACGCATAAAAAGTGAATGTTTTTGATCTTAACAGAGTGCAGGAATAAAGAAACAATCAATCTACATTTATCCTGTCATAAGCATTTAATGAAAGAAAGAAGATTGCGGGAAGTAGACTAAGAGGGCTTGCTGCATCACACCAACATGCACTAGTGCAGGTTCATTTCTCTTGCTTGGACAAGGCGGGGAAAACCAATCAAACAGAATTGCAGAAAAAGAGATATCACACCAACGTGCACTGGTGCAGGGTTATTTCTCCTGCTTGGACCAGGGGGGAAAACCAATCAAACAGAATTGCAGAAAAAGAGATATCACACCAACATGCACTAGTGCAGGGTTATTTCTCTTGGTTGGACCAGGCAGGGAAAACCAATCAAACAGAATTGCAGAAAAGGAGATATCACACCAACGTGCACTGGTGCAGGGTTATTTCTCCTGCTTGGACCAGGCGGAGGAAAACCAATCTAAAATCAAGTGCAGGAAAGGAAATTGCAGGAAAAGGAAATTTATCTACTTCACACAACGAATCCGCTTTTACTTAGACATGAATGCATGTGCTTAAAATTAAATCACACTTGACAATGTAAACACAGATTACCGGAAAAAACGGGAAATGGGGTAAACATGCTGGGTTGGCTGGGCCCTAGCCAACTGGCGCGTTTCCCTTTTAAATAAAAACGCTGCTCAGTACCTTAATCAATTCATCAGCTCAAATACAGAAATGCAATTTGCGAAACATGAGGCGGAGCTCCCTTTTATTAATTCATTGTGGCAAGTACATACATTAATACATCGTCCAGGCCAGATTCGGGCAATAACAAAATACAACAACCTACTACCGCCTCTCTAGCTGTGTCTCTGTTCTCTTCTACTATCAAAAACTTTCCCCCCTAGTCCTATTTACATTCTACATTATATACATCTTTGGCCAAAGGCCAAAATAGATCATTCAACCGATTACATAACCAAACGTAGAATTTAGCTTTTCGTCATTTAAAATTAGACAGTTAGCAAAACTGGCCGTATCCAATCCCCAGCTTTCGTCCTTCACAGATTTGGTTTCGGCTAGCCTTTGGGTTGATCTTGCTGTCGTGGCTGAAGCTGCTCAAAACAAGGCGGTGATCAAGGAGGTCCGGATCTGTTGCAAGGATTTGCTGTGCTGGCAACGGTGCAAGATCCGATCCTCCACTAGGATCAGCGGTCACGGTAAGTACTCTAACTACCAAATAAACATTGGAGATATCGATAAGTTACAAAGAGTGATTAAAAGTAAGAAATCATGTAATAAATGATTAATTAATGCTAAGTTGAATTAAAAGTACGAAAAATAAAGTTTATACGAAATATGTCACCGTGCTTGGACTAGTGCAAGATGAGGGTGCATAAAAGAGGTAAAACAGAGGTAAATGGTTATGATTTAGGAAGGGGAAAATGGCAAAAAGAGAGCAAATTAGGGGGCTAACAATCCTTGAGTCAGCCCTACTCATGGCTCACATACGAGCTACAGGAGCCTTAAGACGGTAGCGGGATGAGTCGAACGATGGTTGCAGATGACCACATTGAAGAGCAAGAGGGCGCTGAAGAGCTGAAGAGTGAGCAGCGTGATGCAGAGGCAACAACAACGTGGAGGCAACAACGTAGAGAGGCTGATGGGACTTCAGTAGCGCAGAGAAGTTGGGCTCACGCAGTGCAGTGTTGCAGCATGATAGTGTCGCCAGGGAGACAACGTGATTCAACATCCAGGGCGCTTCAGTGGTGGAGGGAAACTTGACTTGTCTGTCAAATAGTTGGGCAAAGTTATTCAGTGCTATGGGCAGCATGATGTGGAAATTTGAGAGGGAGCTGCAATACAAATGTGGCAGTGGCATGGGCAACAGTATAGAGAGCAGCAGTGCAATAGATGAAGGGCAACATGCCAAGCATCAACAACACAGATCCAATACTCAAGATATTGTGATGCATGGTGTGATGTATTGCTAAAGCACCCTCCTGATGCTAAGAGGGAGTGTTGAGATTTTGTGTATTTCGGGTAGCATCAATTGTGCTCTAGCTCCCAAAATTTTGTGGAGGGGATAGAGTACACTTGATCTACAAGACCCAGAAATGGATTTGAGAAATTTCAAGTGGTGTTCAAGTTATTCACATAATTAATTATTTTTAATGGATTTCCTAAGTCCAACTTAGGAAAATAAAATAATTAAAGTGAATTAATTAACACGTGCTGAAATTGTCTTAAGTCATATGGATAAAGCAGTGTTTTAATCTCAGCCGTTGATGGATGATTTAATCTCGGCCGTTGAAGGGTTCAACGAAAAAGTATAAGAGAAAGGCTTGAGGGTCAGTTGAAGACACACATTTTTGGTAGAACTGAGGAATAGATCTAGAATTCTAGGGCGGGTTTGCTAAGAATTTTTGGAGGAATTTTCTGCAGTGAGGGGTAGTATTGGCTGAGGGAATGATCTGATTTCAAGATCCAAGAGTCAGTAAGAGGCAGAGGAGCAGCAACAAGGACAATGCAGAGAAGTAGAGCAGCAACTACGCAGGACAGCGCAGAGGCATTGGGAGGCTTCAGAAATCACGCATAGGGTCTTTTAGGGCCAACGTTAGGCTGTGGGACCCTTCCAGGGGTGACGCAGTCCCTTCTAGTGCAGCGTAGTGGCATTTGAGGCTAGCAGGGCTAACGCTGGAGCTTCAGGGGTAGCGCTGAGGGTTTCTAGGGTCAGATCCAAGCTGAGTCTTGTAAATCTCGTTTGAGGGTGTGGATCAATCAGATATTTGGCACTAGATCTTTAGGTTAGCTGCAGATTTGATATCTTTTATTCTCTGTCGGGTTTTCCAGATCTGGAACCCAGATTTACTGTACTCAGAACTACTTAATAATAAACCCTCATATCTGCTACACCGATTTCCCCGCTTTGGGTTTTTCAGGGGACTTATGTCCAAAAATCCACGTGTCACTTTCTTGCATGAGTGTATGTGATCCAAGAGTTTTGGCACTTGAAGGATCCTTCCCCATGTTCTCTCTGTAGCTCCAACTACAACTCCATATCGCCCCACCTCTTCTTTAGAGGTGCATGAGCACTCATGGCGTAGTCATCGTCATCCTCCTCATCAGCCTGTGCTGGAGCAGCCTTCGAGTCAGGGTTCTCTTCTTTTCCCTTCTTCTTCAGATACTGCGTGGCGAAATGTCCCATTTCCCCACATCTGAAGCATCTGATTTTCCAAAGGTCCTTTTTCTTCCGTCTCTGCTGCCCTTGCTATCCCTTTGATGCGAGAGCCGCATCTTCCCTTCCTCCTTCTTGACTTTGATTCCTTTGCTGCTGCTTCCCGCTTTGGTCCACCGTCTGATCTCTTCCCATCGAAGAGCTGCTCACATCTCCTCCCAACTAGGAAGAGTAGCCTTGCCCAAAATGATTTGGACAAAAGTTTCACAGTCTTCAGTGACTGCATTCAGGGCAGTCCTGACCATAAATCCGGCATTTGGTGTAGCCCCTACGAAAGCTAGCTGATCTCAGATCCCTTGCAATCTGATAAGGAAGGGATCAATTTCTTCTCCCTTTTGCATCTGAAACAATCTCAGCTGATTCTCAAGCGACATCTTCCGCTGGACGGAAGATCCTTCATACAACGTGGTCAAGGTCACCCACATTTCCCTCGCTGTGTTCTTCTCAGCAATATGTGGGATCACATGATCCTTGAATTCGTCCATGATCATGCACTTAAATTTCGTTTGGGCTTCCTCGTACTTATTGAGAGGACCAACATCAACCGAAACAACAATCGTGTTCAAGACATGATCCTTGATGCGATGTTCATCCAAAACTGCTAGGATCCTGACCTTCCAGATGACAAAGTTGGATGCTCCATCCAACTTGTCCTGATCCCTCAGTCCACTTGCGACCATCTCTGCTCAACTGAATGTCGAACAAGTTCCTTTCTCCTTCTTTCACTGCTGCCCCAACAAAACTCGAATTTGGATTTCTTTGGTGCTAGAAATTCTCTAAGGAACAAACTCCCTCCGAATCTCGATTTCCTTCACAGAAATCCTTTTGCCAATAAATGTCAAAGCGCCCCTCTCTAATCTCTCTTTGTTGTTTCTCAACACTGGATCTAGACTTCTTAGCAAGAAATCTTCTAAGGAACTGCTTCCCTCTACTTTGCTTCTGCCCCACTAGACACTGTTATGCACCAACAGAATCAACGTCTCACCAGCAACTCCAGATAAAATCTGTGCTGCACCTCCAGCCATGGCAATTGGAAAAATGAGACTCAATATCCTCTGCGCTGGCCAAACAACCACTGCCCTTCTGCAGCTACAATGTCACCCTAGCAGGCTGACATAGGCTTTGCGTGAACCTTCCTTGGTGACTGCGTCACCCTTCCTTTGCCTCTCTGACCCAGAATTGCGCTGTCTCTCGGGACAACTGCTTTCCTGCAACAACTTTTCTTCTGTCCTTTCATTGATGGCTTCAGTCCTCCTTGATCTGCAATTGCTCTGATACCATGTGAAAATTTATGAATCTAACAAGCAGAGGTCCTACTGCAATTAACTGATTTGCATTTCCTACTTGTGTTCTTCAATTAACAAGTTATTTACAGAATTCTTCAGTAAATATTAATGCAAATACACTGCAACCTATAACAAGATACAAATCAAGTACTGAAAAATAAGATGAGACAATCACACAAAGGGCACACTTATTTTTGGACTAAATGTCCCCGGAAAAACCCAATGAAGGAAAACCGATGCACCAGATATGAGGGTTTTATTATTAAGCAGATTTCTAAATACAACTAGGGTGCCAATTTGCCAAATCCAACTCACCCAACAGAGAAAAATCTTGGCAGAAGTACATCTATCCAGAGACAGATATTTTGGCTGATCCAGCGACAGAATGATCAAACCCCACTGGTGACTGCGCTGTCCCCAGTGTTGTGCAGCAGCAGCTACTCCCAGCTCTACGCGGAGACTGTGTCATCCCCTCTAGGAGCTGTGTCACCCTCTTCGTGAGACTTCCCGGCTCAGAAATCGATTTGCTAAATTGTTGTCCGATCTGCCTCGCAGAAACCCCAGCACTGCCTCTTCAGTGACTACGTCACCTCTCTTGGCTCTGCGTCACTCTCTCAGGTGCTGCGCTGTCTCTCCTTGGTGCTACGCTGCCTCTTTGCAATGTATTCTTGGCCTTGGACTGAAGTCCCACTGTCGAACTGACCCTCTCTGCACTAGAACTCACTCTGAAATTCTCAGCAAACTCCTCCCCAAAATTTCGACTTAGCTCAATTGCTGCTCTCTCTGTGTGTGTTCTCCAACTCACCCTCAAGCCTTCCTTTATACTTTTCCTGTTGAGAGATCAACGACCGTGATCAAATCTTTATTCGACGGCTAAGATTAAAACATACTTGATCCTCGTCACTCAGAAGCTTCTCACCCACATTTACATTAATTCACTTTAATTATTTTAATTTCCTATGTTTTAACTTAGGCTCCATTAAAAATAATTATTTATTTGAATAAAATGCACTCTTGGTGGAATTTTTTCAGACAATTTCAGGGTCTTGGAGATCTCATGTGTTCTAGCCCCTCCACAAAATTTTAGAGCTAGAGCACATCCGATGCTACCAAAAAATCAGCACATAGATCTTCCCTTGGCACCCTGCATAAACCCATCCAGAGATAAAAAATAAAGGAATGAACATTAAAATCAACATTACCTTTGTGGTGGTATTTCATGATCACATCTACTAGTTTGCATCAACATGCTGCATACATATCGACACATCTCCCAAAGATATATATTGTCAAGGTCGCTTTCTTTTTAGATTTCATCAGAGTCTTTATATCTTCCATGGAGATATCCTAGTCAAATCTTCTTGGTCTTTCGGATGTTGGTTGCCTTTACCATGGTTGCATATTCCATGATCTCTTCCTTCCTTTCTTCACACATTACATTTCCAGGAGCTTCCAATCAAAGTTCCTCAATTGTAGTCAACCACCTCATAATGTGTGACCCATGCATACTTGCATTCCTTTGAGGGAGGATATCCTTTCTTTTGTTCATGCTCTCAAGATAGAGCATTGATCCATGTTACCTTCAACCATATGACATGACTTCCACAATATCAAATGTAAGCATACATACCTCATTTTTCCTTTGGGTCATCTAGACTTCCTGCAACAACTTCCTTGATTGAAAGAGCTTTAATCCCTTGATTTGCTTCACTTTTATGTCATCATGCCTTCATCCCTTAAATTCCACAAGATTGGAATTCTTGATGAAACACTTGCTTTGTCATCATACCATCATCCCTTGAATTCCACAAGATTGGAATTCTTGATGTAACACTTGCTTTTCCTCATGATCGACGAACCTTTCAATGAAGATTCCATCAAAAAATCTTGAGGATCTAAAGTATCCCCCTCAGCAGATGTTTCCTTTTGACAAATGTATGATGAACTTTGTACTAGATGACCTTACCACTTGTGTTTTCAATGAGATTCCCAAGAGCTATATCCTTGACTTCCATAGATTCTAACCGTCTTTCATGCTTCTCTATGATGATGTCCCGAGCTCTTGCTTTTAATGCTTTTATGATGCCTTGAGGCATCCCATTTAGTGAATTGTGATAGCCATATCTTACAGCAAAAGACTTAGGAATTTGAGAAGAACTTAGGTGAGGAAGACTATCTCAGTCATAGTAGAGATCTCTTACTTCCTCTTTCTTGGACAACTTCTTTTCAACTTCCTCTTCTACTATGGTGATATGGGCTTCTTCTCTTCCTCTTTTGTTGTCCTTCTTGAACTTAGGACTATCTCTTTTGTAGTGCCCATATTCCTAACACCCATAGCATTGAATCATAGACATGTCCCTTTTCTTTTTCCAAGAACCAAACTTTCTAAATTTTCCTTTTCTTCTTGTCATTGTAGCATAAACTTGACTTTGCTCACCTGCTCCCACATCAGATTTGGCCTTTAGTCTAGATTCTTCAATCTTGCATAGTGACCATAGATCCTAGAATGGAGTAGCTTCTTTCTTCCCATAAATACTTGAAGTAAAGTTACCCCACTCCTCAGGTAGTGCATTTAATACAACTGTAGTCATTTCACTATCAAACATGACTTCTCCCAGTTCTTGTAGTTGATCCCGAATCTTAGATATCCTTATAAAGTATGAGGCTGTTCCATCTTCCCTAGACATTTTCAGCTTGTAGAGTTCTTGCCTTAATGAGATGACTTCTCCAACAGTGCTTATGGAATACAACTTTACGAGTTTGTTATAGATTTCTTTTGAAGTTTTTAGTTTAGATACATACGGGATGAGGGGATCCTTGATGGATTCTATGAGAATCCTTTGAGCCCTAACTTCCCTTTTCATATACTTGGCAAGTGCTTGAGCATCTTCCTCTCCTGGTTTTGTGATAGATCCTTTGACATGTTCCATCACCTCATTGTCAATGATATTCAGATCTGTCCTTTTCTTCCACGCAAGATAGTTTGAAGCCCCAACCAATTTGTTTCTTTCCTTGCAGAAAGACATTTTGACAGATTCATATGTGGACATAAATATACTTACTTGATAGGATGCTCCTTCTCCTTGCTGCTTCCTTGATGTTGATGGTGATATAGAGAATATAAAAACTTCTCCTTGATGAAGGTATTTTTCTTCCAGAGTGATCCTTAATCTCACAGAGTGAGATTTCTTTGGATCCTTCAATCAAGATCAATGATGATTTTTTGGTGATGTCTTCAACGGTAAGAATCTTAATTTGTAGATCTCTTTAACTTAGCCTTCTTTTCTTAATGATGATCCAAGACTTCTTTGTAGACTCCTTCTTCGATCTAAGGTTATAATGCTTCCTTTGTAGATCTCATCTTAAAGATGATCTTTGCTTTGATGCCTTCCTCGAGATTTGAGCCTTGAGTGTCCCTTGATAATATGCCCTTCCTTGACTTTGTTACCTTAGCTCTGAAACCATGTTGAGAAATCTAGGGCATAATAATTATGTGATTTCTCTTCTATTAGTAACTGCTTGTGAGTGCTTTTTACTTCTTTGGATTAGGATCTTCTTTTACTTAGGTTATTACTGTTCTTCTTCATCATACAACTACCAATGCATAAACCATAAAGAGATAAGAGACACAAAATATAGGCTATCAACCAGGGCGAAAACCTCTCACTCTTTGAGAGGAAAACCTGAACAAATTTTTCTTCTTATAGAGATTCCAATTGACGAATACCAAGACCAAGACCCTTGACCTATTTGCCCCTCCAAGACCAAGACCGAAAGCTCCTTTCTCAACGATAGTCCATCTTCTGCTCCTTCCTCCTCGACTTCCTTTTCAACCTTGGCTTGCTTTCAGCCTTCTCCCACTTCAACTTCCTTGGAGGACTGCACCACTGCTGCAATAGACTTCTCCTCTTCTCGGCCTTTATTGCTTCCATAGACTTTCACCTTTCTTCGGCCTTCACTGTTGCAATATATAGGTCTGCAATTTCGTGTGTGCGGAGGTAAGATGGCCCACAAAATAGTCCCAAATCAACACAAAATCCCTCGCTGCTCTTTCTTCCTTCCTCGTTGGTAACTCAGCTCCCTGAATGACCTTCGCACTTGAGACTATGATCACCGAAAATCTGCCTCTGAAATGAGGCCAAGCACTCCTATTTATAGTTGTTTGCCTCTATAATTAGCCAACATGAGTGTATGTGAGCTGACATGTCCTTTGGAGGATTTATATTATATCTTTTTGAAGCCTACTTGAGGAGGAGACTTTTCTTGGTCTTGGAGGGCTACTTGACATATTCACTGACTCATACAAATATAATATGCCCAAGAAGGGTCCTGTACAGAGAATTCACGATAGACAAATAAAATAGTGAGTTTTACCTCACACTGCAAGTCTCGACCGATTCGGATCCGAACTGGTGAAACCCGAGCTCCCTCTGTGCTGCCTCTGCATAGTAGATGTGTAGGCCTGCGTGGGGATGGCTGAGGACTGCGTCACCTCTTCTCTGAATCGGTCTGCCTCGGAAAATTGAGTTTCAGCCCTCTCGGCTTAGAAACCCCAATCTCCAGCAAAACTCAGACTGTCCCTTGGAAACACTGTGCAGTCCCTGCATAGGCATGCGTCACCCCTTCTGGGGATTGCGTTACCTCTCCTGGTGGCTGCACTGCTTCCTCTGCTGCCTCTTTGCTATGTACTCTTGGTCCTCTGACCAATAACTGCTTGTGCCCCTCATTGCAACAGAATCACTTAGATCTTATTTTCGTCCAAGCACTGCCCCATCAGAAGAATTCGATCTCTAGATTCACTCTCTGTGTATGTTCTCCAACTGACCCTTAAGCCTTCCTTTATACTTTTCCTGTTGAGGAATCAACGGCCGTGATCAAATCTTTAATCAACGACTAAGATTAAAACAGACTTGATCCTCGTCACTTAGACACTTCTCACCCACATGTACATTAATTCACTTTAACTATTTTAATTTCCTAATTTTTAACTTAGGCTCCATTAAAAATAATTAATTATTTGAATAGCATGCACTTCGGGTGGAATTTCTCCAAACAATTTCTGTGTCTTGGAGATCTCATGTGTTCTAGCCCCTCCACAAAATTTCGGAGCTTGACCACATCCGATGCTACCAAAAAATCAACACTCCTTCTTAGCAAGGAATGTGCTCTAGCAATACTTCTCACCAGAAGCATCACCTTGATCCACGACATCGGTCCTCTGCGCTGCTGATGCTCGGCCTACTGCCCCTCATCCACTGTGCTGCTGCAATCTGTACTTCTGCCCATGACTCTGCCACTGTCACTGCTGCATCTGTACTACAACTCCCTCTCAAAATGTTGCATCATGCTGCCCATAACACTGACACTGCTAACTGTTGCACTGCAACTCAGTTGCTGAGAGTTAAGCAATTGAAAGACATCCCAAATCCTGACATACTAGTCAATCTGGATGCACCTCGATGCTGAAGCTTCCTCTGCTGCGAATCTACGTTGACCCTCTGATGCTACTGCGCTGTTGCTGCTTGCACTGCTCTGCACTGTGTTGCACCACTGTGCACTGCGGTGCTGCTGCGTTTGCTCTCTACTGCTTCAGACATTGGCGCTCTAGCTCTGCCACTGTCGCTCCATCATCCCTTGCACAAACTGATTCCTGTCATTCTGCTACAGTCATTAAGGGCTCTCGTAGTCGTATGTGATCCAAGAGTTTGGGCACCTCAAGGATCCTACCCTACATTGTAGCTCCAATCTACAGCTTCATATTGCCCCACCTCTTCTCTAGAGGTACATGAGCACTCATGGCGCATTCATCGTCATCCTCCTCATCAGCTTGAGTTGGAGCAGCCTTCGAGTCAGACTTCTCTTCTTTGCCCTTCTACTTCAGAGGGCACTGCGTGGCAAAATGTCCCATTTCTCCACATCTAAAGCATCTGACTTTCGAGAGGTCCTTTTTCTTCCGTCTTTGCTGCACTTGTTGTCCCTTTGATGCGAGAGCCGCATCTTCCTCTTCCTCCTTCTTGACTTTGATCCCTTTAGTGCTACTTCCCGCTTTGGTCCATCGTCTGATTTCTTCTTGTCGAAGAGCTGCCCATATCTCCTCCCATCTAAGAAGAGTAGACCTGCCCAAAATGCTTTGGACAAAAGTTTCCCAGTCTTCAGTGACTGCATTAAGGGCAGTCTTGACCATAAATCCAACATCTAGTATAGTCCCTACGGAAGTTAGTTGATCTCAGATCCCTTGCAATCTGATAAGAAAGGGATCGATTTCTTCTCCCTTCTGCATCTGAAACAATCTTAGCTGATTCTCAAACAACATCTTCCGCTGGACGAAAGATCCCTCGTACAATGTGGTCAAGGCGACCCACATTTCTCTTGCTGTGTTCTTCTTAGCTATATGTGGGATCACATGATCCTTGACTTTTTCCATGATCATGTGCTTCACTTTCGCTTGAGCCTCCTTGTACTTCTTGAGAGGATCAACATCAATCGAAACAACAATCATGTTCAAGGCATGATCTTTGATGCAATGTTCATACAAAACTGCCAAGATCCTGGCTTTCTAGATGACAAAGTTGGATGCTCCATCCAACTTGTCTCGATCCCTCAGTCCACTTGCGATCATCTCTGCTCAACCGAGTGTTGAACAAGTTCCTTTCTTCCTCTTCCGCTGCTGCCCCAACAAAACTCGGATCTGGTTTCTTTGGCGCTAGAAATGCTTTGAGGAACAAGATCCCTCTGAATTTTGATTTCCTTAACGAAAATCCTTCTGCCAACAAATGTTAAAGCACCCCTCTCTGATCTCTCTTTGGTGCTGCTCAACACTGGATCTAGATTTCTTGGTAAGAAATCTACTGAGGAACTGATTCCCTCTACTTTGCTTCTGCGCCTCTAGACACTATTCTGCACCAACAGAATCAGTGTCCCACCAACAACACCAAATAAAAATCTGCACTGCACCTCCAGCCACGACAATCGGAAAAATGAGACTCAATAGCCTCTGCGCTGCCTTCTGCAGCTACATCATCACCCTTGCAGGGCTGATGCAGGTTCTGCATGAGCCTTACTTGGTGATTACATCACCCTTCCTCTGCCTCTCTGGCCTAGAACTGCGCTGTCTCTCGGGATAGTTGCTTTCTTGCAGTAGATTTTCTTCTGTCCTTTTGCTGATGGCTTCAGTCATGCTTGATCTGCAATCGCTTTGATATGTAATATTCTGAATAGGAAATAAACAACGATACAAAGCAAGATAAACAAAAACTACAGCTATAGAGAGACACCATGAAAAACACTGCAAACATTTAGGAAAGCTGAGCCATTTTATTATAAACTAGAAATAGGGAATGAGTACAAGAAGGTGATCAGAATGATGGCACCTTGTTTTGCTCAAGGCAAGCTGAAATAACTCTCCAAACCCTACTATGGATCGCTGCTCCCTCTCTGGACTGCGTAATTCTTTGAGCTGCTGTTGCTGCTGAAAAGTGCTGCTTCTAGCTGGAATGGAGCTGCTCTTTGGGACTGTTCCCCTGCTCATAAAATTATGAAACTTCGGCTATGAACTCTCCTCCAAAAACCTGAAAAAATCGAGGAAGTAATTTCAGAAAAGCTGGCCCCGAAATCTAACCCCTGTGGGAAAATTACGCACTCCTGGTGAGTACGTTGGCCTCTGAAGTGAATGGCTGGAAACGATGGCCTCAATCTGCTCCTAAAGACAACTTGTGAAGGGCTGATCCCCTCACACTTCTCCCGGACTGAAACTACTGATGATCCCTCTCTCCCAGAGTTGCCCTCCTCCAAAACTGCGTAAACCCTGTGAGAGACTGTGTTGCCTAGTGACTGCATAACTCCTGGATGGATAGCTCTGCGTGATCTGCTCTGAAAACTCAAGGTAAAGCTCCTCACCTGAGCAGGCACTTAAAGTCCTCTGAGGTTGAGATTGGGATCTCCGCTCGGAGACACTCGTGTGCTGAACAACACTTGCAGACTTACTGAAACAACGTATGCATGCTCAATATCTGTTAGATAGAAATTCTGAAGATGCATAATAGAATGAATGAGAAGCTAGCCTCTCCCTCCTTTTATGCTTGAGACCCTAACTCTCCCTTGGGCCCCACTATGCTGCACTGTCCTCCCTTGCCACGCTGCCTTGCCTACTCCGCGCTGTCCTAGCCCACGTTGCCACTAGACTGCCTGGCCCATGCTGCCTCTGTGCTGCCCCTCTCCCTGCGCTGTCACTTGGTCCCCCTGGGCCCCACGCTGAAATCAGAATGTTGGCTAAGTGACTTTAGGGAGTTTATTTCTCGTAAGTTGGGTTATGGGTCCCAACACCCTTTTATTTGTGGTTGAACATTAGAAAAGCAAAATATGAGCAAAAAATAATATTTTCAATTAGTTGTTGCTAATTGGGAATATTACAGTCCTCTCGCCAAATTATTGCTTGTCATCAAGCAACTATAAAGATGGGTGCTGCAGAATCTTCTCACTCTCCCAAGTGGCATCCTCATTCGGAAGATTCCTCCATCTCACCAAATACTCCTTGACTGTCTTGCTTCGTAGCTGTCTCTCTTGGGTGTCTAAAATGGCTTTTGGTTGTAACACCAAATGCCCCTCATCATCTGTAGGTGGAAGCTCCTCTATTGCAGTCACCTGCTGCCCCAATGCCTTCTTCATGCATGATACATGGAAGATGTTATGTATCCTATTCCTTGCTGGCATCTCCAACTCATAAGCAACCTCTCATACCCGACAGATCACCCTGTAAGGGCCATAGAAGCGGGGCTTGAGCTTCTCGGCCCCCTTTTGCTTCAGCGTGGATTGCCGGTAAGGCTGAAGTCAGAGGTAGACCAAGTCACCTACCTCAAATTGCCTCTCTACCCGCCCTCTATTTGCATACAACTTCTATTGGTTCTACGCTGTGGCTAAGTTTTCCTTAAGAGCCGGAGTATATCCTGGCTCTCTTGGATCCAGTCCTTGGCCCTAGGGGCCTTACTAGCTCCAAATATAACATCAACAAAAGTCAGAGCATGATATCCATACAAAGCATAAAATGGAGACATACTGATAGACATGTGAAAAGTGGTGTTGTAGTAGTATTCTCCCAAGTGTAGCTAACACAACCATGCCTTTTGCTGCCCCGTGGCATAGTTCCGCAAATAGCTTTCCAACCACTTGTTCACTATCTCCGTTTGCCCATCCGTCTGAGGGTGATAGCTGGTACTAGGAGTTAACTCTGTACCCACCAAACGAAAGAGCTTCTGCCAAAAGCCACCCATGAAACGGCTGTCCTTGTCACTGACTGTGGTCTTAGGAAGACCATGTAATCTGAAAACATCACAGAAGAAGAGCTCGACCACCTGTGCAATTGTGTACCGTGCTTATATGGTGAAGAAATGGGCATTCTTTGTTACTCGATCAACGACCACAAAGATGCAATCTTTGCCTTGCACCGCGGGCAACCTAGTAATGAAATCCATAGAAATGCTTTCCCACTTTCCTTCCAGAATGGGAAGTGGCTGTAGCAATCCGACTGGGTGGCTCATCTCCCCCTTGTTCCTCTGACATACCTCACACTCCCTGACATATCGGAGTACCTCTTCCTTGAGGCCTCTCCAAGAGAACCTCTCCCTGATGGCCCTAGAGGTCTTTGTGAATCTCTGATGGCCTGATAGAGGAGAATCGTGGGATGCACGCAATATCTTCTCCTTGAGCTGAGAACCCCCAGTCAATAAGATTCTATCTCTGTAATAGATGACCTCATCCATCACCCTGTACCTGTCATCTGAAATCTGGCCATCCAACATCTCATAAGCAAAGCAGTCCATGGAGTACTCCACCAACAGTTGAGCCCTCCAGTCTGCATATAGGCTCATCAAGGACAACGCTGCTGGTTTGTGTGAAAAAGCATCCACCACTACATTGTTCTTCCCTTTGACATACTCAATGTCAAAATCGTAGGCTTGGATCTTACTGACCCACTTCTGCTGCCTCTCCTGCAACTGCTTCTGCTCAAGGAAAAACCAAAGGCTGTTGTGATCAGTCCTCACCCGAAACCTATTGCCTACCAGATACTGCCGAAACTTGGCCAATGCATGCATAATGGCCAGCATCTCCTTATCGTATATCGGATACAACCTCTCATGCGACAGTAGCTTCTTGCTCTTGAAAGCTATAGGGTTGCCCCCCTGCATCAATAATGCACCTACTCCCTCCCCTGAAGCATCACACTCCAGAATGAAAGGTTGCGTGAAGTTCGGTAGAGCCAACACCGGAGAACTTCTCATCCACCTCTTTGAGCCTGTCAAAGGCCCTCTCCGCAGTATCAGTCCAGCCAAATGCCCCCTTCTTGGTGAGATCTGTGAGGGGTGCAGAAAGTTGGGAAAAACCCTTGACAAACTTCTGGTAGTAGGTGCATATGCCTACAAATCCCCGGAGTTTTGTCACATTCTTCTGTTCCTGCCAATCTTGGATGGCCTGGATCTTCTCCTCATGGACTCTCACTCCGTCCAGACTCCACACCAATGATATGCCCCAAATAGAGCATTTCTGTCAACTCAAGCTCGCACTTGGAGAGCTTAGCATTGAAATGTTGCTCCTCCAAAATACGCAGTGCAACCTCAATGTGCTGCAAGTGCTCCTCCCAAGTGCAACTGTATATAAGGATGTCATCAAAGAACACCAACAAACATTTCCTCAATTGACCACAGAAGATGTGGTTCATGCAAGACTGAAAGGTGGCCGGTGCGTTGGTTAGCCCGAAGGGCATCACCAGAAACTCGAAGTGGCCATAATGGCACCTGAATGCAGACTTGGGGACATCTTGGACCCTCACCTTGATCTGATGGTACCCTGACCTCAGATCGATCTTGGAGAAGAACTTCGATCCCCTCAGCTCATCCATCAACTCATCAATCCTGGGGATGGGATATCGGTTCTTCATGGTCTTTTTGTTGGGTGCCCTGTAGTCGATGCACATCCGCAATGTGCCATCCTTCTTCTTTACCAGAACAACAGAAGAAGCAAACAGGCTAATACTGGGCCGGATGTGTCCCAGTACTAAGAGCTCATGGATAGCTCTCTCAATCTCATCCCTGTAGGCCTTGGGGTGCCTGTAGGGGGTGGTGATCATGGTCTGGATCCCTTGCTCCAACTCGATGGTATGCTCAAACCCCCAGTCTAGTGGTTGCCTCGGTGGTATGTCCCCAAAAACTGTGGAGTACCTGTCCAATATCGACTGCACATCGGGGTGTACTCACTGCCCTATGGCTCCTGCCTTTGAAATACGCAACTCTACTGCCCACTCTATGTCTCCCTTTTGGAAGTCTGCCTTCATCCGGTGTGCTGAAACTGTCTGTGGAGGATATGTGTGCATGCCTCTGATCATCACATGCTTTCCACTCTTCTTGTCGGTCCACTCCATCTCCAGTGTCTCCCAGTCTGTGGTGACCTTACCCAGCGTAATCAGCCACTGCACTCCCAATACCACATTGGTATATGGGATGTCAAGCACAAAGAAGTGGTTTGTCATCGTGTACGTCCCCATGGTTACTGTCAATGCCGAAACATATCTCATACACTGCATTGTTCTGGCGCTCGGTACCAACACTGAGAAGCCGTCAAAACTCTCTGTTGGTATGTCCCTCCTCTCTACTAGCTGGGCATCAATGAAGTTATGAGTGGCCCCGCTATCTACCAGAACTGAAACATGCTGTCCCTGCACGGTGCCTCGGACACGCAATGTCAAATAATTTGGAACTCCTCGCAAAGATGCAAGGACTCCTCCTGTGGGTGCAAACGCTGCCCCTCTTGCTCCTAGGGGAGGTGGTGGTGGATGATCTCCTCTCTGTGCTACAACGTTGACCTCTCCCTCTATCTCCTCATAAGCATCTTCTTCTTCCTCACTATCGGAGAAGACCTCGATGTAATGTGCCTTCCCTGCAGCACATCGATGACTCGGTGCCCATGGCTCCTGGCATGTGAAGCATAGCTTCCTCCGTCTCAAGTCTCTCCGTGTGTCATCGTCCAAAGGCCCTCGACCTTGGTTCCCCTTTAGTTGAAATGCCAGTCTCTAGGGGAAAGGAGCTCTAGTCCCGGGCAAAGCATCCTGCAAGTCTCTTGTCCTCCCGATTGCATCCTGAAGTGTAGCAGGCCTAGTGGACCTGACTAACCGACGCAGAGGTTCTTCCAACCCATCAATAAACATGTGAATCCTCTTGGTTGAGGACAAGTCTGACATCATCACTGAAAGTCTCAAGAACTCAGAAATGTAAGTTTTTGGGTTCACGGTCATTTTGAGCTTGGTCAGCTCGACAAAATGCTCTTTCGGATCCTTCTGGTCAAACCTCTCCACCAATCTCTGGGTGAACTCTGCATACGTTGTCAATGCTGAGTGACCCAGTATGGCCATCCCATGGAACCACTAGTCATGGGCTTACCCCTCAAGGTGCAGCGCTGCCACCTTGATGGCCTCCACCTCTGCCATCTGGTTTAGCTGAAAGTAAATGTCCAACTTTTCTACCCAAGCTTTGGCTGAACATTTAGATGACCCATCATAAGTTGGCAAGAAAAATCTGCCCATGGTACATTGCAGCTCACCTCCTTGCTTGTACCCACCTCCTCTGTTATGGTTGCGGGGTCTGCTGTTGTTCTTTAGCTGGGAAAAATCGTGGAAAGAGAGAGCTTCACCAAACTCTCGCCCATATGACTGATACTCTACAAAATAGTCCTCGTAATGAGCCATCTCCGGCTCCTGGGGTCCTCCCGTTCCCGTCCTTGCAGTCAAGAATGTGGGCATAGTGGAACGTGGTGGAGTGCGTAGCACCACCTACTGCATTGTGTTCTTCTCCTGCATGTGATGGGAAGTGCCAGACCCTTTTCCGATGTGAAATCCCCTTGGGGTCTCATGCTGTATGTTCTCCCCGGCAATCTTCTGCCCCATCTCCTCTATTTTTCTGGAGAGATCCTGTATAGACTTCAAGAGGATATTACCGAACTCCTCGTCATCTATTTCTTCTGCCATGGGTACTTCTTCCTCTGCATCCTCTATTGGAACGCAGTCCCCTTCACCAAATGTGGGCTCGAGCCTCTACTCTCTGCTCCTGTGCTGCTGCTTCCGGTAGGTGATGTATTCCTTGTCTTCGAATGTCAGAGACTGATCTGCTCGACAGGCTGAGGCAAGTCTATGAGCTCTGATACCACTGTAATATTTCGAATAGGAAATAAACAACAATACAAAGCAACATAAACAAAAACTACAACTACTAGAGAGACACCATGAAAAACACTGCAAAAATTTAGGAAAGTTGAGCCATTTTATTATAAATTGGAAATAGGGAATGAGTACAAGAAGGTGATTAGAATGATGGCACCTTGGCTTGGTCAAGGCAAGCTGAAATAACTCTCCAAACCCTGCTATGGATGGCTGCTCCCTCTCTGGACTGCGTGATTCTCTGAGCTGCTGCTGCTGCTGCTAAAAAGTGCTGCTTCTGGCTGGAATGGAGCTGCTCTTTGGTGTTGTTCCCCTGCTTAGAAAATTATGAAACTCCGGCTATGAACTCTACTCCAAAAACCCTGAAAAACTCAGGAAGGAATTCCGGAAAGGCTGACCTCGAAATCTGATCCCCTTGGGAAAATTACGCACTCCTGGTGAGTACGCTGGCCTCTGAAGTGAATGGCTAGAAATGCTGGCCTCAATCTGTTCCAAAAGACAATTTGTGAAGGGTTGATCCCCTCACACTTCTCCCGGACTGAAACTACTGATGATCCCTCTCTCCTGGAGCTGCCCTCCTCCAAAACTGCGTAACCCCTGTGAGAGACTGTGCTGCCTAGTTACTGCGTAAATCCTGGATGGATAGCTCTGCGTGATCTGCTCTTAAAACTCAAGGTAAAGCTCCTCACCTGAGCGGGCACTCCAAGTCCCCCGAGGCTGAGGTTGGGATCTCCGTTCGGAGACACCCGTGTGCTGAACAACACTTGCAGACTTAGCTAAACAGCGTAAGCATGCTCAATATCTGTTAGACAGAAATTTTGAAGATGCATAATAGAATGAATGAGGAGCTAGCCTCTCCCTCCTTTTATGCTTGAGACCCTAACTCTCCTTTGGGCCCACTATGCTGCGCTGTCCTCCCTTGTCATGCTGCCTTGCCTACTCTGTGCTGTCTTGGCCCACTTTGCCACTGGGCTGCCTGGCCCACGCTGCCTCTTCGCTGTCCCTCTCCCTACGCTGTCACTTGGTCCCCCTGGGCCCCACGCTGAAATCAGAATGTTGGCTAAGTGACTTTAGGGAGTTTATTTCTCCTAAGTTGGGTTATGGGTCCCAACACCCTTTTATTTGTGGCTGAACATTAGAAAAGAAAAATCTAAGCAAAAATTAATATTGCCAATTAGTTGCTGCTAATTGGGAATATTACATGATACCATGTGAAAATTTCTAAATCTAAACCAACAGAAATCCTACCGCAGTTAACTGATTTGCATTTCCTACTTGCATTCTTCCATTAACAAGTTATTTACAAAATTATTCGGTAAATTTTAATGCAAATACGCTGTAGCCTACACCAATATACAAATCAAGTATTGAAAAATAAGATGAGACAATCACACAAAGGACACACTTATTTTTGGACTAAACGTCCTCGAAAAAACCCAATGCAGGAAAACCGGTGCAACATATCTGAGGGTTTTTATTATTAAGCAACAGTTTTTTGAGCACAATATCTGGATGCTTTGCTGGCTATTCAGTACAGAGAATTCACGACAGACAAATAAAATAGTGAGTTTTACCTCACACTGCAAGTGGCCGTTGATCCGAATTGGCGAAACCCCAGCTCCCTCTGCGCAGTAGATGCGTAGGCCTGCGTGGGGATGGCGGAGGACTGTGTCACCTCTTCTCTGAATCGATATGCCTCTCGAAAAATTGAATTTCAGCCCTCCCGGCTCAGAAACCCTGATTTCTAGCAATACTCGGATTATCCCTTGGAAACACTATGCATTCTCTGCGTGAGCCTGCGTTAGCCCTTCTAGGGACTACGTCACCTCTCCTGGTGGCTGCACTGCTTCTTCTGCTGTATCTGCTACCTCTCTATTATGTACTCTTGGTCCTCTGACCAATAACTGCTTCTGCCCCTCACTGCAACGGAATCACTTAGATCTTATCTTCGTCCGAGCACTGCTCCGTCAGAAGAATTCGATCTCTAGATTCACTCTCTGTGTATGTTCTCCAACTGACCCTCAAGCCTTCCTTTATACTTTTCCTGTTGAGGAATCAACGACTGTGATCAAATCTTTAATCAATGGCTAAGATTAAAACAGACTTTATCCTCGTTACTTAGAAGCTTCTCACCCACATGTACATTAATTCACTTTAATTATTTTAATTTCCCAAGTTTTAACTTAGGCTCCATTAATAATAATTAATTATTTGAATAACAAGCACTTCGGGTGGAATTTCTCCAAACGATTTTTGGGTCTTGGAGATCTCATGTGTTCTAGCCTCTCCACAAAATTTCGGAGCTTGAGCGAGGAATGTGCTCTAGCAATACTTCTCACCAGAAGCATCACCCTGATCCATGACATCAGTCCATGTGTAAGGGACATGTGTATGTAAGAGTGGAGTGGTAGGAGACTACTCTCAACTCATCTCTTGTGGAACTCCAAGTAAAAGCCCACCAATTGGTGAGTCATCTCCTTAACGCGAATTATCCTCCTAAAAAATGCAATCTGCCTTGTGGAACTCGTGGTCCATCTCCAAGAAATTTGATTCCCCTTTTTGTCACATGTTTCTCCTTAATTCTTGGTCCATGGTGGAGTCCACATCACTCTTTAACTCGTTGATGATTTTCCACGTCATTTCCACATCATTTAGCATGTGTTGATATTTATTTTCTCTAATTTATTTAATTGCTGAGTCAATTTATTGCCACATTTTCCACAAAAATTAGGAAAAGAGGGTTTTGAGGGTCTAGAACTTATTTTTTACCCCTCAAAGTGTGTTCTATTGGAAAGTTGAGGGTGAGAGGTGTAATTTTGAGCACACATACCCCATACAACTTCTCCAGATATCTCTTATTACATTTTACAATCATAATATTTATGCCTTGTGGGAAATTTTAAAAATTAAAAATACTGAGCCCTAGACCTAATAAAATTTCGTGAAATATTACGAGTGATCTAGTATGGTAATATACAATGACTCTAGACACTAGGACTCACTCGAGGGCTTGCTATCAAGCCACACTTCGACTTTGGGGTTATGCTTGGAGGAAAAAACTCAATTAATTATTAAGTACTCGAAAGTACCTAATAATTAACCAAGTAAAAAAACCTCCCAGTGTAAACTCACTCGATGACAATGTCCTAAGTTACCTAGGTTTGTTACATGACTCAATTTATCACAGTAGCATCACTTTACATCATCCTTATAGGGCTTGCGGAATCTGAGTAAAATATAGAAGAAGATGAGAAGAAGAAGTTACAGTTAAAAAACTTTGATGATATATGAACTCCGATGGTAGATGAAGCCTTTGACATATCCTCGGGCATGGAGTTTTCAAAAGATTTTAGGTGCGACTTCAGTGATGAACATGCCCTAAGAGGGAAACCCTAGTTAGTATTACCTTAACTTGGGGACTTCTTTGAGGGTTGTATGAGTTTAGTACTTAGTGAAGTAAATAATAAGAAGCCCTTTCTTCTCATTGCCTTGACCTCAGGAGTACCTTTGTCAATGATAATTTACAAAACCCTAGGTATTGCGTAAGTTTTTTCTAGGTCTCTTAGAGGGAGCAAAGAACCTTTGAAAGTGTCACATTATCACATAGCACCATAAACCCTAAAATATCTATCAAAAGTGATTATCTATCTTACTGGGAATCCTGCCATCGGTGAAAGTCTGTAAAGAGCAAGGGACATTGGCTGTGGTGACAGTGGGCCATTGTCCATGTGTTATCACTTAGTCTCACTTCTTGTCCTATAGGCTTTCCCTCCTTGGGGTTTGCTAGATTGTGTGGTAACAGTTACCATAGGTCTGACCTTGCGAAGTGAGGCTTTGCATTAGTCTTGCTAGATTTTTCCGCAACACCTCCTATAGCGTTTAAGAAGGTAGTTGGGCTTAAAGAGTGGGGATTTGGGTGGAGGTGACAATGAGACGTCATCGTGTGTGTGCCAATCAGGGTCAGTTGCCAGGACCTCAGTAATCCAGCTAAATTGATCAATAACAGTACCTTAGACATATAATAAAGTCTTGACTCTTAATAATAAAATGATGCAATCACGAGTTAATTAATGTAGTTATTAAAAATATAGGTTTTTGGGAATCACATAACTACTCCTCTCTCTCCTACTATGTAATGAGATATTGCATCACTCAGTATTGAATCAATCCATTCTTGCTCATTCTTTTCCTGTCTATGCTTGTGTGTGTGTGTAAAAACTGAGAAATTTTCTTAGTGTACTCATGTAGTTCTTTGGATTAATTTGTGGAGGAAAACAATATCTCAAATTAATTTAATTTTTCTGTGTAAAGAAACATATGGTAACATTTTTATGCTGTTACTAAATTTACCTCTTCATAAAATTCATATTGAGATGTAAAATTGCGAAGATACTTTTAGTTTTTAATATATATTAGTTATATGTGTATTTTGACAAACAATTTGGAACAGGGGAATTCGTGTTTGCAAGTTATAAAATCCTCTGGCACCTAATACATGGTTGCTTACTGAATTGGAACATGTTTGGAATTTGAAAGGATTTTATTGGTGCAATTAGCGAATCTGAAAGTCAGAGTACTTTCTTTACCTCCCTCACTTGTGCTACTGAGGCAGTGAAATGGCATGGAGCATCAGTTGCTCTTACTGTTTCAAGCATATTATGAAAGAGAAACATGATATGGATTTGGTTACATGTTTTTGTACATCATACCAGGGCATATCAATCCATAGAAACAGAAAAGACATGAGTCTCCAAAATAGCTTTAAGTGGA
The DNA here is from genome assembly GCA_034641835.2 of Pinus albicaulis. Taxonomy (NCBI): domain Eukaryota; kingdom Viridiplantae; phylum Streptophyta; class Pinopsida; order Pinales; family Pinaceae; genus Pinus; species Pinus albicaulis. The sequence continues at coordinate 1,669,026,590 of CM076581.1, forward strand.
AGTCAATCTTGCATAGTTACAATAAAAAATGCTTCCAAACAGAACAATTCTTTTTGAATCATTCTCTTCAGGAAAAGTGTTATTTTCATAAACTTCATGGAGAAATTGAAAATGACGCTGAAATGGATTCTGAATTCAATGAAATTATCGGGGATACTTTAAGTGAGGAAGATGGAAAAATTATTAAATCAGACAATTTGGAAAAAGATGCCCTGAATTCTTTGGAATGGAAATCAGTCTGCAACCAAGTTTCAGAATTTACTTCTACCAGCATGGGTTATATGTTAGCTAAGGAAGGACGTCTTCCAATTGGTACTGATCTACATAAGAGCAAGGAGTTATTGGACCAAACGGCTGCTGCACTCTTGCTTCCTCATGCTCTTGATTTTTCTGGCATTCAAGATGTTAGGAATATCATAGATTCTGCTGTTTCAGGGAATATGTGTACAATCCGTGAGCTTTGTTCTGTACAGAAGACACTACATTCTGGAAGAAGCATTTTTGAGCACTTATGCAATCTTGTATCCGAAAGAACTTTAGATGGAAAATTTCTTGATTTCGATGCACAGAAGAGAAGTGCACTTGAACCCTTGTTGATAATCTTTGAGGGTGCAGATTTCTGCACCGATTTAGAAAATGAACTGGGTCATTGCCTTGAATGTAAGTTTTTGTCAGTTCTGGATAGAGCAAGCCCTGCTTTAGCAACTATAAGGTCAAGAAGGAGGAGTAATATAGAAGTTCTTGAAGCAATAGTGAAAGAGACCGCTGCAAGGATTGCAGAAGCTGGGGGAATAGATAGTCCATTGGTTACTAAACGAAGATCTCGATTGTGTGTTGGTGTTAGGGCAACCCATAAATCTTTACTTCTTGGTGGTATAGTTCTGGATGTCAGTAGTTCTGGGGCAACATATTTTATGGAGCCTAAGGATGTGTTGGATCTGAATAACATGGAAGTGCAACTGGCTTCTGCAGAACGAACCGAGGAACTTGCTATCTTGGAGAGGCTGTCCTCTAGGATAGCATGTGAAGCTGTGAACATCAAGAATATGTTGGAGAGGATTATGGCTATAGATCTTGCAAGTGCTAGAGCTGCTCATGCTTGTTGGCTAGGGGCTGTACGTCCAATGTTCACTCAAGAAGGCACCATTGGAAGCACCCATCCAGAATTAGGGACGAAAACTGAAATGAGTGAAACTCAGAGATCATTTGTTCACATTGAAAGTATTCGACATCCTTTGCTTTTACAGCCTGCACTTAAAAAACCCTCTTCTTTATTCAGTTCTATGGGGTTTTGTTCATCCATCCAGAAACATGATACTAGTTCCATTGATGTTGAGACTGTTGTGAACTCTAATGAAAAGATAGGAGCATTACCTGTACCAATAGATATCAAAATAGGACCTGGAAAAAAGGTAGTAGTTATTTCTGGACCTAATACTGGAGGGAAAACAGCAACAATGAAGACTCTGGGGATAGCTGCTTTGATGGCAAAAGCTGGCATGTTTTTACCAGCTAAGGGTCAACCGAAGCTTCCATGGTTTGACCATGTCATGGCAGATATTGGTGATAGTCAGGTAATTTACTTTGTTTTTTGTACATTACAGTTGATACTTGATGTCTGGACTCTGAATATGTTTTTATGTTGCACAGTACACTATTTTTTTATTTTATTTTTTAATTTTTATATATTCTGAGCATTTTTGTTGTTGGTTGAAGTCATTGGAGCAAAGCTTATCCACATATAGCGCACATATACAACGCCTTTGTAAAATTATGGAAGTGGGCACTAGCCAATCCCTTGTTTTGATTGATGAAATTGGGAGTGGTACTGACCCTTCTGAAGGTGTGGCACTTTCAGCAAGCATTTTACAACATCTTTCAAGTCAGGTGAATTTGACCATTGTAACTACACATTATGCAGACTTGAGTAAACTCAAGGACAAAGATGATAGATTTGAAAATGCTGCGACTGAATTTGATATTGAGACTTTACAGCCCACCTACCGCATACTCTGGGGAACTATGGGTCAGTCCAATGCCTTGGATATTGCCCAGTCAATTGGATTTGATCCCAAAGTCTTGATTCGTGCACGGGAGTGGGTGGTAAAATTGTTACCAGATATGTATGAAGAACGCCAAGGTGGAATTTTCCAGTCACTCTCAAAGCAAAGAGATGAACTTCAAGATCAAGCCAAAGCAATTGCTTCTGTTCTTTGTGATTTGAAACAGCTTCATGACGAGGTATTCCTATAGATTATTTGTATCTATTTTAAGAACTCAGACAGATTGTTGACTCAGTTTACAGACATATATAGTGGTGGTTTGTGATTTGCATAATAAATAATTTTTTAACAATGAAAAACATCTCCTCTTAATATAGAAAAACGTAAAGAAAAGAGAGCTAAAGTTGTTACATCCAACAATGGATTTTTAAATGAGCATATAATAAAGAGAGAATACTGATAATCTGACTGTATAACAGAGTTCTTTACATCTGCCCACCCACCCCACAACTGCCATGGAGAATATTTGAAGTCTTATCTGTTCCATTATTCTTGAAGACTTGGGCTTTAAGACCATTTGATTTTCATTTATTAAAATAGAAAAATAAATTTGTTATAGTGGAAATATCAGATTGCTCGTATAATATACTGTTTAGCTCCCTACGATTACTAAATTGTTGGCTCCTCTACAACGTTATCATTAAGAACAATAAGTGAATACATGCTGTTATCGAAGGAGCTTGCATATGTAGAATTATGTAGGATCCGTTCTTTTGTGGTGTGCCATTTCAGTTCTAAACTTAAAACCTGGCCCGCAAGTCCATTCATTTTGTAATTTTGTGGAGATATGCAGGAATGTTTCTGCATGTAGCAGAACATTTTTGCAAGCCCTAGCAATATTTTATGCATTCTCTAAAATTTTGATCTGTTCATAAAATGTTGCCACTCAATGTCTTAAATTATGTTAAGCTTATCAAACGCCAAAAGTGCATCATTTACTTGTTTGCTTGCCTCCCTAATGGTGGCGTTTTGCAACTTTGTGGTTTCTGAGTGCTTTCAGCAACATTTTGGAGGTGCTTTTGGCTTTCTCTAAACTCTATAATGTATTCACTACAGTTTCAAAAACCCTATGAATTTGCCTCTATGAAGCCCCATGTTAACCAGTGTTCCATGGGGACGCGTCCCCCAGGGTCAGGTGCACGCACCCCTCGCACCCCATGCAGCTGGGACGGGGAGTCTATTGGGGGTGCGTTTTGTGAAAATTCTTCTATTTGTTTAACTAAACAAATTATTTATCATGTGCTATGGTAAATATCGAAACAAAATACACTGCTGTCTTCACAATACAAATTCTGCGGAAAGTAAATACAAGGAAAAATACTAGCACAAGTATGAACACATAACACAATTATTTTTGGACAATTGTCCCCAGAAAAACCTAATGTGGGAAAACCAGTGCAGCAGCTGAGGGTTTGTATATTATGCAGTAATTTTTTGAGTACAAGTCTATGACTGTCGAAGTTGACAAATTATACGGAGGAAAACTGACTAATAAAGTCTCGTGAGAAGATCTTACACTGCAACGGGAATCTAACACTGACCTTAGCTTTGGATGAGCTGCTCTGCGCTGCCTCTGCATCACTCTGCGCAGTCTTTGCGTCACAGTTGAAGTTGCCCTCTCTCTCTACGCTGGATCTCTCTGCTGACTGGAAATGAGGCCCTTCTGACCTCCAGAAACTCTCTCCGGTGACTGGCACTGAACCCCAACTATTTCCTCTGCAGAAAATCAAACTCCCTCTGAAGCTCTGCACAGTCCCTGCGTAGCCTCTGCGTGGCTGGCTCTGCGACGCCCTCTGTGGTCTTTGCTGCCTCATCTACTTTGCACTATCCAGCTCTGGAACTCTTCCAACCAGAAATTATCCTTGCCCCTCTTTGCGAGAATCCTCTGCATCGACTGTTCACTAAAGAATTTCGATCTCTAGATTCTTTCTTTGTCTTCGTGTGTTTTCCAAATGATCCATCAATTCCTTCTTATAATCTTCTCGTTAAGACTTCAATGACCGAGATTAAATCATTAATCAACGACTAAGATTAAATTTTGACTTGATCTTCGTCTTCTTTAGAAGATTCACACTCTGTTTTATTAATACCCTTTAATTATTTTATTTTCCTAAGTTTAGATTTAGGGTCCCATTAAAAATAATTAATTATTTTAATAAAACACACTCTGCGTGGAATTTTCAAAAATGATTTCTGGGTTATCCGGAATACATGTGTCTAAGCCTCCCTGCAAATTTTGAGACTTAGAGCATATCCGATGCTATTCAAAATCAACACGTTTCTCCACCCACCCTTTTTGGGGAGTCTTGGGGAGACGCAAGGGGGTGTGTATTGATTTTTGGGTAGCATTGAATGTGCTTTAGCTCCGAAACTTTCTAGAACACATGAGATCTCCAAGACCCAGAGATTGTTTGGAAAAATTCCACCTGGAGTGAAATTTATTCAAATAATTAATTATTTTAAATGAAGCCTAAGTTAAAACTTAGGGAATTTAAATAATTCAAGTGAATTAATTGAATATGTGGGTGAGAAACTTCTAAGTGACGAGGATCAAGTCTAATTTAATCTTAGTCGTTGATTAAGGATTAGATCACGACCGTTGATTTATCAACAGGAAAAATATAAATGAAGACTTGTGGGTCAGTTGAAGATAAGCCGGGCAAACACTTAGTAACCCGAGGGAAGTCGATTCTTTAGAATTTAGAATTCGATTTCAGAGGGAGAGTTGTAGGGCGAGGGAAGAAGAGGGTATCAGCATCTGTCAGAGGCCGAGGAAGAGGGATGCAGAGCAATAGAGGGACGCAGAGTAGCAGAGGGACAATGCAGAGGGACAACGTAGAGAGGCAATGTAGCTGAGGATGCAGTCCCTGCGCAGAGGATTATGCAGTGGAGGTTAGAGAGTCTCTTGGGTGTCAGAATTTCTCTGGAGGTTGGGAGAAAATTATCTCAGGGGTTTTCATGAAAGTTTCTCCGTTATTTTGCCAGTCATTCCTTGTAAAGAGATTTTTGCTGAAGATTAATAAATAAACCCTCATCTGCTACACCGGTTTTCCCGCATTGGGTTTTTCCAGGGACAATTGTCCAAAAATTACTGTGTTGATGGGATTGATTCTTGTGCTTATATTTCATTGTTCTTTTCTCTATGAAATTATGTGATAACTGCAGTAGAATTTATTTTGATGTTTACTGAAGGGTTTTTGTAAATAACTTATTGTGGAAAATAAGTAGGAAAAATAAATTAATTGTTGCAGTAGAATTTCAGATTTGAATTTTTCACATGGTTTCAGAGCTGAGATCGGGTAACATGATTAGAGATTCTGCAATAAAACGTGGTCTTGATGCTGATGGAGCAACAACTCGAAAGGCTTCACCCAGATATCTTGAGAAAGAGGAAAGCATGAAATATATGATGGATCACGATATCTCTGTGTTGACTTCCAGATTGGAAGAAGCGGTTTGCTTGTCAAGCTCTGCTTTCTCAGAGGTTTGTTATATTGATAGCGGGGCTTCTACACATATGACGGGAATACGAGAATGTTTCTTGAGCTATCAAGAAGATCAAATGAACTTCAAGATCACCATGGGAAATAAAGCAAAATGTACCCCTGTTGGAAGAGGTACTATAGTTTTTCAAATTGAAGCAGGAGATTGGCTTCGGGCCACCAATGTGCTGTATGTGCCTGGTTTGGGGATGAACTTGATCTCTGTAGCTTAGTTACAAAACAAGGGCTATGATGTATACTTTATTGGAAATAAAGTATATGTCAAACGCCTGAGCTGGAAGAAGGCTCAAATTGGAGTCAAGAGAAACAAACTGTATGTAATGTTCCTTTTTCTGGTACTCCTTATGACATGGTTAAGATGGACTTTTAGAGTTCGGGGCAGAACAGTCGCAAGTGCAGGTTGGTGTCATCGGTGGGCTTTGGGGGCTTTTGGAGGGGTTTTGGGGAGTTCTTATGAGGTCTGATGGCATTTGCTTGGTATATTCCACAATCCGCACAATTTTCCTTTCGTTCCATTGCATTCCGACAACTTTCAGAAAATTAAGTTATTTATGGGCCTAACTCAATTTATTACACCTAAGGAGGGATTTTAGGAGGAATTCTTGGCAGAATACCTTAGTGTAATAGCTCCTTGGAACCAGAACGAGAAGATCTACAAGATGGGATGGCTAGGAGTTATTTTCAGTGACTTGAGGAGGCATGGTGGCCAATTGTTTATTAAGCAGAATGCCTGAATACAATCAAGGGCACCAGTAATGGTTTGCCCAACAGAGAATTTATAGCAGATGTACCTCTATCATACGAAGACAAAAAATATGGCTGATTCAGTTGACGCTTCACACCTTCTGAATTGCTGAATACGAGCCCTCTTTGGCACACTAGAAATCCCAACACTGCCTTTCCCAGCACTGCGCAGCACAGGCTACTCCTGCGTCACCCCTCTGGGCTCAGCGCTGTGTCTGCACCACCCTTAAGGGCCTGCGTCAGCCTTTGCACTGCATCTGTGTGAACCTGGCTGGGCTGCATCCCTCTTGCTGGGTCTCTGTGCTGCCTGGTATGGATCTGCCTCTCTACCTATGTATTCTCGGCCTCAGATCTGAATATCCCTCTCCGATCTGCCCTTCACTAGCACTGCAAGCTTATTTGAAAATTCTCAGCAAGCCGCGCCCTAGAATTTTGATTTAGCTTAAATGCTACCTCTCTGTGTGTTCTCCCCGACTGACCCCAAGCCTTTTTTTAATACTTTTCTCATTGAGAAATCAACGACCGTGATCTAATCTCTAATCAATGACTAAGATTAGAAAAGACTTGATCCATGTTACTTAGAACGTTCTCACCCACATGTTTAAATTAATTCCCTTTAATTATTTAATTTCCCTAAGTTAGACTTAGGGTCTCCATTAAAATAATTAATTTATTGAATAACTTTCACACTAGGTGGAATTTATCCAAATGATTTCTGGGTCTTGGAGATCTCATGTGTTCTAGCCCCTCCATAAAGTTTCGGAGCTAGAGCACATCCGATGCTACCCAAGATCTCAACACTCCCTCTTAGCGAGGAATGTGCTCTAGCAACACTTCACTCCAGAAGCGTTACTCTGATCTCTGGCATCGGTCCATTGTGTTGCTGATGCTTGGCCTGCTGCCCTCCATCCACTGCGTTGTTGCTTTCTGTACTGCTGCCCATGACTCTACCGTAGTCACTAACACATTTGTATTGCAGCTCCCTCTCAAATTGCTGCATCATGCTGCCTATAGCATTGCCACTGCTAATTGCTGCACTGCAACACAGTTGCTGAGAAGTAAGCAACTGAAGGACATCATCCAACAACTGACAAATAAGTCAGTCTGGCTGCATCTCACCACTGAAGCACCCTCTGCTGCTACTTTGCGCGGCCTCTCTAGAGCCTCTACATTGCTGCTGCTCTGCACTGCCCCTCAGCGCTGTTGAATTCTCATCAGCCTCTGCATCCACTGACTTTGGTCATCCTGCTACTGTCTTTAACGACTCCCGTAGCTCGTATGTGATCCAAGAGTTTGGGCACCTCAAGGATCCTGTCGTCCACCATCTGTAGCTCACTCTACAGATCTATGTCGCCCCACCTCTTCTCTCGAGGTACATGAGCACTCATGGCCACATCATCATTGCTGTCGTCATCCCCTTTCGCTGCTGCTGCCTTGGAATCTAAATCTTCCTTGCCCTTCTTCTTAGGACAAGAATTGGCTAAGTGTCCCAATTCGCCACATCTGAAGCCCCAGACCTTGGATAGGTCCTTCTTCTTCTTCCCTTGCTGCCTCTATCCCTTAGATGCGAGGGTTGCATCTTCCTCCTCTTTCTTAATCTTGACTCCTTTGCTGGTGAGTTCCCTCTTGGTTATTCTCCTGATCTCCTCATGTCGAAGGATTTCCCACATGTCCCCCTAGTTTGGATGTTGTGCTCCGCCAACGATACTTTGGACAAAGGTCTCCCAATCATCGGTGATTGCATTCAGGGCAGTCCTCACCATGAGTCCATCATCAGGAGTTGCCCCCATGGAAATCAGTTGGTCTTAGATAGTCTGCAATCTAAAGAGGAAAGGATCGATCTCCTCTCCCTTGTGCTTTTGGAACAACCACATCTAATTCTTTAGAAGCATCTTCCTCTGGATGGAGCTACCTTGATACAACATGGTTAATGCCGTCCACACCTCATATAATAGCACATATTGACACCAGATATATGTGGAAACCCATAAAGAGAGAAAACCATGATTTTATTATTGTTGTGATGCAAAGGCAAGCCTCTACTCCTTATTACATCAAAGTTTTTGTAGGCTCCAATCTTTAGGAGGCTGTTACCTCAAATTTCTGCAAGCTGCAACATGCAAGGAAGCTCCAACTTCTATATGTTTTTTGTAGGCTACAACCCATAGGAGGCTCCTACCTCAACAAGCTCCAACCCGATGTTTATCAAGCCACTACTTGAAAGGAGACCACAATGTGAAAATTTCAATCTAAAAAATATTTTTGCAGTGATAGATTTATTTCTCCTACTTACTAATTTGAATAATTCTTCCAATAAATTTCAAAATAAATACTACTGCAGCATTCACTTGAGTATATGCAGAGAAAGGAACAATAAGAAATACAAGCATAAGAATCAAACACATATACACACTTATTTTTGGACAATTGTCATCGGAAAAACCCAATGCGGGAAAACCGGTGCAGCAGATGAGGCTTTATATATTATTCCTCAACATTGAAATTATTTACAAGGAAAAGACTGGCAGACTTCTTTAGAAAACACTTGAGATAAATTCTCCGGAACCCTCTGGAGATTTTCTGACACCCGGAAGACCCACTGCTTCCCTTTGCGTTACTCTGCGTGTCTCTCTGCGTAGTGCCTACGTTAGACTGCATCACTCTGTGTGGGCTCTCTGCACTGCTGCTCTGTGCTGCCTTCTCTGGCCTTCTACGTACTTCTCTTGACCTTTGTCACTGCTGAATCCCTCTCCTTTTGCTCTACAACTCTGCCCTGCAACTCTCCCTCTGAAATCAAATTCTATTCCTTTAGAATCGACTTCCTTCGGGTTACTGAGTGTACTCCCAACTTGCTTTCCAAATTACCCTGAAGCCTTCTTTTATAATCTTCTCATTGACGAATCAACGGCCTCAATTAAAAGTCTAATCAATGACCAAGTTTAAAACTTGACTCGATCTTCATTCTCTAGAAGATTCACACTCTGTTTCATTAATACCCATTAATTATTTAATCTCCCCAAGTTTAGACTTAGGGTGTACATTATAATAATTAATTATTTTAATAAAACATAAACCGAGTGGAATTTCCACAAACGGTTTCTGGGTTCTTTGGAGTACTGATATCCAAGCCTCCTTACAAAATTTGAGACATGGAACACTTTCCGATGCTACAAAAATCAACACTCCCTCATAGCAAGGAAAGTGTTCTAGAAAAATGCCTGTTGCCTGTGCTTTGTGTTGAAGCATCCTCTGCGCTGCTGATGCATGGTTGCGGCCCCTCATCTGCTGCGATGTTGCCTTCTGTATTGCTGCCCATGACACTGTCACTGTCATTGCCTCATCTGTACTGCACCTCCCTCTGAATCCTGAGCATATCCATTTCTGTTACTGAAATGGATTCTTGATCATACCCATCTTTTCTCTGAAATAGACAAACTTAGTCTTTCCCAGAGCTTTCGTGAGGATATCTGCCACTTGTTCTCCTATAGGAGTGTACTCCAATTGTACAACTCCCCTATGGACATAGTCTCTGATGAAATGACACCTGATGTCAATGTGCTTCGTTCGATCATGAAACACAAGATTCTCAGAGATCTTGATGCAACTCTGATTATCACATAGAATGCTGGTCACCTCCATCTTCTCCTTGAGTAAGTTCACAAGCAATTTCTGAAGCCATATGGCCTCACACGAAGCTGTGCTTGCTACCATATATTCTGCTTCCGCGGAGCTCAGAGCTACGTATTTCTGCTTTTTGCTGCACCAGGAGGTCATTCCTGATCCAACACTGAAACAATACCCACTGGTACTTTTCTGATCTACTAGGCTCCAAGCCCAATTTGTGTCGGTGAACCCACTCAACTTGATGTCACTGCCTCTGGTGTATTTCAGTCCACGATCGACTGTTCCTTGTAGATATCTGAGAAAATATTTGGTTGCTGCCCAATGAGCCCTCCTAGGTTCCACCATGAACTGACTGAGAGTATTGAAAACATAAAAGATGTCTGGTCTTGTGTTTACCAGATACATTAGAGAACCTATGAGCTGCCTATACAAAGTAGGATCAGTCTCACCATCATCGAACATGTCAATTTTCTTCCAGTTGGTAATAATTGGAGTAGTCACGGGTCTACAGTCCTCCATCTAAAATCTTTTTAGAACTTTTGTAGTATATCTTCCTTGACCAAGGAAAATCTCACCCTTCTACTGCCAAACTTTCAACCCCAAAAAATAATGCATCAGCCCTAGATCCTTCATGTCAAATTTAGCCGCTAAATTCTCCTTGCAGTCCTTGATGAGCCTAGATGATCCTGTTAGGAATAGATCATCTACATACAACACTAGTATCAAAGGCTCATCCCCTGCACTTAGATAGTAGAGATTGGGATCTGTGTCACTCTTGACAAATCCCATTTCCTGCAAGTAGATGTCAATTCGACCATACCAAGCTCTAGGGGCTTGTTTCAATCCATATGAGGCCCTCTTGATCTTGCACACATGACTTTTTGTTATGAAACCAACTCCAAAAATAGAAGAAACGAGAGATTATCGCCTTAAAAATCAACCACTTCGAGAGGGCAACTTCCTTTACATTACATAAATGAACAATTTTTGGATGATTCAAATGACAAAACCTCCTTTCTATATATAGGAGTTCATGGGGTCACAATATAATCCTAGCCGACCTAACAATAATAATGTAAGGGCACAACAATAACAATAGTGGGGTATTATGGGGCACAATAATAACAATATGGGGACTACATGGGTACAACAATAACAATAAGGGGGCTACACTAACAACAATAAGGGACTACACTAACAACAATAAGGGACTACACTAGTAATATAGGGACCTAACATGCCCCTCTCCTTCAAAAAAGTGATGTCCTCAATGCTTGAGTAGCTCTGGATGCTTCTGTATAAAATTCTCATCCTTCCATGTGGAATCTTCAGTGGGTAAGTTCTTCCACTTGATGAGATACTCTAAAATTGATCGACTTTGTAGTTGTCGGGTTCTTGTTTCTGTGACCACTTCAGGTTCCAATATGATTTTTCCTTCCTCATCAAGTTCTGGCAATATTGTTTGAACTGGAAGTTTGTCACCTATAACCTTCTTTAAGCATGAAACATGGAAAACTGGGTGCACTCGAGAAGAAGCAGGAAGCTCCAATTTGTATGCCATAGTACTAATCTTTTGCAACACCTTGTAAGGACCATAGTACTTTGTCGATAACTTATTATCCTTCTTAGCTTGCTTGAGGGACATTTGTTTGTATGGTTTTAGCCATAAAAATACCCAGTCTCCTACATCAAAAATTCTCTCGCTGCGATGTTGATTTGCCTGTTGTTTCATTTGATTTTGTGCCAAATTTAGGTTATCCTTTAAGGTTGGAGAACTTCTTGTTGATGCTCGATGTGATCTTCCACTGCTTGAACCTTCGTAGAAAAAAAGTTATAGCGAAAATGCCACGATGCCCTGTTTGAAGCAGCGAAACCCTAGAATCCAAATCTCTGATACCAAATGTTATGAAACCAGCTCCCAAAATAGAAGAAAAGAGAGATCAATGCCTTAGAAATCAACCACTTCGAGGGGAAAACCTCCTTTATATTACATAAATGAACAATTCTTGGATGATTCAAATTACAAAACCTCCTTTCTATATATAGGAGTCCATGGGGTCACAATATAATCCTAGCCGACCTAACAATAATAATGTAAGGGCACAACAATAACAATAGTGGGGTTTTATGGGGCACAATAATAACAATATGGGGACTACAGTGGTACAACAATAACAATAAGGGGGCTACACTAACAAAAATAAGGGACTACACTAGTAATATAGGGACTTAACAATTTTCTGCTAATGCGTCTCAAAGCCCTCTGGTTGTTCAGTATATACTTCTTCTATCACCCCATTCAGAAACGCAGTATTCACGTCCATCTGGTGAATCTCCCATCCAATCTGTGCAACAAGGGATATCACGGATCTAATAGAAGTATATTGGGCTACTGGGGCGAAGATCTCTTCATAATCTATCCCTTCCTTCTGAGCGTACCACTTAGCCACAAACGTGGATTTAAATTTCTCGATGCTGCCATCTGCAACATATTTGATCTTGTAGATCCATCTTGAACTTACAACTGATCTGTCCTGAGGTCTGGGAACCACTTCCCAGACATCATTCATCATGATGGAGCTGTATTCTTCCACCATTGCATCGACCCACACTTGGTGCTGAGTTGCCTCTCGAAAACTAGAGGGTTTCCCAATCTCCGCTACCAAAGCTTGGTACGTTTTAGGTTGCCTATGCTGCCTCTTCTCATTTCTGGGGGCTCCGACAAACTCTTCTGCGTCCCTTCGAATTTATCGTAATTCCCTGATCGTCTACCACTAGTAGTGGGTGGATCCACCTGCTCTCCTTCCTGCAAGTCCTCAGTAGATGTATCCCTTGAATCCCCATGCCTTGTAGAGGCACTCGTATTACTCTCTGCAGGTCGTTGTGTTTGGACCAGCGGATCCTCATCAAACTGCGTAGCAGAAGGCGTCTCTTGGATTTTCTGAATGCCCTTTCCTCCATGAACTTCACATCCCCCCGTACTACAACCTCCTTGCTCTCAGGAATGTATACACGGTAAGCCTTTGCATTCTCACTATATCCCACCAGATATCCCTTTTCTGCAGTCTTATCCAGTTTCTTCTTCTTCCCTTCGGGCACATGACAATATGCCGCACTGCCAAAGATCCTAAAGTGGCTCACTTTAGGCTTGCTGCCAGTGAAGACACTTTATGGAGTGATCTTACCCAATGCGTAATGAGGAATCTTGTTCTGTACGTAGACAACTGTATTACAAGCTTCAGCCCAAATAAATTTGGGCATGTCTTGATAATACAACGTCGCCCTTGTAGCCTCGACAATAATTCTCTTCTCTCTCTGCAATTTCATTCTACTTCAGATTGTACGGAGCGGTCCACTCTCTTCTGATGCCTTCCCTTGCCCATAACTCTGTGAAGTCTTTATTAGTGTACTCTCCACCATTGTCTAATCGCGATGTCTTGATCCGCTTTCCTGTCAGATTCTCCACCAGAGCTTTAAACTCCTTGAATCGACCAAAGACTGCGTCCTTGGTCTTCCTGGAATGGTCATCAATAAAGGTGATGAAATATTCAGTGCCATTAAGAGCTCTAGTGGACATTGGTCCGCAGATGTCCGAGTGTATTAAGTGTTGATTTATGGTAGCATTGGATGTGCTCTAGCCTTGTAATTTTGTATACAGCCTAAGACACATGTATTCCATAATACCCAGAAAGGATTTTGGAAATTTCCACTTAGAGAAGGTTTAATTAAAATAATTAATCGTTTTTTAATGTTTTCCTAAGTCTAAACTTAGGGAAATTGATTAATTAAACTACGTGTGAATATTCTAGATAAAGTCATGGATCACCTCCAAGTTAATCTTAGCCCTTGATTATGTTTTAATCTTGGCCATTGAAGGGTCAACGAAGGATTATAAGGAAGGTGAGGGGCCTATGGAAAACACATTAAGGACATTGAACATTTGGCATTTTCAAGCTTGTGAGAAAGACACAGCTTTTCGATCAAGATCGAATCATTAGGGTTGGGTTTGCTAAGTGATTTGATTCAGTGATCAGTTACAGAGAGGGGTAGATGTAGTAACTGGTCAGGAGGACCAGGAGTACTTTTCAGAGAGAGGCAGCAGTGGCGCAGAGAGAGGCAGTGCAGTCACCTGGAGGGGTGACGTAGTTCCTGAAGGGAACCATGGACAAGTGATGCAGTGCCTTATGTATTCAGTCTGGAGATAGCTGGAAGTTGGAGTTTTTGAGCTAGGAGGGCCAAAACTCAGTTTCAGATCAGCCTTGATTAGTTGCAGAGGAGAGGTGATGCAGTTCTTCAGCTGGCCCACGCAGGCTTACGACTTCACCAACGTTGTTCAGATCAGCCGAGGATTTGCAGAGTGAGGTATGCCTCACATTTTGTTTGTTGCCTAGATTTTCTCTCAAGGGTGAGCCGGATATTGGCAGCCTAGTTGTATTCAAGATTCTGCTGCTTAATAATACAAAACCCTCAGATCTGCTGCACCGGTTTTCCTAAGTTGAGTTTTTTCGGGGACTTAGTCCAAAAATAACTGTGTCAAATGTGGATGTTTTTCATTGTATTTTGTTCAGTTTTTTTCAACATTTAGATTTATTCCACAACATTATTTGTGTAGACTGCTTCAGTGATTACTTCGATATTTCACTGTAATGAAATAATTATGAAAAATAATAGGAGAAGTAATTCAGATTTGTAGCAGTAGGAATCCAGATCTAGGATTTTTCACATTAAGCTCAAAACACTCTTAGCCTTATTGTTGCTTCTATGGTATGCTGCCTTGGCATACTTTCCCAATACGCGCCATTTGCAGACATCGTCTCGCTTGGTGCTCAGTTCTGGAACTCTCGTGAAAGTTTTCTTGAGAATTCTTAATGCCCCATGATGCAAGTGACTGTTCTCCTGTGCCATAGCTCATTCAAGTCCTTCTCTTCAGTGTTGCCTATCAGTGCCATTGGGGATTCGAGCTGTAACTTGTAGAGTTTGTTGCTCTTGACTCTGATTTGTGCCTTCTTCTTCCAACTTGGGTGTTTAACGTATACTCTATTTCCAATGAAGTAAACGTCATAGCCTTTGTTTTGAAGCTGCGACACAGAGAGTAAGTTCATCCCCAAACCAGGCACATGCAGCACATTGGTGGCCGAAGCTTATTACCAGCTTCTGTTTGAAATACTATAGTACCTCTTCCAATAGGGGTACATTTCGCCTTATTGCCCATGGTGATTTTAAAGTTCATCTACTCTTCTTGGTAGTTTTAGAAACATTCTTGCACTCCCGTCATGTGAGTAGAAGCCCCACTGTCAATATACCAAATCTCAGGAGAAGTAGAGCTTGACACACAAGCAAATTCTTCTTCCAATCTGAATGCCAGAACAGAAACGTCGTGATCCATGTGTTCTTTCGTGCTTACCTTCTTCTCTGGAGAACTGTGTGAACCCTTCCGAGTTGCTATTGCAACAACGTCTGATCTATGTTTTATCACCGATTCTCTGCTCCTGTTACTCATCTTTGCTCTGATACCATGTGAAAATTTCAATCTAGAAAATATTTCTGTAGTGATAGATTTATTTCTCCTACTTATTATTTCCAATAAGTTATTTACATAATTCTTCCAGTAAATTTCGAAATAAATACTACTGCAACATTCACTTGAGTATATGCAGAGAAAGGAACAGTAAGAAAACAAGCATAAGAATCAATCACATATACACACTTATTTTTGGACAATTGTCCCAAAAAAACCCAATGCGGGAAAAGCGGTGCAATAGATGAAGGTTTATATATTATTCTTTAGCAATGAAATTCTTTACAAGGAAAATATTGACAGACTTCTTTAGAAAACACCTGAGATAAATTCTCCGGAACCCTTGGATATTTCTGACACTCGAAAGACCCACTGTTTCCCTCTGCATCACTCTGCGTGTCTCTCTGCGCAGTCCCTATGTCAGACTGCATCACTCTACGTGGGCTCTCTGCGCTGCCTTCTCTGGCCTTCTACGTCCTTCTCTCCTCGACCTTTGTCATTGCTGACTCCCTCTCCTTCTGCTCTGCAACTCTGCTCTGCAACTCTCCATCTGAAATATAACTCTATTCCTTCAGAATCGACTTCCTTCGGGTTACTGAGTGTATGTCTAGCTTGTTTTCCAAATGATCCTCAAGCATTCTTTTATAATCTTCTCATTGATGAATCAACGTCCTAGTTTAAAAGTCTAATCAATGGCCAAGCTTAAAACTTGACTTAATCTTCGTTCTCTAGAAGATTCACACTTTGTTTTATTAATACCCATTAATTATTTAATTTCCCTATGTTTAGACTTAGGGTCTACATTAAAATAATTAATTATATTAATAAAACATAAACCGAGTGGAATTTCCACAAACTGTTTTTGGGTTCTTTGGAATACTGATGTGCAAGCCTCCTTACAAAATTTGAGACTTGGAACACTTTCCGATGCTACATAAATCAACATACAACCCCCTGATGCAAAGAAGAAACAACAATGTGTTGGTTTAACTGGTCATAAATTCTGCATATCTCTATCTTCATTTGTGCCTCTTCTTCTCTTCAAATCTGCTTCACATAAGCTCCACATGTGCCATGTAATTAATGCATAACACCTTAATCAACTCTCTCACATTCTCCCACACTCTCCAACCTTCTTTTGCTTCCAAAAACATTTTTTATAAAGATAATTTGCTTCTTGTTTGTATTCCACATAAGAATATGAAGTGAACAGGCTTGACTCTTTGCCTTCCACTCATTCGTTTCCAAACTCTTCATATTTTGAATATTATAAAATAAATAAGTGCTCCCCCACATATTATTTCAGCCATCTATAATGATTAGGTGCATCAATATTAACATAGTGCCAAAAACAACATTATACCGCCACAACACATGCAAGCATTCTCCAATGTAAACAATATGCACACAACATATGAAAATAATGCAAGCATATGTATGCAACATTCACTCTCCAAAGCCATCTATATGATCAAATTCATCTTTTGTTCATGCCATTGCCTCAACCTCCTTGAGTCTTGTCTTGTTTTGCTGTCATGGAGTTTTGCCTTTGCTGTCATCTTGTCTTGTTTTGCTGTCGTGGAGTTTTGCCTTTGCTGTCATGGAGTCTTGCCTTTGCATCACAACAATTCAGCTCAACAACAAATTAGTGTCACCACAAATTCTTCATTAAACAATCTCTACAACATTATCCAAGCATATCACAACTCCTTTATGCTTTTACTTACATCAAATCATCATGACATATCAAATCCATCAACACAAGCATCAAGCCATCAACATGCCAACATCAATGTTCTGCCAAAACATCAAGGTATTTGCTGCTCCTTTGTCTTGTTGTCATCAAGCATGCCAAGAATAACATATGCAACATCTATCATCAACACATGTGCCATTAACATCTGCCTGTCTCACCAACAGGTGTTATGGGATGAATTACCCTAGGGTTTGGGTTGAGAACCCCAACAGAGCAAGAAGCATACAACAAAAAGAAGCAAGCAAATTTATAGTCCTAATGCGTAAACTAGTAAAATAGGGAGAAGAGGTCATACCTGTAGTTCCTACGTTTGAAGGCGATCCCGCGGGGTTCAAACCCTCTGCTTCTTGTAGTGCTCCAAAACCTGCAACTCATTCATGAAAAGCACATATACTAGTAATAAATGAAAGCATGTTCAAGATGTTAGCATTAGATCATATAAGCTTATAAACAAAATAACATGAAATCATTCATAACAAGATCATAACATGTATAAAGCATTAAGATCACGACATCAGGAATGGGACAGAGCTTCTTTATTGATGTATGTAAAGATGTGTGGACTCTGGAGGAATACCACCTGATTCAGCCACGACTCCAAGAGAAACTGTCCTCCGGATCTGTCTAGCCCAAGCCTCAACAATCTCCTTCCATAAGCATACACATAGATGTCATATAAGAGGAATGAACATCTCCATGAGGGAAACAAGGGTTTCCACAATCTGGGAAGTGCAGGAGGCACAGAGATAAATCAGACTTGATCAAGGATTAAATGGCTATAGTATCAATACCTATCTCTCTCTCCCCTTTAGGCCTTCCTATGAGGTGTATTTATACCACTCCAAAACAATTTTTTTTTTTATCAGTTGGGATACAATTAGGCCACGAGCTCCTGTAGGTAGGCTTCCGTTGTAACCCGTAAACCCCGCCCAGAAAATAGGGAATTATATATGTTTTTCATATTTTAAATTATATACGTGGGTTGGGTCTAACTAGACCAGCGTGTGCACCCGCTTTTGAGAGGGAAAAGTCGCGTATGGAATTAAAAATAAAGTTTTTTAGGTAAAGGACCAAGTCTGAAGGGAAATGGCTGCTCAAGGCCATAACACAGAGCATCAAGCATATAGAGGTGGAAAATGATGCTATAACAAATCCCCTTAATATATGAGGTCATAAGGGGTACATGATGGTTGAATATATTAAGTGTATAAAAAGAATCATGCGAGGACTTGAGAGGATTTCACCAGATTTCAGCCTGCCAAAAACCAATGGAAGAGATCAGAAAGTAAGCTCATGTCTGAGGTGGGCATACCCATGCTCAGTGAAAGTAAAGCATGTTTGCATATCAAGTATGGAGCGGATCCAATATGTATACAAGTACAAAAGAAACTGCAAATTACACAGTGGATCATTTGATCACAATCTCAAAAAAGTACATATCAAGTTCATGTCATAGTATCACATATAAAAGAACTGATCAATGATGCTGAGAAAGATATTTGATGATTGAAGTCACAAAATTGAATCTCCAAGTACCGAATCCTAAAGAGTGGAATAATGGTACTGCATGCAACTCGGGTGCCAACATATAAGATGCCACTGTGATTAACTGCAACATATTAGGTGGATGGTTTCACTAGCAGAAAACTGAAGGAGCTTTCAAATGAACCAAAGCATGTTGATGCACACCCGAGGTCTTCATCGATCACCATGGTACATTTCTACACTATGGGAATAAATGAGCTGAAGCTGGCCATGTGAGAAATCGTTTGATTACCGGTCATTGATGTATACCGTTAACAAATACGAGACAACTCACCGATAATGATGATGAGAGTCAAGGTACCCCAGTACAATCTAACAAGTGCGAATGAATGAGTTGAAGTCGAACATTTGAGAGAGTCTACCAATTAGGAGACATTGATGTATTTTCACTGTCGACAGCGAAGGAGTCTACCACTCATGACTGCAAACCCTAAGGTACTGAAAAAGGACTCTAGACTTTGTTCCCAGAGCAATGAGTCGGAGTCGATGGGAAAAGATTTGCTGGAAGGAAGGCATTAAGGCATCCCACATCAATCTAGCACGAGTGTAACTTGTAGGCCAATAATTTGGAAGGAATTGGATGAAGAAAGATGAAGTAACCAATCCGAAGCACGTTTTCGACGAACACAAAATGTAGCTAGCGCACGGCAGAAACCCTCTGAACCAACCAATAATGAACGCTGACACAGAGACAAGGAATCCACCAATAGGGTCAAATGGAAACCAAGGTACTGCACGAATCCCAATGTGTGATAATGAAAGCTGACGTCGAACACAAGGGAAACCGCTCAATCAAAGACCCATGATGTTGATCGATGTTAAGCACAAGGTCACCTATCAATGATGGAAATAGGGCCAGGGTGCAGCTCTAGGTTTACTCTTAGAGAAATTTGTCGAAGTCAATAAGAGGAAACCTGCCAATAAGAAGTCAATGGAGACCTTCTTAACTAGCACGAGCAAAGGACCAAATAGTTGATGTGATAGAAGATAACTCTAACAGATTGAGTATGGTCGACTGAAAAATGAGTCAAGAGACATAGCAGAAAGGCAGACTCAGGTCTACTTCCCTTGAACAAAAGCATGACTCAAATATGACTATATGCCAGCATATAATAACTTTGTATAAGCTTGTCATGCAGGAGGCATGAACAAACCCTCCGTATGATAGGAAGAGATAACCAACCGGGGGAGTACTGACTCAATAACAAGGTTATGGCTCTCCTAAGTCAAACTAAATCCCATCCCAATGGAGAAAAGACTTTTCTTTTTGTGCTTTGTTCAAGGGCGACACGACTGACTCTAGCTGCCATCAAACATGGAAGTAATGTCCCATTCCCGCTTTTTTTGAAATATATATATATATATATTTTTGTCTTTTTCATATTAAAAGCCCGAAAAAGAATAAAAGAATGCCTATAGTACAGTGGAAAGAACGAGTGTCGGGAAACAAATGCACTAGTTCCTAGGGTTGGAACAATCCTATGCTCAATCCAAGGTGGCGAAATTGGTAAATGACACTCAAAGGAATGTTCTATCCACGGCCAAAGGGTGTCAAGTTGCAGATGCTAAGTGATTGCAAGGCTGATTTTGCAGAAAGACATGGTCAAAAAGTGGCTTATACACGAGTGCAAGTGAAGCTGGCTTAAGGCCAAAAGATACAAATAGTCAACATGCAATGCAATAGAACAACTCAACAAGAGGGAGCCTCTAGGGTATAAAGCCAAAAAGATAGTGAAGAAGAAGGAGAATGAAGCTCCATCTCAAAGGTCATGGCGTGACTAAAGAGGACTCCCAAGCCTAAGAAAAAAAGTTCAACATGGGTGCCAAGTGACAACCAGGTACTATCTAGGGCACCCATGATAAGGTAGGCTCCTACCACACAAGTTATGACACTTCTAAGCATCAAGAAGGTTCCGTGTCACATCTTGGTGGGGTTGATCCTAAGTCCCAAATGGAAAAGGAAAATGATAATGCACAATGCAGGTGGAGAACCTAACCTATATGCTAGTTTCGAGAACCAATACTTGTCAGAGCGGATCAACCATAAACATGCCCAAAGGAAAAAATCTTCAAAGTTCTGTAGACATAATCATGAACACTAAGCAAGAAGTTAATACATCCCATATAAAAACTTCAAAAAAAGCTTGTGTTATTATAGAATACAAAACTTGAAAATGCATACCTTATATATACAATATGGTACAAGGAACCACACAGCCTTATGGCTTACGCATAATAGTTCTGCAGGACAAGCCCCTTGCGAGACTTAGGCCAAGGACTCCTTTGGTAGCTAAAACTCATGGCTTCAAAATGTTCCTCCTGTGAAGGCAACTCAACATCCAGGAAATCATGAGAACTAAAAGGATCAAAAGAGGGAATCAAGGGGTCTCGTTGTCGCACATAATGTCTAGGCACCGCAACAATGACTCAGATCGAGGGCTATCACCCTAATCCCCAATCTCTCTGTTTAAGATGTTTCCTTATAGTAGACTATGGGGGGTAGACCCTATAGAAATGGAATGAAGGAGAACCAGTTGGGAACCAACCAGTTCGGGAGACACAGTTAAACGATAAAATACTTGTAAAAAATGTAGCAAGATTAAAGGATTCGATTGAATCTGAATGATTGATACTAATGCTTTATGGAGTCAACTATCTTGCTAAGGAAATTACAACCAAGTACTTGATGAGAAACTGCTGCTATGCCATATTAAATTAGAATGCAGAATGCAAGGAAAATGATTTGAAGGGGCGAGATGAAGCAAGCTTCGAAGATGAGAGGTGATGTTAAAAGCCTAAAGCACTTAGATTATAAATAATCTAATATAACCACTAAGTACTTAAGCGAGAGTGCCAATTATGAAGATGCCAAAAGATTACTCAATTAAAAGATTACTCAATTAAAAGATCTATAGATCCACAATAGAGCTCTCAAAATCAGATATCGATCACACTTACTTGAAGGCAAATATCCAATAAACGTCCAATATTTAATTACACGATAGACAATTTTAATCGATATAAAACGTTTAAAAAATTCAAATGCCAATGATCATCAAACCCATCTGAAACATATGAAAGTAACTAGCACTTTAATCTCAGTAATTATTCATCAAGATATACCATGAAATTTTAATGCTAAATAAACACTTCGTCAAACACTTTATGGATTAAACGATATTCTAAGATAATGCAAATCCAAAATTTAAATTTTCTCTATAGTCAAACTTAGGATACTTAAAAATTAAATTCAATTAACTATAGGAATTTCTCCACAGAATATATATCTTCGTTGAGGGCTTAGAATTTTACCACATTAACAATAACTAAAAAAATTAAAAATGGCCTTTAAATTTTTATATACAAAAATTAAAGAAATCTAAAATTTTTCTTAATGTTAAAAGCTAACACTAAAATAGAATTTTTTGGAATTTTTTAAATAAAAATTGAAAGTTAGAAATTAATTAAAAAAAAAAAATTGATTTTAGAATTTTATTAAAGAAAAGTTAGGAGTTGATTTAGAAACTTTTATTTTAAAACTTAAAAGAAAACCCAAAGCCTAATTAAAATGAAAATCGAACCTCATAAACAATTAAATGAAATCTGATTTATTTGTTTTGATATGAAGTTAGGTTTGAACGCAGGTAAAAGATGGAGGAGAAGAGGGCTCGGATAACATTAAGGAAAAAAGAAGCCGACAGCAGGAGGAGCACGCGGAGCAGCATGAGAAGGGAAAGGTGAAGGGGAAGGAGCTCAGTAGGCAGCCGACAGCGGGATTGTAAGGCAAGGGCAGGGAAGAAAGGGTGAGCGGATAGCGTGGGGAAGCAGAGTGGAGTTGCGCGGGTAGTGAAGGAAGGAACAGGCTGCGGGAGAGGATGACGGAGAAGAAGGCAGCAAGAATGAGGGCAGCGTGACGAAGGAAGGGATGGCGCTGGCAACGGATTGAAGGCTGTGTGAAGATGGGGGTCGAAAGAGAAGATGCAGGGATTGAAGTGCAACAAGGAAAAACGCAACAGGGAACACATAGAGAGAGGATGGGGACGCTAGCAGCAAACACGTAGATTTGCACAGAGGAGGTGTGGCATGTGAAGGCAACCCACAAAAAATCACAGGCACGTTGGTGATTAAAAAAATTTCGAAATTTTCCTTCTGTCCAACAATTAAATTTTCACCCAATAAACTCAGAAAATAAATTTTGATTTGGATATGCTTGCAAAATTCTGATCTTGAGATCAGAGCTTACCCTCCAGGGCCTAGATCTGTCTCAGATCTAAAACATTTCTCTGAAAACCCTCAAAGTTCACCTGCACAAACCAGAAACAAGAAAACCCAGATACCCAACAACTTTACAAAAATAAAAGATTGAAACCCCGAGTTAGAAATCAGAAACTAAAAATTTCTAAATATTTACACTATTTAAAAATACGGATTTATACAATATATTTACAGATCTATCCACAAGAGTTGTAGATCTGTCAGATCTGAGGAGTGTAAGTCCGACTTCGCTCCCAGATCTAAAGATCTAAGGCTCTTACTAGCTAGATCTAACTTTAAATTCAATAAAAGTTAAGATAAATTTTTAATTTCGGCACAAGCCCTAGAAAAACCCTGCAAAAAATAGAATTTAAGATAAGCATAGGGAATTAGTTCCAGACGGCTCTTCAGATCTTATTTCCTTGGGAGTCAGCTGGTCCAGCCGAGGATTTCCCTAAACGCTCGATTCTAAATCCGATAGATTTCTGCACACTTAAGGTTAAACTTTTAAATCAATAGAGAAATAAGATAAAAATAAAACTTTCAAGAGTTAGAGATACCTGCTAACTCAATCCAATTAATATTCTTACCCTAAATCTAGTAACCTAAGTGAGATACCTGTGCAATAGATTGCTCTACAAGAGCCATTAATCAACAGTTCATTGAAATAATTACTAGCAGAATATAAAGAGCAAGTTTACCATAAAATGCCGAAGAGGAACACGACCATCAAGTAAAACTCCAAAGACTTTCTTTGTATTATTCCAGAAAGTATTACAAGAGAGCTTCAAGAGCTAGTACATGATCAAAAGATTGGATCTCAAATCAGATTGACACTGACCTCTAATTTATAGGTAAAATCTCCAACGGCTAGTTTGCTTGATCCCCGTCAAAGTAATCTCGATCGTCGAAAATGATTTGATTATCTTTTAATCTCGTCCGTCGAAATTATTATTTTTTGAGGAATTTCGAATTTTTCAATTAATTTATTTTTAATTAACTCAAAATAATAATTTTGAGTTAATTACATCAAAAAATTGACTTTGACTTAACTATCAAGGCCCGAGGGTCCAAAATTTCTCAAAATTTTCAATATTCCCTTGGCCAGGGACCTTTAAAAATATATTTTTTAGGGACCCACGAAATTTTCTTTTGAAAAATTTAATTTTACCTAAGACATAGATTAATTAAATTTATGGCTTACGATTTTTGATTTAATTTGGCCAGAAAATTTAATTAATTGACTCAGGAGGGTATTAATTATTTTTCCAACCCTCTTTACATAAGATTAATACATTAAACCCATGAGGGGAACACCTATTCATGACAGACCCTCAATAATCTACCCAATTTTGCGACTCAAAATATGATCTAGTAGACCCAACAATCTGTAATGAAATGATCTAGCCAATTAGCTAGGATCATTCCCAGATTACTTTTACAAAGACTCGATAAAAAACACTAGGACTCACTTAATATCTTGACGACAAAACCCACCCTAGCTTTGGAGTGAGGTTGGAGGGGAAAACTCTGTTGATCATTTGTGTCGAGAAACACAAATGAATCAGTGAGACAAAAAACCTCCTAGGATAGAAATCTTCACCAAAATACTAGGCTTGCCTAGGTTGTTACATACATGATGGTCTTACGAAGATCATTTTTACATTATAAACATGCAGAATGGGTTTACATCATCTACAAAATTGTCGACTGATTGATGAAATCTGAATGACACAAACACTCAAATATGATAGATCCCTTTTGCGAAAAAAGGGGTGTACTGCTATGGGGTCGTTGACAAAGAGTGGTCAACATCTGGTTCTACTTGGGGAGACGTTGCTTCATCAGAGGAATGTGAGAATCCAGAATCTGTGTCCAAGAAATACACATGTTTATATAAGTAGCATCTATCCAAAATTCATCATATAACATTAAACATATGAAAATAGAAGCTCTTCATTTATTGACTAGTCTACTAACATGAAATGTAAATCTACTCTAACTACAAAATGAAACGCTGATAGGACAAGGTGTAAGGTTAGAGATGCAATACAAAGGATGCCCTGTGGCATCAGATGTGTTCAATATAGTGCATACTGAGCATTTGCTTGCTTTTAGGCAAGTCTGTGGGCTGCTTTTCGGATGTGCCATGTGCAATCTTGCATATGATAGGACTTTGTCTTATCCGAAAATCAAGCTTCTCGCGGCCATTAGATGTATCGAAACGTTTCCTTATTCTTTTTCTTTTTCATTTTAGGCTTTTCTTCGTGGCAGATTATATTGTTGATGATGTGGAACATTGTGCTTGTGAACTTTCAGACGAAGTAAACAAGATATGTGTGACATGCCTCTCTTCATTTTGCATCTGTTCTAGATGCTTTTCAATTTCTTCTCTGATCATGTCGTCCTCAACTAAATCTTTGTTAATGGGGCAAGTCACTTTCTCAAGATATTCACAACAAGATAGGACCTGCTTTAATGAATTGGGAGAGTTATGATCCGTCGAAAACTCTTTGATTTTCTGCCATCTATCATCTTCTGGATCAGGCTGAAACTTTTGTACTTGTGATTTCCTTTCTTCTAGCCTCTTATGCATGGAACTCATTTCTCTGGCATGCCTTAATATTAATTTCGCTTGATTGAGCTCGGTTTTCACAAATCTGTCTTGTAGAGTGATATGATTTACCTCCATAGTTTTCATTTCTCGAGTGTGCTTTGCTTCCATCGCAATCATATGTTTCTGAATAATAGACATTTGATTAGAATGAGTAACTTCCATTACCTTTAATCTGTTTTTGATGGTATCCATTTCTTCCATATTTATAACACATGGTGCTTGTTTTTTCTCTATGGTCAATAATCTATTTTGAAGAGATATTTGATCAACTTCCATGTCGCTTATAATTTTATCATTCTTCGCTTTCATGCCCATGAAGCAATTTTGCATATAGTTTATCTCTTTCTTATGATTTGCTTGCATGGTGGCTAACTGATTGTTGTGATCAAATTCCATGATGGCTGTTTCTTCATCATGTCTTTCTTCCATGGAAGTCATTTGATTGGAGTGATTAAATTCCATTATTGTCATTTCCTCTATATGTTTTTCTTCTAAGGCCAATAATCTGCTCTGCATAGAACCAATTTCCTTGGCATGATCTGCTGTTAATTTTTCTTGATTAAGTTCCATATTCTTAATGAATTGAGCCTGGTTGGCCTCCATATTCTTGATTACCTGAGCTTGATTCAGTTGTATATACTTAACCATCTGAATCAATTCGTAAACAAGATGCTTATCGTTGTCAACACATTATTTGACAACCTGTCTCTGCTTCACTACTATCATGGATTTGTGTTGTCATGGTACAAGTGGATTCATCCTGAGAATTGTCTTGAAATCTCCTGTTGATAGTTGAGTTCTCTACAAGATCACTTTCATTATTTTGCATAGTACTGGGAGCACAAGGTGAGCCACCTTGTTTTATATATTTATCCTTAAAAGCATTGATGATGTGTTGTAAATAATAAAAATACTCCTTAGGAAAATTTCGAAACCAATCGATAGCATCACCTTTTAAGGAATAGACAAAGAGATGTGTGTTGACATCTTCATGATTATATTGTGAAGGAAGACAATAGCTATTTATTATGAGTAACTGTCACTTAGATGCTTTCGAGCAGTGGCAGAATCACCACCCGAGAACAAAGGCAATTTAGGAATGGCCTCCTTCGACCTGTCGTGAAGGGCATCCATGATGACTTGCTTAAAGGCTAAGTGGTTGTTAGAGAAAGAGATCCTTGTTCAAGAATAGTCAAGAGGTCCACAAGAAGCGAGCTTCTTAGCAGGAATTCTTGTAAGAAATGAAAGAATTGGAGTCGCCACTTGAACATGAATCTAATTCTAAAACCGAAAAATTAGTCGAAAGAAGCAGATGGATATCAGGGAGGGATTCTTGTCTGGGAGTAAATAGATGAATAAGTGAGGTTGCCATCCAAACAAGAAAGCAACCGAAATGTCTGGGTGCAAGAGAAGATAAAAGGATTAGTGATATGACGAAAGATACGTTGATGAAACGATGAAGAGATGAAATGATGCCAGCAAATGTTGTCATGTGACGGGTTAATGAATGGTGAAGAAAGATTAGAAGAGTCGAAAATGTCGTTGAGACCAAGGACAGAAAAACTCTATCCCCGACAACAACGCCAAAAAATGTTGTCGCACAGAATGTCTAGGCACTGCGACAACAGCTCAAATTGGGCGCTGTCACCCTGATCCCCAATCTCTTTGTTTAAGCTATCTCCCTATAACAGACTAAGGGGGGTAGACCCTATGGAAATGGAATGAAGGAGAATTAGTTGGGAACCAACCAGTTCGGGAGACATAGTTAAACGATAAAATACTTGTAAAATATGTAGCAAGATTAAAGGATTCGATTGAATTTGAATGATTGTTACCAGTGCCTTATGGAGTCAACTATCTTGCTAAGGAAATTACAACCAAGTACTTGATGAGAAACTGCTGCTATGCAATGTTAACTTAGAATGCAGAATGCAAGGAAAATGATTTGAAGGGGCGAGATGAAGCAAGTGTCGAAGATGAGAGGTGATGTTAAAAGCCTAAAGCACTTAGATTATAAATAATCTGATATAACCACTAAGTACTTAAGTGAGAGTGCCAATTATGAAGATGCCAAAAGATTACTCAATTAAAAGATATACAGATCCATAATAGAGCTCTCAAAATCAGATATCGATCACACTTACTTGAAGGCAAATATCCAATAAATGTCCAATATTTAATTACACGATAGGCGATTTTAATCGATATAAAACGTTTAAAAAATTTAGATGCCAATGATCATCAAACCCATCTAAAGCATATGAAAGTAACTAGCACTTAAATCTCAGTAATTATTCATCAAGATATACCATGAAATTTAATGCTAAATAAACACTTCGTCAAGCACTTTATGGATTAAACGATATTCTAAAATAATGCAAATCCAAAATTTAAATTTTCTCTATAGTCAAACTTAGGATACTTAAAAGATTAAATTGCGTCAACTATAGGAATTTCTCCACAGAATAAATATCTTCGTTGAGGGCTTAGAATTTTACCACATTAACAATAACTAAAAAAATAAAAAAAATAACTAGCCTTTAAATTTAAATTTTTATATACAAAAATTAAATAAATCTAAAAAATTTCTTAACGTTAATAGCTAACACTAAAATAGAATTTTTTGAAATTTAAATAAAAATTAAAAGTTAGAAATTAATTTAAAAAAAAAAAATTGATTTTAGAATTTTATTAAAGAAAAGTTAGGAGTCGATTTAGAAATTTTTATTTTAAAACTTAAAAGAAAACCCAAAGCCTAATTAAAATGAAAATCGAACCTCATAAACGATTAAATGAAATGTGATTTATTTGTTTTGATATGAAGTTAGGTTTGAACGCAGGTAAAAGCTGGAGGAGAAGAGGGCTCAGATAGCGTGAAGGAAAAAAGGAGCCAACAACGGGAGGAGCACGCGGAGTAGTATGACAAGGGAAAGGTGAAGGGGAAGGAGCTCACGCAGGCAGCCGACAACGGGATCGTGAGGCAAGGGCAGAGAAGAAAGGGTGAGCGGGCAGTGTGGGGAAGTAGAGTGGAGCTGCGCGGGTAGCGAAGGAAGGAACGAGCTGCGGGAGAGGAGGAAGGAGAAGAAGGCAACAAGAATGAGGGCAACGTGAAGAAGGAAGGGATGGAGCTGGTAGTAGATTGAAGGCTGTGTGAAGAGGGTCGAAAGAGAGGACGCAGGGATTGTGTAATATCTCGTTTCAGGGATATTTCTAAAACACGACAAACTCCAACCAGAGATGGATTGGGAGGGCATTTACCTGATATTTCGTCTCTGAAAAGAGGACGAAATCCGGAGGCTACCTGGCCCTTTCCAGACTCTGTCTAAGAGTGAGAGATAAACACACCAAGTGGTATAGAACTAGAATGCTCAAGAATATATAAAAATAACAGTGCAGCAGACATATAATAGCATAGAAAGAAAATACGGCAACTCATCTAGGAACATAGAGAGGAAATGCTAAGCCATTTTATTAATATGAGAAATATAATGAAGTACAATAGGTGATCAGAGTGATGGAACCTAATCTTGCTCAAGGCAAGTGAAGAAACACTCTCAGAAAATACAGGAAATGGCTGCTCTATGAACTGCGTCCCAGCTGCTGGAAAACTGTCGTGTAGCTGCTACTGCTGGAATGAACTGAAGACTAGGGGCTGATCCCCTTGCCGGAATGAGCTGAAAATCTGCAATCCTCCTCTACTCACCAATCCTGACAAAACCCAGAAATCATATCAAAAATAGCCGCCCCCGAAAATCACCAGAAAATACCTCCTCAGGGAATTACGCTAGCCTCCAAGGCTCTGCGCAGAGGCTAAATGAGAATAGCTGAAACACTGCCTCAAACTCCACCAAAATCCTCCTGTGGGCAAAGGCTGCCCCTCTGCTCAAAATCTCAGCTAAATCTCCTGTAGAAATCTCGATCCGGAGCACCACCAAAATGAACTGCGTCCTCTCTCCTAGTGAATGTGCAGTCTCTACTAAAGCCGAGCTCCACAACAAACCCAAACAACAAACCTCTCACAAAATACTAAAGAAATAACCTTGCCCAAGCAGGCACTCGAATTCCCCCGGGGCTAAGGGCGAGATCTTTGACCGGAGACACTCAATGCACTAAACAGTGCTACAGACAAGCTAAACAGCCAGCGTGCTCAAGAAGACAAAACGTCTAGCTCAATATCATCAACAACAAAATGAATCAAATGAGAAGGCTCCTCCTTATTTTATAACGTTGGCCTTCCTCCAATCCCAAGGCCATCTCCTCAACGTAGCCTCCATCTCTTGCCACGTGTCCAACCTCTCCTACGCAAAAGCTTATAGAGCTAACGTGTGCCCCTCTCTACGTGGTGCTTGGCCCCCCTTGGCTCTCCCCTTAAGTTACAACGTCATGCTACTAGGAGGATGTTTTATTTCACTTAAGTGAGTTAGACCCTCTCTACTCACTTTTTATTTATTTATAAACTATAGACGGCAAAACTATACAAAATCGAATATTCCAATTAGCTATCGCTAATTAGGAATATTACAGATTGAAGGGCAACAAGGAAAAACACAACAGGGAACACGTAGAGAGAGGATGGGGACACTGGCAACAAACATGCAGATTTTTAGAGAGGAGGTGCAACATATGAAGGCAACCCACAAAAAATCACAGGCACGTTGGTGCATAATTTTTTTTTCGAGATTTTCCTTTCGTCCAACAATTAATTTTTCACCCAATAAACTCAGAAAATAAAATTTGATTTGGATATCCATTCAAAATTCTGATCTTGAGATCAGATCTTATCCTCCAGGGCCTAGATCTGTCTCTGATGTAAAGCATTTCTCTGAAAACCCTCAATGATCACTTGCACAAACCAGAAACAAGAAAACCCAGATGCCCAACAACTTTACAAAAATAAAAAATTGAAACCCCGAGTTAGAAATTAGAAACTAAAAAATTTCTAAATATTTACACTATTTAAAAATACAGATCTATACAATATATTTACAAATCTATGCACAAGAGTTGCAGATCTATCAGATCTGAGGAGTGTAAGTCCGACTTCGCTTCCAGATCTGAAGATCTAAGACTCTTACTAACCAGATCTAACTTTAAATTCAATAAAAGTTAAGATAAATTTTTAATTTAGGCATAAGCCCTAGAAAAACCCTGCAAAAAACAGAATTTAAGATAAGCCTGGGGAATTAGATCCAAAGGGCTCTTCAGATCTTATTTCCTTGGGAGTCCTTCGGGTCCAGTGAAAGTTTCCCTAAGCAATTCTAAATTCGAAAGATTTCTGCACACTTAGGTTAAACTTTTAAATCAATAGAGAAATAAGATAAAAATAAAACTTTCAAGAGTTAGAGATACCTGCTAACTCAATCCAATTAATATTCTTACCCTAAATCCAGTAACCTAAGCAAGATACCTGTGCAATAGATTACTCTACAAGAGCCATTAATCAACAATCCATTGAAATAATCACCAATAGAATACAAAGAAAAATTCTACCATAAAATGCTGAAGAGGAATACGACCATGAAATAAAACTCCAAAGACTTCGTTTGTATTATTTCAGAAAGTATTACAAGAGAGCTTCAAGAGCTAGTACACGATCATGTTGGAAATACTGAGAGGGGGGTGAATCAGTATTTCTTTCAATTGTTAATTTTTTCCAGTTAGATTCTTCATAATTAAAAAACAGAGAGGTGTATAATAATGATATTATTAAGGATTAATGAGAACTTCAGTCCCTTTTCAAAATAATTGAGTACAATAGATGTGTGAGGGCACCAACCCTTCAATGAATCAGGGACCAACCTGTTGCCAAGCACTAACTTGGACTTTGATGAGGCTCCGACCTCTAGGGCTTCAACCCTATCTTCACCAAGGCACCAACCTTGAGTTTAGGGGCACCTACCCCAAGGACACCAATCCTTCTTTGCTTCTTCACTGGATTATTAGTTCAAAGGTGCTTCAATGCACAAGTCTACATCATCAATTCTGCACCACACTGCACCGTTTATTCAACACCACACTTCTCCATTAATTCTGTCTCACTGTTCTTGCAACACACTGTACTTATTCTTTTGTACGGCACCAACACTTCACCAATTGCATTAAGGAGTTAAAACTTCACCATTTACTAAACTTCTGGCACCATACTGCACTAGGACTATACTAGTAATTAACGCCTCACTGCACCAACTATGCCAAGTATCTTGCATAGGTTCGGTCTTCTTATGGACAGACTGGTCTTCAACAATCCCTAGTAGCCTATAGTAGCACTGAAGTAAGAGATAGCAGGTCTGAATTTTTTGATGCTTGTAATATAGTCCTGAATCTGCAACAATGAAGACAACCCTCAACAACCACGTCTTAAACTTTTGTAATAAGACCGAAGTTACAACATAGGTTCAAGACTGAAATGATATAGCATAGATCTACCACAGTTCATTGCAACCCTTGAACAACACCGAGGATGAGGTGTAAAAACCACAACAATGTAAGACTGCTCTACCACAATTCACCGCAACCCTTGAATTGTACCGAGGATGAGGTGTGCATAAATCACTGCAATCCAGATCACCAAAGGTCACAACAAAGCATAGTTTGAAGCCTTCAAACCGCACCTGTTCCACAGATTTGGAGTTACTCCAAAAGTGCACATAAATTTGCACCGAAAACTTTCTCAAAGAATAGCCCTTTCAGAAATGCTTTGGTTCATGAGATATGAACCCACCTTTCTTCACCAAACTTCTGTAATTTGTTGAGTGAGAAGGTGATCCGGAGTAGATGATTTAAGTTCTTATATATACACAAACTCGTTTAGCAAACTGAAAGGACATGTCCCTTAAGGGCAGGCCAACATGGAAGAGAGTTTAGGTCGGCTTAATGACCAGACAAATTTGTTGAACTTGAAAAATTCATATTTCTTAGAATACTTAGGGTTTCAGGCCAAGTGATAGCTCATTAGAAAGCTAAAAATATGCTCTAGAGGACGGCGAAGGTCTCATAGAGAAATTCTTCATCTAAGGTAGTGAAAAATATTTTTAAATGTGACGTGTCATTTATTGGTGCGGAAATGGAGGTAGGGTAGAATGCCTTCGAGAGTTGGGCTTCTTTATGGTTTGATTTTTGCCTTCTCCAACATAGGGTTATAATGTCATCAATTCACCATGCCATAGTGATATGTCATTAATCATATGAAGCATCATGTCTTCAAGTAGTCTTCCATCATCCATCTAGCATCCTATTGCCATATTTACATCAATAACAACCTAGATTAACAAATCAAAAGATCGGATCTCAAATCAGACTGACATTGACCTCTAATTTATAGGTAAAATATGCAACGACTAGTTCGCTTGATCCTCGTCAAAGTAATCTCGACCGTCGAAATTATTATTTTTTGAGAAATTTCGAATTTTTCAATTAACTAAAAAATAATAATTTTGAGTTAATTACCTCAAAAAATTGACTTTGACTTAACTATCAAGGTCCAAGGGTCCAAAATTCTCAAAATTTTCAATATTCCCTTGGTTCGGGACCTTTAACAATTTATTTTTTAGGGACCCACGAATTTTGCCTTTGAAAAATTTAATCTTACCTAGGACATAAAATTAATTAAATTTCTAGGGCTTAGGATTTTTGATTTAATTTGGCCAGAAAATTTAATTAATTGACTCAGGAGAGGATTAATTATTTTTCCAACTCTCTTTACATAAGATTAATACATTAAATCCATGAGGGGAACACCTGTTTGTGACAGATGCTCAATATCTACCCAATTTTGCGACTCAAAATATGATCTAGTAGACCCAATAATCTGTAATAAAATGATCTAGTCAATTAGCTAGGATCATTCCCAGATTACTTTTCCAAAGACTCGATAAAAAACACTAGGACTCACTTAATATCTTGACGAAAAAATCCGCCCTAGCTTTGGGGTGAAGTTGGAGGGGAAAACTCTACCGATCATTTGTGTCGAGAAACACAAATGAATTGGTGAGAGCAAAGAAAAACCTCCTAAGATAATCATCACAAAATACTAGGCTTGCCTGAGTTGTTACATACATGATGGTCTTACTAAGATCATTTACATTATAAACATGCAAAATGGGTTTACATCTTTTACAAATTGTCGAATGATGATGAAATTTGAATGACACGGACACTCAAACATGATGGATCCCTTTTGCGAAGAAATGGGTGTATTGCTATGGGGTTGTTTACACAGAGTGGTTAACGAATTCATACCCTCAGGATAAATCACTCAATCAACTACTGGGAACAAATCCTGAGAATGGAAATAATAATTCAAAATATCCTTCTTAGAAGCAATTGAGGATTGAGGACATAATGCCACATAGTTCACCCATGGTAGAGCAGAGTCACCTTGAATACTTGGAACATGCCAAGCGGTATTTTGAACTAAGTTCGAATTGGGATGGTAATTATCAGTTGTAATATTCCCAATTAGCCTTGCTAATTGGAATATTTCATTTTTGCTTTATTTTGCCGCTTTAGCTAGACATAATAAATAAAGTGAGAAATAAGAGGGGTCACCTCACTTTAGTCACCTCACTTTATAATAAAGTGTTCTTTTCCTAGTAGATTGACGTTGTAACTTAAGAGAAGGGGCCTTGGGGGTCCACATGAGTATGATGGGGGAGGCATCAGGCTGACCCAAGGTAAACTGCGCAGGTCAAAGGAGAGTTAAGTTTTGGAGGGAGTTTGGCATTATAAAAGGAGAGGTTCTCACCTCATTTGGATCATCCATGATTTGATATTCTTCTTGATAGCTAGACTTTGCCTGCTTCAGCACGCCGGTTGTTTAGTCGGTCTGCAGCACTGTTTAGTGCACGAGTGTCTCCGGTCGGAGATCTCACCCTTAGCCTCGGGGACTCGGTGCACACTTTGTCAGGTTTTTACACGGTTCCACCCTTAGCTTGGGGCAGTGCCGCCTAGTGAGGTTTGTTCGAGTACACTTTTCGGTTCCGGGCGGTGGCCCGGCGGCAATTTTACGGTATGTACGAGGAGGAGAAAGCCCTCTTGTGGTGAGAGCAAGAAGGAAGAACGGCGATTCTTGAAGGAGAAGGACGCGCTCATACGGGAGAAGACATTTTGTGCCTTTCGGGGAAAGGAGGGCAGCTCATCCCGAGGGACGCGGGTTGGTTCCGGTCACAACGTTAAACGCTGTTTTGGGAGGCAGTAGGACGCTGTCTAGCCCTAGAGTGAGGACGCTGTCCATTTCTGAAGGTAAGGGTTGCAGATCTGAAGGCTTATTGTTAGATCCAGCTTTGGGAAGGATAGATCTTGCAGATCTAGTCTTGTATGTGGCAGATCTAGTCTTGCATGTTGCAGATCTGGGGGTTTTGCACTAGATCCAGCTTGAGGAGTGACAGATCTGAGGAGATATTGGTAGATCTAGTCCGGATCTGAAGGGATAACACCAGATCTAGCCCTAGAGGCTGTAGATCTGAGGAGATAGTTCCAGATCTAGTATAGATCTGAAGGTTTGGCAGTAGATCTGGTATTGGAGGACGCGGTCCGGCCGAGGAAGAACGCGGTCCGAGTTGGAGGCTTCGGATCCATCGGGGAGGGACGCGGTCCACCGAGGAGGGGGGTTGTTAATGAGAAGGGCTCATCAGCGTTTCCAGCATTCTGTAGCAGGTTCATCTCTCTGGAGGGTTGAGGGCTTGTGCTTCACCTGTTTCTGCGCTGTCACTAGCAGAGACAGCGTTTTCCATCTGTGAGGGTTTGCAGCTTGAGATCAGCCCAGTTTCAGCGCAGTTCATCTCCAGTCTTCAGAGCAGCTAGGACGCTGTCCTTGTTGCAGCCATTTTCTTGTATGGGAGGGTCATCACTTGCCTAGGGCAAGGATAGGTGCACTGATTCTGATTTCTTGTACTCCTCTCTATGTACTTTCTGATTAATAAAATGGCTCAGATTCTGGTATTACAGGTGTCTTGATTCAGTGATCTGGTTTAGTATTGTATTTTCTATATCTGTCTGGCATATTTCTGTTTATTACTGGTTATTTCCCTTTGGGGATATTACACGGATGCAATACAACAATAGTGACAATACTTCCATTATGAGAAAAGTACATCACTCGAAAGAGTGAAGACAACACAACATTCATAGCATAGACATAATCACTCCCAAGTAGCATACTAAAGTCTAAAGAGTGATCAACAACCATCATATCAACTAAGACAGTCTTCCCACCTGAAGTGATAGGTAATTGAGGAAGAACACCCATAGATTCGCCAAGTCTTCTATCATAAGATAGCAATTGACTGTCAGTTGCCAACAAATTTGGAGATCCTAAAGCTTTCCAAGTTGAGGAGCTTATAATACTTGTAGGATCCTTCATCCACTTCACATCGATAGACATTTGCGGAATTAACTCTAACCCTTATTCGGAAAGGTGTAGCAGAAGGAAGACGAGGCTCAACAAGATTATCCCAATCAAAGGAAACACTACTAGAACTTGGAGGGGGTACATTATAAGAAACCGACATGCCCCCTAGACTAGAAGACTGTGAACTAGAAATAAAGAAGACTTTGTTGTTAGACACTTCACCCCACAAAAAAGGAGTGGGATCAGCCAGAGATTGCACTTTCTCGACCACTTCATTGACCAATGGTTGATATAACTGATGAGAAACCATAACAGGGTCAGGAGTAGAAGAAACTATAGACTCGGACCATAACCTATGTACCAACTAAATCTCAGGGCACAAATGAGTAAGATGATCTCCCTTACAAATCTTGCAAGGTAACTTAGGTGTAAATATTTTACGCCTAGGTTTCTGATCAACATTAATGCCCCCAACATTACTAGCGGCTATTGGTGTAGAATTTCCAACATGACTTGCAGAGGTTGGTGGAGGATCTCCAGCATGACTTGTAGAGATTGGGGGAGAGTCTCCAACATGACTTGCAGAGGTTAGTGACTCTTTTCCATGAGAGATAGGAGTTATGCCCCCAACCTGACCCACAAAAGTATGTGAGTCATCATCAACATGATTGATAGAGGTAGGTAAATCATTGTATGATTTGCAGTGACTAGACTTATGCCCCCAACATGAATTTCAGTGGCTGAAGGCTCATCTCCAACATGACTTGCAGAGGTTAGTGATGATGCATGGAGGGAACTCTTCTTCTCCCTACTCTTCCTCTTTCTCTTCTTTTTAGATTTTTTATTGCAAGATGGAGGAGGAAGAGGAAGCCCAGATTTCTGTGGCGAAGAGGATGAAGAATTAACACCCATTCGATGCACTTGAAATAAAGCATTCATCTGAGAAGCTTCAAGAACATTTGGAACATTTGGAGTGGACCACAACCAAATGGGTAGTCTAACATTTAACCCAGGAATATTCAAAATGGCCATCAAGGGGGTACCAACATTTCCAAAGAAAGGAAAAACACAAGGATCCCCTTGTGGAGGGGTTCCTTGGTTGGCATCCACAAGAATATCAGCCATATGCAACTAATACACAGATCCTTCCCTTACGGGACAATTCAAATGAATTTTCAAGGAAGAGAGATGCCTAATCAAAATTCGCCCTTAAGGAGGCAACTCCACAATTTTAAAAGAAAGAGCGAAAGCCTTCCAAGACCAGTGGAGTGGTTGTTCGGTCACTCAGAAAAAAAGGTACAAAGTGATAAGACAAAAATCCACCTAAAGCCAACTAAATACAAAGAGCAAAGAGCACTCCGCTATAACAATCCCTAAAGATACAACCAAACAAGCAACTTTCAGGGATTTCCGCTCTGGGTTATTAGGACCAGACACCAAAATACAAGAAAGTGAAGATAAGGGCCTTCCGAAAATAGTCTGGGGTAATTACGCCACAGGCCTACATCGAAGGTAACATAAATAGTTGCACTGACCTCCAGACAAAAGCCTTTGCCGGTGCAAGTACCCGAGCTTTTTAAGGGCACCCTCCATAAGTACTAATGAATGTGATGCAACGTCTGCTTCAGGTACCACAGGTATTCTCCCCCGCAGTCATCTGTGTGGTCCCTAGGAAAGGTAACTAAGGTCACCAGTTCGTATCGGAAGTCGGGCATAACAGTCTTTGGTTGAGTTCCAACAAGTAGGAGAGGGAGTATCTCTCTTTCCTGTTTTCACTCGCCCTCGTGCTTGACTCTCTTTTATGGAGAGCTTTCCCAGACAACTTAACGACACTGGATTTCACTCTTTAATCAACTTCTATGTTTCAATTTGGAGTGGCTTTAGAGAGTTTACTCTCCACACACCTATTCCAAGGCCCTAAAAGTCCTAGATTAGTTGATGTATATATGACAAATCAAAAAATTCTAGTTCATTTTAGTTATGCGCTTTATTTTAATGGTTGTTCTTAGATCAAGGGTAAG
Source organism: Pinus albicaulis (assembly GCA_034641835.2). NCBI lineage: Eukaryota > Viridiplantae > Streptophyta > Pinopsida > Pinales > Pinaceae > Pinus > Pinus albicaulis. The sequence continues at coordinate 1,669,064,583 of CM076581.1, forward strand.
ATGGAAGTGCAACTGATGGTGTTTTGACATGAAATAAATCAATAGAAACCTAGCTATATGAAAATGCAACTTTTCTTCAATGAAAAGTGACTTCTACAAAGGTTCTACGAGAAACCTAATAAAGCAAAACTTTTTTCTATCAATTTTGCATTCACACATTAGAAAACTAACAAAAGAATTAAATGCCCAAAACACATCTATCCTAATGCATACTAGAATGCTTTAAAATGCAAGATCCTAGGATTACTCTAAAAATGAGCGAGTGTGTTTGCCAACAAAGATGTCAAAAACTCAACACAAGGAGGGGAAAATTCAAACAAGAACTTTTCCTAAAATCAAGCAAATTCGAACAAATGAAAAACTTTGCACTTGCTAAAAAATGACAAAGAAGCCTTAAAACAAAACCGAAAGAAAAGGCAAACAAATATGGTTTTTGTGTCTTTTTCTTTTTAAGGAAACAAGAAATTCTTTGAGAAAGAAAAAACTACCCAAAAACTCAAAATCACCAAGTTGAGCAAAAAATGCCTCAAATTCCTTAAGCCAACAACATCATTTGCATGACAAGACTTATCAAGCGGAAATAGGTAACCCACTTAAACAAATGACCTGATCAGTAGCACGAAACTCCAGCAAACAAAAAAACTCCAAGAAAATCATGAAGACTCTTCAAGATTGCCAGAAATACCTTTCTAAAAAACCCAAGAAAAACCAAGAAAGCCAACGAAAGAAAAGCAAAAAGTGAAGCAATAAGAAGGCTAAGCACGAGCAAATCAACACTAACTCATTGTCCTGAATACTTAGAACAACCAAGAACTTCAGTAAGAAGCCCTAGTGCCAACCACAAAATTGAAACTTCACAAAGAAAGGAAAACCCTAGGTTGACTAGGTTTTTGACCAAGAAAGAGAGGAAATTGATAATCTACAGAAAGCGACACTTTCCAGAAACATAAAAAATTAAACAAAAGTAACCAAAAATAGGTAAAAGACTTTACTGGATTCAAAATATAAAAATTTCATTTAAAACTGGCCATACGCGGCTTGACAGTGATCAACCTACATGTATACGCGACTATGTACAAGGAAACCCGCATATACGCGTGTTTCTTTGGACCAAAATGCGTGTATATGCGACTGTGTAAACTGGAAAGCGCGTATAAAAAGGGCAATAAAGAAAAATAAAAAATCCAAGTTTGATCCAGAAGATCAGAATTTTTGCTTGGATGGATAATGAACCAAAGAAATTGGAAAAGTGATTAAACCAAATAGAGAACCCAAATCCAGAGAGAAACAACCCAAACTAGGAATTGCACAGATGTAATCCCTAGCGGAGTCGCCAATTCTGTTACAGGATGAATTACCCTAGGGTTTGGGTTGAGAACCCCAACAGAGCAAGAAGCATACAACAACAAGAAGCAAGAAAATTTACATTCCTAATGCTTAAACTAATAAAATAGGGAGAAGAGGTCGTACCTGTAGGTCTTGTGAAATTTTTTGAATCTACTAAACAGAAATCTTACTGCAGTAAATCTGATTTACTTCTCCTACTTGTTCGATTTACTTAACAAGTTATTTTTCTGAATTATTGAGTAAAATATCAAAGTAAATACATTGCAACCTACACATACAGATCTAAACTGAATACATGCACAATTGCAAAGTGACACACGGATTTTCTGGACAACTGTCCCCGAAAAAACCCAATGCGGGAAAATCGGCCTTTTAGCGAGGGTTTTATTATTACACAGAATTTGAGTACAACTCTGGGCACCAAACTGGTTAACCCCACAGAGAAATAATATGGCAAGCAATACCTCTATCTTCGGAGACAGAAAATATGGCTGATTCAACCCTCAGCGGGGATTTATGAATTCAAGCCCTTTCTGGCCCTCCATAAACCCCAGCGGTGCTCTGAAGCCCTCTACGCCAACCTGAATGGCCTGCGTCAGCCCCTGCACTGGTCAGAAAGGGCTCGTGTCACCCTAGAATGGGTTACACTGCCCTTGCGCTGCCCTGGCTGGCCCTACGTCAGCCTTGCGTGGCCCCTGCTACCTCTGTGCTGCCTTTGCGTGGCCTCTGCTAAACTGCATAGCTCCAGGCTGCCTTTGCGTTGCTTTGGTATGCTGCCTCTCTACCTCAGTTGTACTCTTGCCCTGGGATCAAACTATCCCTCTTGCTGTAGTTGAAACACTTCTGGAAATTCTTAGCAAACAATGCCCTAGAATTCCAGCTTAGTCTCAGTGCTTTGCCGCCGTGTGTATTCTCCAACTGACCCCAAGCCTTTCCTTTATACTTTTCTCGTTGGGAAACCAACGACGGTGATATAATCTTGAATCAACGACTAAGATTAAAAGAAATCTTGATCCATGTGGCTTAAGTCATTTTCATCACATGTTTAAATTAATTATCTTTAATCTTTTAATTTTCCTAAGTTAGACTTAGGGTCCTTAATTAAAAATATTAATTAATTAATTTTCTCTTAAACATGATGAAATTTATCAAATCCTTTTCTGGGTCTTGGAGATCTCCTGTACTCTAGTCCCTTCACAAAGATTGGGATCTAGAGCACATCCGATGCTACCCCAGCACTCAAAAATCTCAACACTCCCTCTTAGTGAGGGATGTGCTCTGGCACAACACTTCACCGCGAAGTTCTACATTGATCTCTGGTGTGGGTCTCTGCATTGATGCTTGGCTTGCTGGCCTTCATCAGTGTGATGTTGCTGCTCTACCGTACTGTTGCCCATGACGCTACCACCGCCACTGCTACATCCGTACTGCAGCTCCCTCTCAAATTGTTGCATCGTGCTGCCAACTGCTGCACTGCAACTTAGTTGATGAGACTAAGCAACTGAAGTACTCTTGCCCAATCTTTGACAGCTAAGTCAGTTGGGCTGCATCTTCGTCACTGAAGCTCCATAGGCTGCTGCTCCGTGCTGTCATCTGGAGGCTGCTGCGCTGCTGCAACTCTGCACTGCGTAAGCAGACCTCCTCTGCGCTGCTTCTGCATTGAAGTCCCCTACGCTGCTGCTGCGCTGACCTCTTGAAGCCGCTGCGCTGCTGCAACTCTGCATTGCGTAAGAAAGCTTGTTCTACGCTACTGAAGTCACATCAGCCCCTCTACGCTGCTGCTGCATCTGCACTGCGATGCTCCCTCTCAGCATCCAGCTCTACCTCTGCTCCATCTATGATTGTCTGAACCCACTGCTCCACTTGTATCGCTACCATCTTAAGGCTCTCGTAGCTCGTATGTGATCCAAGAGTTGGGCTACTTAAGGATCCCGCCTCCACTCTGTAGTTGCTCCACAATTCCATGTCGCCCCACTTTTGTGATTCATGAGCGCTCATGGCTATGTCATCTTCGGAGCCATCATCCACCATAGCAGCCTTGGAGCTAGAAGCTTCCTTGTCCTTTTTCTTCTGAGGACAATTGCTGGTGAAATGTCCTAGTTTGTCGCACTAGAAACACTTGATCTTTCATAAATCCCGCTTCTTTCTCCCTTGCTGCCTCTTTGATGCCAAGGCTGCATCTTCTTCTTCTTCTTTCTTCACCTTGCTCGAATCGGTGTTGAACTATCTCTTGGTGATCCGATAGATTTCTTCTTGTCGGAGGATCGCCCATATATTGTCCCAGTTGGGAAGGCCTGCTCTGCCCAAGAGACTTTGGACAAAAGTTTCCCAGTCCTCTGTGACAACATTTAGAGCTGTCCTCACCATAACATCGTCCTCCACCTTCACCCCAGATCGCTTGTAGTCTAGACAGAAAAGGATCGATCTCTTCCCCCTTGGTCATCTTGAATAACCTCAACTCGTTCTCTAGAAGCATCTTCCACTGGACGAATCTTCCTTCATATAGTGTCGTCAGAGCCACCCACATATCATGAGCCATTGTCTTCTGGCTATGTGAGGAAGCACATGATCTTTGACTCCGTCCATGATGAAGCGCTTGGCGTGTGTCGCTGCTTCTTCATGCTTCTCAAGGAGCTTTGCATCGGTCGGCATGGCCATGATTCTCTTTGCATGCTCCCTTAGACCGTATGCCTCCATGACTACTAGGATTTTGGCCTTCCAGATTGCAAAGTTGGACAAGCCATCCAACTTATCCTGATCACGTAGTCCGTGAGGTGCCATCTGCTCATAAAATATGTCGGAACGAATCCTCCTCTCTATACTAGAGACTTGGATCTAGGGTCCTTGGCGAAACAGGCACCCTCTGCTCCCTTTGATAACTGACTTCATCTCTTGGAAGTCTGCCAAATAAAAAACGAATCAGCTCTCTTCGATCCTCTGATCGAACTTCAGACTTCTTTGGCTGGAAATCTTCTGAGAAGCTGTTCTCCTGCTGCTATTTGTCAACTTTGCTCAGGCTAAATTCTGAACTGACAAAATTTTAACCCCACCAACAACTAGTGAAGGTCTGAACTCAACTTCTGGCACTCTAAGTCAGCTTACAACTTCAGGACTGCGTTGCCCTGGCTGGCCTCTGCGTGAGCATACAGTCCCAGCATAGCTTCTGCGCTGCCTTTGTGTAGTAAGTACGTGGGCTTGCGTGGAGACTGCATCACTCTTGCCTCTGCGTGGCTCTGCTTCCTTTTGTTGCAACGCTACCCTCTCTGGTCTGACTTTCTGCGGCTGCTGCTACTTTCTTTGTTGTTTTCTGTAGCAAGTATTCAGTTTTCTTGCTGGTGATCTAGGCTAGATTTGCAATCGCTCTGATACCCTATGAAAATTTCTGAATCTACTAAACAGAAATCCTACTGCAGTAAATCTGATTTACTTCTCCTACTTGTTTGATTTACTTAACAAGTTATTTTCTGAATTATTCAGTAAAACATCAAAGTAAATACACTGCAGCCTACACATACAGATCTAAACTGAATACATGCACAATGACAAAGTGACACATGGATTTTCTGGACGATTGTCCCTTGAAAAACCTGATGTGGGAAAACTGATCTTCTGGCTGCTGGAGGGTTTTATTATTATGCAGAATCTGAGTACAACAACTCTGGGCACCAAACCGGTTAACTTGACAGAGAAATAATATGGCAAGCAATACCTCTATCTTCGGTGACAAAAAATATGGCTGCTTCAACCCTCAGCAAGGATTTATGAATTCGAGTCCTTTCTGGCACACCGGAAACCCCAGCAGTTCTTTGAAGCCCTCTACGTCATCCTGATTGGCTTGCGTCAGCCCCTGCGCTGGTCAGAAAGGGCATGTGTCACCCCAGACTGGGTTACGCTGCCCCTGCGCTGCCCTGGCTGGCCATGTGTCAGCCCTGCGTGGCCCCTACTACCTCTGCGTGGCCTCTGCTAGACTGCATAGGTCCTGGCTGCCTCTGCATTGCTTTGGTATGCTACCTCTCTGCCTTGGTTGTACTCTTGGCCTGGGATCAAACCATCGCTCTCACCAATACTGCCCCTCGCTGCAGCGGAAACACTTCTGAAAATTCTTAGCAAACCACGCCCTAGAATTCTAGCTTAGTCTTAGTGCTTTAACATTGTGTGTATTCTCTAACTGACCCCAAGCCTTTCCTTTATACTTTTCTCATTGGGAAACCAACGACCATAATCTAATCTTGAATCAACGGCTAAGATTAAAAGAAAGCTTGATCCATGCGACTTAAGTCATTTTCATCACATATTTAAATTAATTACCTTTAATCTTTTAATTTACCTAAGTTAGACTTCGGGTCCTTAATTAAAAATATTAATTAATTAATTTTCTTTTAAACAGAATGAAATTTCTCAAATCCCTTTCTGGGTCTTGGAGATCTCCTATACTCTAGTCCCTCCACAAAGTTTGGGAGCTAGAGCACATCCGATGCTACCCCAACACTCAAAAATCTCAACAGGTTCTACGTTTGAAGGCGATCCTGCAGGGTTCAAACCCTCTGCTTCTCTTAGTGCTCCAAAACGTGCTACTCATTCAAGAAAAGAACATATACTAGTAATAACTGAAAGCATGCTCAAGATGTTACCGTTAGATCATATAAGCTTATAAACAAAATAACATGAAATCATTCATAACAAGATCATAACATGTATAAAGTAGTAAGATCACGACATCAGGAACGGGATAGAGCTTCTTTATTGATGTATGTAAAGATGTGTGGAGGAATACCATCTGATTCAGCCTCGGCTCCAAGCGAAACCGTCCTCCAAATCCGTCCAACCCAAGCCTCAACAATCTCCTTCCATAAGCATACACATGGATGTCATATAAGAGGAATGAACATCTCCATGAGGGAAACAAGGGTTTCCACAATCTGGGAAGTGCAGGAGGCACAGGGATGAATCAGACTTGATCAGGGACTAAATGGCTATAGTATCAATATCTATCTCTCTCTCCCCTTTAGGCCTTCCCATGAGGTGTATATATACCACCTCAAAACAGTTTTTTCAGTCAAGATATAGTTAGCCCATGAACTCCTGGAGGTAGGCTTCCGGTGTAACCTGTAAACCCTGCCAAGAAAATAGGGAATTTTATATTTTTTTCATATTTTAAATTATATACGCGGGTCGAGTATAACTGGACCCGCGTGTGCACACGCTTTTTAGAGGGCAAAGTCGCGTATGGAATTCAAAATAATGTTTTTTAGGTAAAGGACCAAGTCTGAAGGGAAAGGGCTGCCCAAGGCCATAACACAGAGCATCAAGTATATAGAGGTAGAAACATGCATTACATCTGCTCCTTTGCATACCTTTGTTGATCTTGATATGGTCCTTTTTCCCTTTACTAACCCTGTTACTGTTCTTGCCTTGATGCTCCTTTGTCATCACATATTTGCTGATTCTGATCTGCTCCTTTTTCCCTTTACTGACCTTGTTACTGCTCTTGCCTCGCTGCTCCTTTGTCATCACATATTTATTGATTCTTTGCCTTGTTGTTGCTCCTTTGTTGCTTGCTCTCGCATATCTTGTTGTTGCTCCTTGCCTTGCTCCTGCTCCTTGTCTTGCTGTGCTACTCCTTGCCTCATTGCTACTTTGCTGCTCCTTTGCCATCAATGACAATAATTCCATCATTTTTCGGTTGGTTGATGGAGATAAGCCCGCAATGGGCTACTTGTATGAGGCCATGGATAGGGTGAAAGAAGCCATTTGTACCTATTATGAGAATAAGGGGGATGAGGGGTTTGAGAAACAACAATTGTTATGGAGAGTGATTGATGAGTGATGTAACAATACTCTCCATTTCCCCATTCATTCTGCAGTGATCTACCTCAAACCCGCATTTTCTCACTCCCGTGGTTTCAGATTTCATGTTGAGGTGATGGATGGATTCTTCACTTGTGTTGAGAGGATGGTGTCATTTGAGGCAAAACGTGAAGAGATTCTAACAATGAGTGATGTAGCAATACCCTCCATTGCGCCATTCATGTTGCAGGGATCTACCTCAACCCCACATTTTCTATCTTGTGGTTTCAGATTTCATGTTGAGGTGATGGATGGATTCTTCACTTGTGTTGAAAGGATGGTGCCATCTGAGGCCAAATATGAAGAGATTCTAATGAAATGGATATATATAGGATGGCAGGATGGATATATATAAGATGGTTGTTAGGGATAGGAAAACCAAAATGTCAAGTAAGCTTTAGTTTGTTTAAGTTTTCAAATTTTGTCGTCTCTTCATAATTTGCTTCAAGTTCCAAATTCCAAGTTTTTTGATTTTCTTATGTTTCTCTTATTTCTTTTAACTTGTAGATGCTTGGTGGACAAGCTATGGTGGAAAAGTGCCCCTCTCCAAAAGCTTGTCATTCGAGTGCTCAACCAAAAATATAGTTCCTCCAGATGCGAGCGCAATTGGAGTGTATTTGAAAAAATACACACCTATTGACCACTGTGTCAACGGCCCCATAGCAGTACACCCCCATTTTTGCAAATGGGATTCATCATGTTCGAGGTGTTTACGCCATTCAGATTCCATCATCAGTTGACAGTTTTATAAACGATGTAAACCCATGCTGCATGTTTATGATGTAAATGATCTAAGTAAGACCATCATGCATGTAACACCCTAGGTAAGCCTAGTATTTTGGTGACGATTTATATCCTAGGAGGTTTTTTGTTTCACTGATTCATTTGTGTTTCTCGACAAAAGTGATCGGCAGAGTTTTTCCCTCCAACCTCACCCCAAAGCTAGGGTGGATTTTGTCGTCAAGATGCTAAGTGAGTCCTAGTGTTTTCTATCGAGTCTTTGTAAAAGTAGTTTGGGAATAATCCTAGCTAATTGGCTAGATTATTTTATTACAAGCTACTTGGTCTACTAGATTATGTTTTGAGTCACAGAATTGGGTAGCTATTTGAGGGTTTATCACGAATGGGTTTTCCCTATTCATGTGTCAAAATGTATTTATCTTATGTAAAGAGGGTTGGAAAAATAGTTAAATCCTCTTAGTCAATTAATTAAATTTTCTGGCCAAATTAAATTAAAAATCCTAAGCCAGAAATTTAATTGATTTTAAGTCCTAAGTGATTTAAAATTCTTCAAAGGCAAAATTCGTGGGTCCCTAAAAAATAAATTTAAAAAAAAAGTCCCAAGCTAAAAGAATATTGAGAATTTCAAGAAATTTGGACTCTTGGGCCTTGGTGGTTAAGTTAAAGTCAAACTTTTGAGATAATTAACTAAAAAATATTATTTTTGAGTTAATTAAAATGGAATTAAATAATAAATTCGAATTTCCTCAAAAATTTATAATTTCGACGGTTGAGATTACTTTGACATGGATCAACTGAACTAGCCGTTGGAGATTTTATCTTATAAATTAGAGGTCTTTGTCAGTCTTTCAATCATCAGATCTCTTGATCGTGTACTTGCTCTTGAAGCTCCCCTGTAATATTTTATAGAATAATACAAATGAAGACTTTGGGGTTTTATTTTGATGGTGGTGTTCCTCTTCAACATTTTATGGTAAACTTGTTCTTAATATTCTGCTGGTGACTATTTTAATGGATTATTGATTAATGGCTCTTGTAGAGTAATCTATTGCACAGGTATCTTGCTTAGGTTACTAGATTTAGGGTAAGAATATTAGTTGGATCGAGTTAGTAGTTATCTCTAGCTCTTGAAAATTTTATGTTTATCTTATTTCTCTATTAATTTAACAGTTTAACTTTAAGTGTGCAGAAATCTTCTGGATTTAGAATTGGGCGTTTAGGGAAGTCCTCAGCTGGACCAGCTGACTCCAAAGGAAATAAGATCTGAAGAGCCCTCCGGATCTAATTCCTCGGGCTTATCTTAAATTCTGTTTTTTGCAGGGTTCTTTTTAGGGCTTGTGCTTCTCTCTTAATTTCTTCTCTTCTGAATTGTGCTAAATGGTTTTAAATCTGGCAACGAGGCTCTTGATCTGTAGAATAGCACTGTAAATTTGTAAATATTCATCAGGCTTTAAGGGTTTTATTTTCTGTGTATATTTCTGGGTTCTTGGGTCTCTCGTTTCTGGTTTTGTGCAGGTTTTACAGGGAGATTTTCAGAATTTTTTTAGATCTGAGCCAGATCTAGGCCCTGGAGGGTAAGATTTGGCCTCAGGATCAATTTTTTTTGCAGACCTAGGAGGAATCTTGCCTGCAGGTGCATTTATTTAGTTGAAATCCGAAATTGTCGATTTTTGGGCAAGGAAATTAAGATTTTGTGCACCATATCTCCTCATTTTTCCGCTGCCCAAGCTTGCTGCCTGCATTTTCTTCCTTTCCGCGCTTGCATATTTATTTATTTTTTTTCTGTTTCCTGCACATTCGTCCTCCCTACTGCTCTGTTGGCTGCTCACTTTCTTCACGCTTCCCTCATCAATCACGCTTTTCTTCATTTGTCTGCCTTCATCCTCACGCTGCTCCACCCTCTCCTTTGCCCTTGTCACTTTCGTCGTATGCTGCCCTCTAACCCCTCATTTCCCTTGCCGCCGTCCATCTGCCAGTCCGCTCCCTGCACCGTCATCTCCTACATGCTGCCTTTGGAACCTTCGTCTGCTGTTTACCTCCGCTGCATGCTTCGATCCCTCCTCATCCGCTTTCCTTCATGCCTCCTTCTCGACTTGTATAATACAAACCAAACATTACACTAGCTTTATATTTTGATTTCGATTTTTTTTAATTTCGTTTAGGTTTGATTTTTCTTAACTTTTCATTTTTTTTAATTTTGTAAAGATCAGGTTTCGATTTTGGTTAGAAATTTTCTTTTTAGATTTTAAACTTTCCTTATTTAGATTTAGATTTATTTATTTTTAGGTATTTTCATTTACCTCAGTTTTTTTTTTTTTTGAAAAATTAAAAATTAAAAAAGAACGGCTGAAAACTTTGATGAAATTCTTAGCTTTATTTGTATATATATATTTTTTGTTTTTAGTTTCATTAACTTTAGATAAGAAAATTTAAAAAATTAAAGAAGGCCAAAAAATTTAAATGAAATTTTTAACTTCAGAAAATTCTCAAAAAATTTAAAAATTTTACATAGTCAAAGGTGAACTTTAAATTTCTTTTTATCTAAAGTTGACTATGGATTTCTGAATAAAGAATATCATTTTAATTCGGAATTATTGAAAATGTCTAGCATTTGAATTTGATGGTCCTCTCATGATAATATATTTTCGGAATGTAAATTATTTAAAGCTTGCGCCTAATTCGAAATATTTTTCATGTTTAGCGTTTATTGGGATTAATGGTCGTTTAATGAGCTCTAATTGTGGTTTTAAAATTGCTTGAAATTAGTGATTAATTGCTTAGTCAACTTTGAGAATATTTCAAGTGATGATAAATTGCATGTCGTTATCGAACATTGTTGATGCATGATTATGAAAGTGTTTTATCGAATTGCATTATTGAAAAGGGCTTATTTTTCAGTTTGATCAATTGAGCATTTAATGAAGGAATTGAATATTGTCGTGGTGGATTGATATATTTTCATAGCAGGGTAATTGTCTTCTTTAACAGCAGTTATCTACCAGCTACTTGATCTTAATTTTGTAACGAGATAATTTGACTCCACAAGGCACTGGTCTTAAAACTTTTAATCTAATCGAATCTATAAAATCTCGTTAAATCTTAACAAGTACTTGGTTGTTTGACTGTGTCTCCTGAATTGGTTGGTTTCCAATCAGTTCTCCTTCTTCATTTCATTTGGGTCTACCTCCCTTAAGTCTGCAGGAGACAACTTAAATAGAGAGATTGGGGATCAGGGTGATAGCCCCCAATCTGAGCCGTTGCCGTGGTGCCTAAACATTCTGTGCGACAACATTTTTTGGCACCGTTGCCGGGGATAGAGTTTTTCTGTCCTTGGTCTTAACGACATTTTATAATCTCCTAATCTTTTTTCGCCATTCATTAGCTTGTCACACGGGATCACATTTTCTGTCATCATTTCATCCCCTCGTCATTTCATCATCGTATCTTTCGTCATATCACTAATCCTTTCATCATTTGCACCTTTAGCCCCTGGACATTTCGGTTGGATTCTTGTTTGGGTGGCAACTCCACTTATTCATCTATTTTACTCCCAGACAAGAATCCCTCCCTGATATCCATCTGCTTCTATCGCCTAATTTTTCGGTTTTAGAATTGGATTCATGTTTAGGTGGTGACTCCAACTCTTTCATTTCTTACAAGAATTTCTGCTAAGAAGCTCGCTTCTTGTGGATCTCTTGACTTTTCTTGAACAAGGATCTATTTCTCTAACATCCATTTGGTTATCCCTTTGAGCAAGACATCATGGACTTGTTTGCCCCTTGTAACTTTGCTAACATCCAAGGTTATCCAAATGGCCTTCCTAACGATGGCATGGAAAGGTTACCTAGTTTTCAAGGAAATAATGTGGTTAGTGTCAAAGCTCATTTGTTTGCTTTCACTGGTTGGTGGAATAAATTTGCGGTTTTAAATAACGATTTCGAGGATGTAAAGATGAAACTTTTTATTCTTACTTTTGAGCAAGATGCTATGGAATGGTTTACTGAAAAGCCTAACAATTCATTCGATACTTTTGAATCAATTATAGTTGCCTTTAAGGGTAAGTTTGGTGATAAAAGGGAAGATAAACATCTGGTTAGAGATATCAGCGTCATAGAGAAAAAAGAAAATGAAACAGTAGAGGAATTTAATAAGAGGTTTAATGGTATTATTAAAGAATTACCTCAAGATTATAGACCTCCTGCCAGGTTCTTTTTTGATTGTTATATTGATGCCTTTGATGTTGATACTTCTTATGAGTTGAGGCGAGCTAAAGTTAATGATTATAAGGCTGCCCAGGTTTTAGTTGAGGAGATTGAAAAGGATAAGAAAGCATTTGGAATGTCCAAAGCTCCAGATTTTGATAGGTTTTTGACAAAATCTAAGGGAAAAGAAATTAAAGATTTTGATGAAGACCCTATGCATAAATTGATGCAAAAACTTGAAAGCATGGAAATTGATTAGGAAAAGTTAATATCTAATCATTTTGAACAAATAAATGTCTTACAGGCTAGGTTGGTCCAAATGGAAGGATCTCAAGCACAAAATTTCCAACCTAGAAATAATAATGCTTTGCAGAAGAGAGGCCCATCTAATGAGCAGAGACCGCCAAATCAGCTTGAGTCTGCAAATATTGTGGATGAAGCTCTGCCTTATTGTAGAGCCTATAATGCTCTTCATGAAGAGGTTACTTGCCATATTGTCAAAAGAATCATAGATAATAGAATGGCAGGGTCGAGCCATCAAATTAATGTTGTTGGTAAGGACTATCACATGCATATAGAAGATCATGAAAGTCATGTTAAGGCACCAGCTAAGATGATTATGGATATGCAACCCAATCATATGCAAATGATTCAAAACATGGAAGCTAACCAGATCAATCTTCAAAATAGGATAAATGCCATGGAAGCAAGTCATGCACAGGAAATAAATGTCATGGAAAATAGGTTAAAGATAATGGAAGTTAATCATTCTAATCAGATGTCCATTATTCAAAATCATATGATTGCAATGGAAGCAAGACACACCCAGGAAATCACTGCCATGAAGGACAATCACTTGTTGGAAATGAAAATTTTGGAGGCAAATCAGACCAATCTACAAGACAGATTCATGAAAACAGAACTCAATCAAGCAAAATTAATAGTAAGGCATGCCAGGGAGATGAGTTCCATACAGAAAAGGTTGGAAAAAATGGAAAATTTACATATACAGAAGTTCCAACCCAAATTTGATAATGAAGATTCATGAACAGATCATAAGCCTTCTTGTCTGCTAAAGCAATTCCCATCTCAACACATGGAGGTCACTCTTCCCATTAAGGAAAAATTAACTATGGTGACAAAGGGCATTAAGAAAGACCAAGCTTATGTGTTACCATTGACAGAGTATATTCAGAATAAGATTGGTCCCACTCCAGGTTCTTTAGATATTTCGTATGAACATCTTTAAGATAAGGACAGGAAATCTACAGTGGTCTCATTGATGACATCACAACCCACTAAGAAGAAGAGAAAGAAGCAGAAAATAAGAAGTAAGTGGATATATGCGTCTGATGGCCGAGAGCAACTCGATATTCGGATAAGACAGAGTCCTACAATATGCAGGATCGGATATGGCACATCTGAAAAGCAACCTATAGACTTGCCTGAAAGCAGGCAAATGCTCAATATGCACTATATTGAACACATCTGATGCCACAGGGCATCCTTTGTATTGTATCTCTAACCTTATACCTTGTTATTTCAGCATTTCATTTTGTAGTTAGAGTAGAATTACTTTTCGTGTTAAATAGAATAACAAATGATAGAAGAGCTTGTATTTTTCATGTGCTTAATTTTATATGATGATATTTGGATGGACGCTACTTATGTAATTTTGTGTGTTGCTTGGATACAGATTCTGGATTTTCACATTCCTCCGATGAAGCAACGTGTCCCCAAGTAGAGCTAGATGTTGACCACTCTGTGTCAACGGCCCCATAGCAGTACACCCCCATTTTTGCAAATGGGATTCATCATGTTCAAGGTGTTCACGCCATTCAAATTCCATCATCAGTCGACAGTTTTATAAACGATGTAAACCCATGCTGCATGTTTATGATGTAAATGATTTAAGTAAGACCATCATGTATGTAACAACTTAGGTAAGCCTAGTATTTTGGTGATGATTTTTATCCTAGGAGTTTTTTTGTGTCACTGATTCATTTGTGTTTCTCGACCAACCTCACCCCAAAGCTAGGGTGGATTTTGTCGTCAAGATGCTAAGTGAGTCCTAGTGTTTTCTATCGAGTCTTTGTAAAAGTAGTTTGGGAATAATCCTAGCTAATTGGCTAGATTATTTTATTACAAGCTACTTGGTATACCGGATCATGTTTTGAGTCGCAGAATTGGGTAGCTATTTGAGGGTCTATCACGAATGGGTTTTCCCTCTTCATGTGTCAAAATGTATTTATCTTATGTAAAGAGGGTTGGAAAAATAATTAAATCCCCTCTCAGTCAATTATTTAAATTTTCTGGCCAAATTAAATTAAAAATCCTAAACCATAAATTTAATTAATTTTAAGTCCTAGGTGATTTAAAATTCTTCAAAGGCAAAATTCGTGGGTCCCTAAAAAATAAATTTAAAAAAAAAGGTTCCAGGCCAAAGGAATATTGAGAATTTCGAGAAATTTTGGACCTTGAGCCTTGGTGGTTAAGTCAAAGTCAAACTTTTGAGGTAATTAACTCAAAATTATTATTTTTGAGTTAATTAAAATGGAATTAAATGATAAATTCGAATTTCCTCAAAAATTTATAATTTCGATGGTTAAGATTAAAAGATGATTAAATCTTTTTCGATGGTCAAGATTACTTTGACATGGATCAACTGAACTAGCCGTTGGAGATTTTATCTTATAAATTAGAGGTCTTTGTCAGTCTTTCAATCATTCGATCTCTTGATCGTGTACTTGCTCTTGAAGCTCTCCTGTAATATTTTATGGAATAATACAAACGAATACTTTGGGGTTTTATTTTGATGGTGGTGTTCCTCTTCAACATTTTATGGTAAACTTGTTCTTAACATCCTACTGGTGACTATTTTAATGAATTGTTGATTAATGACTCTTGTAGAATAATCTATTGCACAGGTATCTTGTTTAGGTTACTAGATTTAGGGTAAGAATATTAATTGGATCGAGTTAGCAGTTATCTCTAGCTCTTGAAAATTTTATGTTTTATCTTATTTCTCTATTAATTTAACAGTTTAACTTTAAGTGTGCAGAAATCTTCTGGATTTAGAATTGGGCGTTTTGGGAAATCCTCAGCTGGACCAGCTGACTCCCAAGGAAATAAGATCTGAAGAGCCCTCCGGATCTAATTCCCCGGGCTTATCTTAAATTCCGTTTTTTGCAGGGTTCTTTTCAGGGTTTGTGCCTCTCCCTTAATTTCTTCTCTTCTGAATTGTGCTAAATGGTTTTAAATCTGGCCATGAGGGCTCTTGATCTGTAGAATAGCACTGTAAATTTGTAAATATCGTTGTTTTTAACTCATCGGGCTTTAAGGGTTTTATTTTCTGTGTATATTTCTGGGTTCTTGGGTCTCTCGTTTCTGGTTTTGTGTAGGTTTTATAGGGAGATTTTCAGAAAATTTTTAGATCTGAGCTAGATCTAGGCCCTGGAGAGTAAAATCTGGCCTTAGGATCAGTTTTGTTTGCAGATCCAGGAGGGATCTTGCCTGCGGGTGCATTTATTTAGTTGAAATCCGAAATTGTCATTTTCTGGGCAAGGAAATTAAGATTTTGTGCACCAGATCTCCTCATTTTTCCATTGCCCAAGCTTGCTGCCTGCGTTTTCTTCCTTTCTGCGCTTTTATTTTATTTTTTATTTTTTTATTTTTCGGTTTCCTGCACGTCCATCCTCCCTACCGCTCTGCTGGCTGCTCATTTTCTTCACGCTGCCCTCGTCAACCACGATTTTCTTCATTTGTCTACCTTCATCCTCACGCTGCTCCACTCTCTCCTTTACCCTCGTCACTTCGGCTGTATGCTGCCCTCCAACCCCTCATTTCCCTTGCAGCCGTCCATCTGCCAGTCTGCTCCCTGCACCGTCATCTCCTGCGTGCTGTCTTTGGAACCTTCGTCCGCTATATACCTCCGTTGCTTGCCTCGATCCCTCCTCATCCACTTTCCTTCATGCCTCCTTCTCGACCTGCGTAATACAAGCCAAACATCACACTAGCTTTATATTTCGATTTCAATTTTTTAAAATTTCGTTTAGGTTTTATTTTTCTTAACTTTTCATTTTTTTAAAATTTTTTTGTAAAGATCAGGTTTTGATTTTGGTTAGAAATTTTCTTTTTAGATTTTAAACTTTCCTTATTTAGATTTAGATTTATTTATTTTTAGGTATTTTCATTTACCTTAGTTTTTTTTGTTTTTGTTTTGAAAAATTAAAAATTAAAAAAAAATGGTTGAAAACTTTGATGTAATTCTTAACTTTTTCGTTTTTTGGACTTTAGCTTTATTTGTATATATATTTTTTTGATTTTAGTTTCATTAACTTTAGATAAGAACATTAAAAAAATTAAAAAAGTCCAAAAAATTTAAATGAAATTTTTAACTTTAGAAAATTCTCAAAAAATTTAAAAATTTTGCATATTCAAAGGTGAACTTTAAATTTCTTTTTATCTAAAGTTTGACTATGGATTTCTGAATTGGAATTGCGAAGAATATCATTTTGATTCGAAATTATTGGAAATGTCTAGCATTTGAATTCGATGGTTGTAATATTCCTACTTAGCCTAAGCTAAGAGGAATATTCATTTTTGTTTTATTATCTGTTGCATGAATAAATGAATAAAGGAGGACATGTAAAACTCCTGAAAAGACTGAATAAATCAATGCCCACGTAAACAAAGATAAATCTGGGCCATGTAAATAAATCACTTGCAGGTGTGAAAGGGGTTTGAGCTATGAGACTGGGTCAACCTTGACCAAATCTACAACGCTGTCTAGGTTCAATATACCTCATGAAGGTACAACACAGTTCTAGAAGGAGGCCCCTCATGTGAAAGGAGCTAACTCATCAAGGTGGTTTAGGGTTTGCAAAGGCTTTCATCTTATAAAAGGATGGGGTAGGCAGCAAGAGGAGGTTGTTGATTGATTATATTTCTGAGTATCTTGTCTGCTTAGACAAATACTATTCTCTGCTGTTTAGTAGAGAGTTGTGCTGCTTAGCACTTGGAGTTCCTATGTAGGGATTTCACCTCTTCCTTTGAGGATTCTTGGAGGACTGTTTGCTGATTTGATCTACTATCAGGCTTGAGGCCAAGCTCTACTTTCAATTGCAGCGCAGACCCAGTGAGGATTTGTCTGCTTTTGCAAGCTGCAGCAAGTGGGATTCTAGATCTGCAGAGATCTAGCTTGTTTTGTGAGCCTCTTCTCATGGAGTGTGTCTTTTAACCTCCTAGAAGAGTGCCTCTTCTGTTTTTGCTTCAGATCTGTATCTTGGCAGCTGGCCATCTATGTTATTCAAGCTACAATGCAGTTTTCATTGAGGGACTGCGTTATTCTCATATGTGATTCTTCAGGGTGTTTTGATCCCAGTTTTGATGAGAGATCTCCGGTGCTGGACTTTGCCTTTCACTTTGGTGATCCATGGATTAGCTTGCTGATCCATGTTCTGTTTAGATCTGATCTATTGTAATGTAAAGTTATATTCATAAATTACTGCAGCATTTTACAGATCTGCAACTTAAAACTTAGATCTACTCTTGTTTATGCATGATTTGGTCAGAACCCCAATGAGATCTTGTAAATAAGACTATCTACTTTCCAGATTTGAAATAGATTTGATGTTTTGTCCACAGATCTGTCCTAGATTTGAGTTGTAATATCCAGCGGCTGCAGCTCCTTAAAATAATGTTGTTGAGCCATTTCTACAGTTATATGTGTTGCAACCTTATTTTCTGAAGATTTCTTGCTCTATTGTCTCATGTATTCTACTATATATTGAAAGAACTTCATTGTAATTTTGATTTGCTGCTGTACATTCATAAGTTAATCATATTTGATGGCCTCCTGCTCATACTGTCCAAGACTGCGTTATTTCTGAAGTAGTTTGTTGTGCATAGCTGCAGCCCCTCTTGTAGGGTGTTTTTCAGCTAGACTAGGTGGTGGGAGATCTGTTTACCACACCTAGTTTGATTTGTTTTTGGTCCCCTTTTGGATCTAGACTCCAGATCTGCTGATCTAAGGGATAAAAGGGCTGTAAACTCATTTCTGTACATCAATTCCCCAGGAGTGCGTTATTTCAACAGGCTTGCTATGCTATTCCAGATTTGGAATATTACAGTGGTATCAGAGCTCATTTCTTGTCATAGCCTGTGCTTCCTTGGAGCATCACAGCCATGTTGCATTCAGAAGAAGATGAACCTCTTACTGAGAGGGAGAAGAGGTATCAGAACAGAAGTCACAAGAAGTATGATTATACTACTGAAGATCAAGACAAGGGTAAAGCCCCTGAGACTGCAAGTGACAAAGAAGGGGAAGAGTTTGCAAAAACTATTTTGGTGGCCATGCAAGATCTTGCAAAAGAGATCAAAGAGATGAGGATGGACAGAATGAGGGAATCTCTTGGAAGATTTCATCCGAGGGAAAGCTCTGACATGTCTCATCACTGGACTAGTCAACCAGTGAGCCAACCACAAGCCCCACAAGCTTCACAACGCTCCACTATGCCTAATTTCTTGGCTGTGGAGAATGAAGGACCACAATAGCAAGCTTCCCTTGAAGATTACTTTGTGGAGTATGATTCTTAGAGTTAGAGATTCAAGGACAACTTGAGTTTCCAAGATTTTTGTCACCTCAAGGACAGAAGAAGACCAAGGCAACATTATAGAGATGGTGGGTTCTTTCATAATCAGGATAGACACCACTCTATGGGCAGATTCTTTTTGCCCAAATTTGACGGATCATCCTCCAGTTCTGCCAAGGCATGGGTAGAAAAGTTGGATATTTACTTTCAGTTGAATAAAGTCCCTGAGACTGAAGCCATCAAGATTGCAGCGCTGCACTTTGAAGGTGAGGCACACAATTGGTGGTTCCATGGGTTGTCTACGTTGGGACATATCAATGTGACTACCTATTCTGAGTTTACTAGGAGACTGGTTGAGAGGTTTGACAGGAAGGACCCTGAAGCACCCTTCATAAGCCTTGCAAAGCTAAAGCAATCAGGGGATGCAGAGACTTATATCTCTGAGTTTCTGAGATTATCAGTCATGGTCCCTGATCTATCTGTAGCAAGGAGAGTCTACATGTTCATTGATGGCCTGGAGGAACCTTTGCATGGGTTGGTTAAATCTACCAAGCCCATCACTTTACATGATGCCATTGAGAGGGCTAGAGACCTCCAAGATTCCTTTCCAAAAGCAAAGGCAACTTTCTAAAGTAAGGCCCCTCACTGTTCTAAGGGGAAGGAAGGAAAAACTGCTCCTCCCAAGGAGAGCTCTTTGAAGAAGCCTCTTGATATTGATCTCAGGAGGGAATTGAGGAAGAAGAAAATGTGCTTCACTTGCCAAGAGTCATCGGCACCGGGACATAGATGTGCTGCTGGAAAGGCACACTACAGAGAAGTCTTCTCAGATTTTGAGGAGGAAGATGAAGATGATGAACCTAGGAGGGGTCATAGCGCTGATGATGATGAGGAAGATCAAATACCATCCAGAGATGGGAAGGGAGCCTTTGCCCCAATAAGTGGGACTCTTGCATCTTTGAGAGGAGTGCCTAAGTACTTGACCCTAAGAGTACAAGGTTCAGTCATGAATCAGAGAGTACCTGTCCTGATTGACAGTGGGGCAACCCACAACTTTATTGATGCTCATCTTGTGCAAAGGAGAGCAATCCCCACTGACACTTTTGAGGGATTTTCTGTTTTGGTCCCAGGAGATAGGACCATGCAATGCATGCAATATGTTCCCTCACTCTCTGTCACATGGGATCCTACACTCTGGTGGATCACTTCTTTGTAGTTGACATACCAGACACCAACATCATTTTGGGTGTCCAATGGTTGATTACCTTGGGGAAGGTTACCATTGATTGGAAAGCTTTGCAGATGGAATGGGTGGACTCGAAGAGTGGGAAACCACAAATGATTCAAGGCATGCACACTTATCCTTCACCTAATGTTTCCACACAAACAATAGAGATGGATTTGCGCAGTGGAAGCAGGGATCTTACAGTCCCTTCTCTCATGTTCATGAGGATGCTGCAAGGGACATTCTTATCTAGTGGCAAGCCACCTGGAGTGCCATCAGATTCAGATCCTGTGGGGAAAGCCTCACAAAGTGCTGCTCCAAATCTAGATCCAGGAAGGATTGGAGCAATGAGAGACCAAGTTACAGCACTGGAAGGCTTGGGACAGCCCAAGAATGAGGAGGATCTTCTTCCTGCATCACTATCACCCTCTCACTTTTCTGAATCTACGCTGTGGGAGGAGAAGAATGGGAGGATCGGCCTTCCAACAAACAATTTTGGCATGTGTAATGTCAAAAAGGAAATCAGCAACATGACAAGTACTTCCATGGATGTATCAGCAGCGCTGTCATTGTTGAGCAGTGTGGATCTTTATTGGAAATCTCAACTGCTTGTAGAGTATTCCAAAGATCTCCACACAGGGATGATACTAGATGGCATGTAGCAAGAAGAGGGCTACTTAGTCCAAGGGGGAGTCATCTATTATCATGGTAAGGTCTTCTTGGCTAGAGCCTCCAAGCTCAAGCAAAAGATCCTACAAGGAGCTCATGAGGCATTCTTCCTCAGCCATATGCATTCGATGAAGATCTATACCCTGATCATGAGGAGTTTTGATTGGGAAGGCATGAGAGAGGAATTACATTAGCACTTTCAAGAGTGCAATAGCTATGGAGGATTGGGGCAGTCAATGTACTCTTTGCAAGAGTCATCTCAGCCAGCTCTTCCTTTTCTTGAGAGAAGGGGAATGCTCATGCACAACTCCATGTGTATGAAGGACTATGATGGTAAAGGATCTGATCATGCCAAGCAAGTTGTATTTTCTGATTTATTACATTCCTTTGCCATGATTTTGCAGGATATGACTCCTAATGGGAGTGAGAGATCATGTGGATCTCATGGGTTTTGGTGGGCCAATGGAGATGCTGAACTTGGCCACTCCCTTATTGTGCAAAGGGAGATTCCTTCTCATGATGGGTGTTTTCCAAAGGCACCAAACTTACCTATCATCTTCAGCGATGTTAAGGTGACTCATGCAGCAATTGTGTGGTGGGAATACCACTTACCACACCATGATCTCATGCAGATAGGTGATGCACTGCGCTGACATCACATGTGGGATTTTGACCCACCTCTTCAAGTTCAGATTTCAGTTTGCATATATGTAGTCTTGCTTCCATACTTAGATGATATAGTTGTATTGTTTATGGGATTTTATGGACAGAGGATGGGCAGTGTGGATGTACCACATGGTTTAGAACTCCTACCTGTACTTCATGATACATGTTTTAGATGTAGCATTGCTCCAACCATGTTTATTTATGTTGAGTTTTTCACTCCTGGTGGGATGGACTATGCACATATTATGTTGACCTTGGAGGAACAATTCATGAAGTATTGGCTTGTTGAGCACTTGGCTTATGATGAGGACTTGATCCTTGATGATGCCATCAATGGAGGAGAGATTGGAGAAGTACTACAGCTCTTGCCCTATCAGTTGCTTGAGGACAAGCAACATTTTGGAGGGGAGGACTGTAATATTCCTACTTAGCCTAAGCTAAGAGGAATATTGATTTTTGTTTTATGAATAAATGAATAAAGGAGGACATGTAAAACTCCTGAAAAGACTGAATAAATCAATGCCCATGTAAACAAAGATAAATCTGGACCATGTAAATAAATCACTTGCAGGTGTGAAAGGGGTTTGAGCTATGAGACTGGGTCAACCTTGACCAAATCTACAGTGCTATCCAGGTTCAATGTACCTCATGAAGGGACAACACGTTCTAGAAGGAGGCCCCTCATGTGAAAGGAGCTAACTCATCAAGGTGGTTTAGGGTTTGCAAAGGCTTTCATCTTATAAAAGGAAAGGGAAGGCAGCAAGAGGAGGTTGTTGATTGATTATATTTCTGAGTATCTTGTCTGCTTAGACAAATATTATTCTCTGCTGTTTAGTAGAGAATTGTGCTGCTTAGCACTTGGAGTTCCTATGCAGGGATTTCACCTCTTCCTTTGAGGATTCTTGGAGGAGTGTTCGCTGATTTGATCCACTATCAGGCTTGAGGCCAAGCTCTACTTTCAATTGCAGCGCAGATCCAGTGAGGGTTTGTCTGCTTTTGCAAGCTACAGCAAGTGGGATTCTAGATCTGCAGAGATCTAGCTTGTTTTGTGAGCCTCTTCTCATGGAGTGTGTCTTTTAACCTCCTGGAAGAGTGCCTCTCCTGTTTTTGCTTCAGATCTGTATCTTGGCAGCTGGCCATCTATGTTGTTCAAGCTACAATGCAGTTTTCATTGAGGGACTGTGTTATTCTCATATGTGATTCTTCAGGGTGTTTTGATCCCAGTTTTGATGAGAGATCTCTGGTGTTGGGCTTTGCCTTTCACTTTGGTGATCCATGGATTAGCTTGCTGATCCATGTTCTGTTTAGATCTGATCTATTGTACTGTAAAGTTATATTCAGAAATTACTACAACATTTTACAGATCTGCAACATAAAACTCAGATCTACTCTTGTTTATGCATGATTTGGTCAAAACCCCAAGGGGATCTTGTAAATAATACTATCTAGTTTCCAGATCTGAAATAGATCTGATGTTTTGTCCACAGATCTGTCCTAGATCTGAGTTGTAATATCCAGTTGCTGCAGCTCCTTAAAATAATGCTGTTGAGCCATTTCTGCAGTTATATATGTGTTGCAGCCTTCTTTTTTGAAGATTTCTTGCTCTATTGTCACATGTATTCTACTGTATATTGAAAGGACTTCATTGTAATTCTGATTTGTTGCTGTACATTCATAAGTTAATCATATTTGATGGCCTCTTGCTCATACTTTCCAAGACTGCGTTATTTCTGAGGTAGTTTGTTGTGCATAGCTGCAGCCCCTCTTGTAGGGTGTTTTTCAGCTAGACTAGGTGGTGGGAGATTTGTTTACCACACCTAGTTTGATTTGTTTTTCCTCCCCTTTTGGATCTAGACTCCAGATCTGCTGATCTAAGGGATCCAAGGGCTGTAAACTCATTTCTGTACATCAATCTCCCAGGAGTGCGTTATTTCAGCAAGCTTGCTGTGCTATTCCAGATTTGGAATATTACAATGGTCCTCTCATGATAATATCTTTTCGGAATTGAAACTATTTAAAGCTTGCGCCTAATTCGAAATATTTTTCATGTTTAGCATTTATTGGGATTAATGGTCATTTAATGAGCTCTAATTGTGCTTTTAAAATTGCTTGAAATTAGTGATTAATTGCTTAGTCTACTTTGAGAATATTTCAAGTGATGATAAATTGCATGTCTTTATCGAACATTGTTGATGCATGATTATGAAAGTTTTTTTTCGAATCACATTATTGAAAAGGGCTTATTTTTCAGTTTGATCAATTGAGCGTTTAATGAAGGAATTGAATATTGTCGTGGTGGATTGATATATTTTCATAGCAGGGTAATTGTCCTCTTTAGCAACAATTATCTCCCAGCTACTTGATCTTAATTTCATAACTGGATAATTTGACTCCACAAGGCACTTTTGACTCCACAAGGTATTGGTCTTAAAACCGGGGGTTGCGGGGGAAGCTTCAAACCCCCTTCGCTCCGGTTTCCGAAACGCGCTTCCGAAAACGCTTCCTGTCGGGAGCGTTTTTCGGGAGCGCGTTTCCGACCTGTAAAAACGCTCCCTGTTTTTTCGGGAGCGTTTCAGGGAGCGTTCGGGAGCGAACGCTCCCTGAACGCTTCCGACGTTTAAAAAACGCTTCGGGAGCGTTTTTTAAACGCTGGAAGCGCTCAGGGAGCGTTCGCTCCCGAACGCTCCCTGGAAAAAAAAAACGCTTCCTGCCAGGCGGAAATTTTTTTAAGTGAAAAAACGAATTGTTTATAAGGGGGGAGGGGTTCATTTAGCTACTCTTTCCCTACGCGGACCCACGCATGGCCAGAAATGGGTTTTAGGTAAGGGAAGCATTGACATTTCATGGTAATGTTAAATTCTTAAAGTAAAAGTGACATTTCCTTTATTTTTCATTTTCATCCTTTTACTTAAATTTTTAACATTACCATGAAATGACTCAGGATGTTTAAGAGTGGTTTCGACCTCATTAGATTTCATATGGAGAAACTAGAATTTTAGGTTTCACTCAAAATTCAGCAAACTTAATGGTTTTCAGGGTTTCATGGTTTGGGAATTTGCAATGTTTCCATTTGATTCTATCGTGTGTAAGGGAATGATATTGGCATTTGATCAAGAGCATGAAGTCCTTTAAGAACCTTGATGTACCCTTCAATCAAAGGAAAACAACTGGTTAGGCATGCTAATCTTTTTCTACCGCATTTTAAGGTTGAGGAGATGAACCCTTCACTCAAACCAAAATCATTGGTTAGGCATGTTAAACTTTTCAATTTCTATCATGTTATAAGGTTGAGCAATCCAAGTCTGAAGACTTTGAGCTAGATGATGTTTATGTATCTCTTGTTGATGATCCCATAATCCATTTCTAGTAGCGATGAATCAATGATGAGTTTCATGAGAGACCATGTTGCTCAGTGATTTGTAGGTTTGATGTCTATTTTTGCTACTACTACTACTACTAAAGTTGTAGAGGAGTTTTAGGAGTCCTCAAACTTTGAGCCATATTATTTATGTAGCTCATGTTGATGATCCTTTGTCTAGTAGTGGTGATGATTTTGATCATGATGAGGAGTGATCATGTTGTTGATCACTAATATGTAGTCTTGTATTAGGCCAATGGCCTCATAGCTTGTAGCATTGTAGCTTGTAGCTTGGCATCAGCAGCACCGCCACACACAGGGCCAGTCCCACCATCTACTGGTAGCAGTCCGGGTGCGGGTGCGGGTGCCAGTGCCAGTTCTCGATATCACACTATTGTTCCTTTGCAGATCCAACCTCCACCTTCTAGTCATGGTCGTGGTACTCCTGAGAGTACTAGAAGACCACCATTTCCTCGTGGCTCGCACAAATTAGACATTTCTCATGGGCGTGGCAAGGGGCCAGCCAGTGGATAAAATAGATTTGTTGTTTACTAGTCTTTTCTATTTGTTGTTGACAGTTGAACAGTTGAAACTTGACTCTTTCATATATTTAATGACAATTTAAGTTTGAAGTTTGAATTTGAAAGGTGAAACTTTGAAGTTGGCATTTATAAGTTTATTGTTTACAAGTCATTATGAATTATGAATATGATGCTTCATGAAAGTTATATGGTGATCAATGAATCAATGATGATAAATGTTATATAATATCAATGATGATAAATGTTATATATTGAATTTTGAAATCAATGAATCAATGATGATAAATGTATATTGAATTTTGAAATCAATGAATCAATGATGATAAATGTTATATATCAAATTATCAATGATGATAAATGTTATATATTGAATTTTGAAAGCTTGAAACCTTCAAATTGATGATTTGCGAGACTCAAGAGTCAATATGTTGTATGCTTCCAACTCGTGGGCGTGGTTGATGAAGATTATAACTTCTAGATGATTGATGTTATATGATTCAATCTATGTTTTTATGTTTTTAATGTCTAATTCATCATTCTACATGTTTTTGTTGACATATATGCATCAAAATATAAAAAATATAAAAATATTAAAAAAAATATATATATATATAAAAACGCTCCCGAAAACGCTCCGGACTCGGAAACTTTTAAAAATGGCGCTCCGCGCTTCGCTCCCGCTCCGCGCTCCCGCTCCCGCTCCCGCTTCCAAGTAACCTTGTTTGTTAATCTAATCGAATCTATAAAATCTCGTTAAATCTTAACAAGTACTTGGTCGTTTGACTGTGTCTCCTGAATTGGTTGGTTTCCAATCAGTTCTCCTTCTTCATTTCATTTGTGTCTACCTCCCTTAAGTCTGCAGGAGACAACTTAAATAAAAATATTGGGGATCAGGGTGACAATCCCCAATCTGAGCCATTGTCGCGGTGCCTAGACATTATGTGCGACAACAACACCCAAAGCAGAACGGGTTAATAAAATTCAAATTAAATTTTTGAATTCATTATAAATTATAATTTATAATTTTTTATATTTAAATTCTCTAATTCCTAATTTGTGACTTTGATACAAGTTGGAGTTCCAACACCTTAATGACAAGGTCTACGTCTATTACAATCTTTGATTGTTGGTGAGACAACTTCAGAAAACCCTTGACGTGGAAGCCATCTCATTGGATCATATTGACAACATTGTTGCATGGAGGGTCGAGACTGAGAGACCTACCATGGAATCAGTCTTTGATTGGTTAGAGGTGGAGGCATCAGAGGAGGTAGCAGTCGTAGAGGAGACAAACGTAGAGGAGGAGTAGGAACAAGAGGTGGAGCAAGCGCAGGAGGAGGTGACACCATCTACCATGGCAGTAGTAGAGGATAGAAGCGAACTCCTATTTTTGCTTCGAGATGACATCAGAGTCCATTTCTAGCCCCAAGGACAGGGCCTTTTTCCTTTGGAGGAAAAGTCATTCCCTATTCCTGTAAAAGAGGTAGAGGAACTTAGTGACTCACTATTTTATGACATGTAGAGGACTCATGATGATGAGATACAATAATTATATTTTTTGTTAATATTTCAACTCTAGAGGCTAGGTTAGGACTTATTACTTGATTCACTGTTGATATGTAATGTAGCACTAGACTTCTTATACATCTTATATATTAGTTTTCTTTTCATATTTATGCAGCAATGCATTTATCTGATGTTGTGGATACTTTAGATGCTAAAAATATTGAAAAAAATGATTTTTTTGTACTTTTTAAAAAATTTTGTCAAGTGTTTGCCGATTTTTTCGATTTTCTCCCAGCTTTTACGACTTTTTCAAAAGTTTGGACCCTTGCTGATTTATTCCCGAGTCCGAGTTTTGCAACATTGATTGGGAATTTGTTTGCGCACTTTGAATTAAGATTGTGAGCATCAATTCCAGTGTATTAATGCAGTGGGAAAAATGCCAAATTTCCCAGGAGCAAAGGGAATTTTAATGGATCATTTTTGAACAGTTCTTATTGCTCAAATAGAAACCTAATTGTCCATACAGTTGACCAGTCATTCAATTGTATAGAGAATGGGCCTTTGCTATATGTAACACATACCGATTTGGGCATTGAGGACGTTTAGCTGTAGCATGCTATTGCACAATGCACTAGCTAGTACTTAGACTCAACAAATCTAACAGACAAAGGTTAGATTGTAAACAGTGAGTAAACATGAATTCTAGATGAAAAACTTTGATTCTATGCCACTGATACAACAGTCTAGATATAATCTACGGGGTAATTTATTTATTTATTTTTTATACGTTAAAGAAGTTAGCCTGTGGATGTACACAATGACGAAGTTGCTGAGGACCCAGGCAACTCTTCCCATAGCAATTTACTTCAATTCGATGCACATT
This sequence comes from Pinus albicaulis, assembly GCA_034641835.2. Lineage (NCBI taxonomy): Eukaryota > Viridiplantae > Streptophyta > Pinopsida > Pinales > Pinaceae > Pinus > Pinus albicaulis. The sequence goes on from CM076581.1 coordinate 1,669,092,159, forward strand.
GACTTCATGCCTTGTGTATGCTAGGATTGGATGGGATTTAAATTGAATTATACCTTTTCAAACTAAATTGTTATGCCTAGCAGGTAGACTCGGCCCCTCAGCGCATGGTTTGACTTTTCTTCTAGCACAGTGATTTATCTATGCAAACCGAATTAAGATATCATACTGATATCATATTACACAGGAGTTACCATGGCTAATATTGCAAGAAATGGTCAACCAAGTGACAATTCAATTCCAGTCTAAGTCACCTAAGCAGTATTGAACAATTTAGTTATGTTGGTAACTATTAGTGCCAATAGTAATAGGATCAATGAAAGGACTGTGGTGAGTGGAAATGAGTTGGTGAAGCTTCTATCTACTAACCAGAATTGAACACACCATATACACAGCAATTAGGTAACCACACCATATAAACAACAGAGATTTATTTTGCTTGGGAACTTCCTTACAAAGGGTGAGTTATGCAAGCTCAGAAATCTCATGCATTGTTACTGACTAAGAAAACAATGTAGATGGCCATGGCTCAGAATTGCCTTTGCTCATTGTGGATAGGATTCTTGACTCCATCCACTGATCTTCAAGCTTGCTGCACTCTTCGAGCTCTCATCTCTGCAAACTTCTGAAATTTTGTTTGCATTTCCCTTGTCTCCCTCATCACAACTGCACATTTCCACTTCCAGATTTGCCAAAAAAGACAATAGAATTAAAAAAAACAATTACATGCTTGTTAAAAACTTATAAAAGGATCCAATTTGGATCAAACAAAGTGCAGTGCACTGCCAAATGTGCACTATAAGATCTGGCATTTTCATCAAAATGGTATCTAGTGCCTGTTACCTTCTAAACCTGCACTTCATAAATTATTCACGTCTAACAAGAAGATGCACATTGACGGTAAAGTAGAAGTACATCTACTATCACCTCGGTGGTCACTTCCCTCCATTTAGGTTGGCTCATTTTCAGCACAATGGAGGGTTCCTTGTTAGTATTACCAATGTGCCCTTTAAACCCAATATGGTAAAAGTGAAAATTAAGGTTTTAAATAAATATCTTGCGGTGTTTTTCTTTTCCCTTTATTGACTCATTTCCATTTCTGATGCTGTAGATTCTTGCTGAGGCAGAAGATCTTGATAAAAGAGAAGCAGCGTTGAAGGTGATGGTAGAGGAAGCTGTGGAAAAAGAACTAACTGAAGTGAAAGATAAGATGGGTGAAGTCATTGCAAACTTTGAGAAGCAATTGCATGAAGAAAACACTGATTTTTCTGCTGTTAATATGAAAGAAGCTGAAGCTGCTATTGCTTCTATTGTGAAAGAATACTGTCCAAATGCAACAGAGGCCTTGCATGTTCAGACAAACTCCACTAATTTTTCTGTTCCTGAGATTGGAGATCAAGTTCTTATTAAGCGGTTAGGAAATAAACTAGCCACTGTAGCAGAAGCTCATTCCAAAGAGGATGGACGTTTATTAGTACAGTTGGGAAAAATCAGGCTGCGTGTGAAGATGAGTGAGATTGAGAAGATTGTGAGCAGTAGGCAATCTGGTTCAACTGGCTTAATCTCAAGTACAGAACAGAAGGTACCTATATTTTACAGACTTATAATGACCCCACGCAAAGTAGCTATTGCTAGTTGTCTTTTAGAGTTACGTATTCAGCTTCAATGGATGTGCAATTTGGTTTGTATAGATGATCTTTGCAGATATTTATTGCTTATGGCAAAGTAAATAAAACTGGTTATTGATGTTCTATCATTTTCATTGAGTAATATGTGTAGTCATCACAAAGTTTTCTAGCATAAATCATTAATTTGTGAAAAAAAAATGCCTGCATTGCATTGTTGAGTTATTTTCTGAGCTACCTTAGCAGAGCGATCCAGTTCTTCCTTTCCGATTGTTGAAAAATGTGTAACAAGGTTCGGTCTTCATAAATATGAAATGTACTTTTTGATCCTTGTTGTCAGACACACATGGAATGGACAGAAATAGATGAGAAAGATAATCGTGTGTATTCATATTATTCACATGATGTAAATTTATAATACATTATTGTGACCCTTGGATTCATCTTCCAAGGTCTCTTGGACTTCCTATGTCTATTCGCCTTCTACACCAACCCTTAGAGGATTAGGTGTCCAACATTCCCCCCCTTAATCCAAAGGGGTATGTATGAGTCCAAGAAGAGCTCTGTAATACAAATGTGCACAGTATGCATGGCAGCACTAGGCTGAATGAACTCTCTAAAATGTTGGCATAAGGAGGTGGTTTAAGGATGACCACCAACACTAGAACGCTTAGTGCAGTTCCAGGAATTCTTCCAAATATGGCAAGAATCTGAGGTCTTCTGCTAGAGTAAGTGCTCCTAATGCTTTGAAGAGGGAGACCTTCAACCTGGAAAAGAGAGGTTTGCAACCCGCATAAGAAGGGAGAACCTCAACCTGAAAAGGGATATCTCATCCTGCGATGGTTTAAGGATGACCACCAACTCTGGAATGCTTGATGCATTTCCTAGAACTCTTCCAAAACTGGCAAGAAGCTGAAGTCTTCTGCTAGAGGAAGTGTCCCCAATTCTTTGAAGAGGGAGAAGCTCAACCTCTCATAGGCGGTTCAAGGTTGATCACCAACCAAAGGCATGCTCTGTGAAAATTTCAATCCTGAAAATACTTTTGCAGTGATAGATTTATTTCCCCTACTTATTATATCCAATAAGTTATTTACAAAATTCTTCTAGTAAATTTCGAAATAAATACTACTGCAGCATTCGCTCAAGTATATGCAGAGAATAGAACAGTAAGAAATACAAGCATAAGAATCAATCACATAGACAATTTTTTTTGGACAATTGTCCTCAGAAAAACCCAATGCGGGAAAACTGGTGCAACAAATGAGGGTTTATATATTATTCTTTAGCAATGAAATTATTTACAAGGAAAAGACTGGCAGACTTCTTTGGAAAACACCCGAGATAAATTCTCACGAACCCTCTGGAGAACTTCTGACACTCGGAAGACTGACAAATCCTCTTTGTGTCCCTCCGCGTGTCTCTCTGCACAGTGCCTGCGCGAGATTGCATCACCCTGCTTGAGCTCAGTGCGTTGTTGCTCTGTGCTACCTTCTCCGACCTTCTGTGTCCTTTCCTCGACCCCTGTCACTGCTGACTCCCTTTGCTTCCTCTGCCCTGCAACTCTCCCTCATAAATCGAATTCTATTCATTCAGAATCGACTTCCTTCGAGTTACTGAGTGTATGCCCGACGTACTTTCCAAATGACCCTCAAGCCTTCTTTTATAATTTTCTCATTCCTGAATCAACTACCCAAATTAGATGTTTAATCAATGGCTAAGATTAAAACTTGGCTTGATCTTCGTTCTCTAGAAGATTCACACTCTGTTTATTAATACCCATTAATTATTCAATTTCCCTAAGTTTAGATTTAGCGCCTCCATTAACATAATTAATTATTTCAATAAAACATGAATCGAGTGGAGTTTCCACAAATGGTTTTTGGGTTCTTTGGAATACTGATGTCCAAGCCTCCTTACAAATTTTGAGACTTGGAACACTTTTCGATGCTACAAAAATCAACACTCCCTCTTAGCAAGGAAAGTGTTCTAGCAATATGCCTGCTGCATGTTGCTTTGTCTTGAAGCATCCTCTGTGTTGCTGATGCATAGTTGCTGCCCCTCATCTGCTGCCCTGTTGCCCTCTATACTGCTGCCCATGATACTGTCATTGTCACTGCCTCATCTGTACTGCAACTCCCTCTGAATCCTGAACCTATCCATTCCTGCTACTGAAATGGATTCTTGATCATCCCCATCTTTTCTCTGAAGTAGACAAACTTTGTCTTCCCTTGAGCTTTCGTGAGGATATCCGCCACTTGTTCTCTTGTAGGAGTGTCCTGCAATTGTATAGTTCCCTGTTAGACACAGTCTCTGATGAAGTGACACTTGATGTCAATGTGCTTCGACCGATCATGAAACACAGGATTTTCAGAGAGCTTGATGCAACTCTGATTATCACATAGAATGTTGGTCGCCTCCATCTTTTCCTTGAGTAAATTCACAAGCAATTTCTGAAGCCATATGGCCTCACACAAAGCCGTGCTTGTTGCCATATATTCTGCCTCTGCTGAGCTCAGAGCCACATATTTTTGTTTTTTGCTGCACCAAGAGGTCATTCCTGATCCAGCACTGAAATAGTACCCACTGGTACTTTTCTGATCTACTGGGCTCCTAGCCCAATCTGCATCAGTGGACCCACTCAACCTGATGTCATTGCCTCTGGTGTATTTTAGTCCAAGATCGACTGTTCCTTGTAGATATCTGAGAACATGTTTGGCCTCTCTTGCCCAATAGATGCATTGACCACACTTTGTCAACTACCCCATAGCAAGTGCACCCCTATTTTTTCAAATGGGATTCTTCATGTTCGACGTAGTTGCGCCATTCAGATTCCATCATCAGTCAACAGTCGACAGTTGACATTGTTATAAATGATGTAAACCCATTCTGCATGTAATGATGTAAATGATCTAAGTAAGACTATCCATGTATGTAACAACCTAGGTAAGCCTAGTATGTTGTTGATGATCTCTATCCTAGGAGGTTTTTTGTCTCACTGATTCACGAAAGTGATCGGCAGAGTTTTTCCCTCCAGCCTCACCCCAAAGCTAGGGTGGATTTTTTCATCAGCATGCTAAGTGAGTCCTAGTGTTTTTTATCGAGTCCTTGTAAAAGTAGTTTCAACTACTTGGTCTACTAGATCATGTCTTAAGTCGCAGAATTGGGTATTTATTTGAGGGTCTATACAAATGGGTTTTCCCCCTTCATGTATGTAAATGTATTATCTCATGTAAAAGAGGGTTGGAAAAATAATTATAATCCCCTCTTAGTCAATTAATTAAATTTTCTGGTCAATTAATTAATAAAATCTTAAACCAGAAATTTAATTAATTTAGGGTCCTAAATTATGATTAAATCTTTAAAGGCAAAATTTGTGGGTCCTTGGAAAATGATTTTGAAAGCCCCAGGCCAAGGGAATATTGCGAATTTTAAGAAATATTGGACCCTTTGGCCTTGGTGGTTAAGTCAAGGTCAAAATTTTGGGGTAATTAACTCAAAAATAATATTTTTGAGTTAATTAAAATTGAATTAAATGATAAATTCGTTTTTTTCCCAAAATTTTAATTTCAACGCTCCGGATTAAAAGATAATTAAATCTTTTGGACGATTGAGATTATTTTGACGAGGATCATCCAAACTAGCCGTTAGAGATCTTGTCCTATAAATTTAGAGGTCTTTGTCAGTATTGAGTCATCCGATCTCAGAATCGTGTACTTGTCTTGGAAGCTCTTGTGAATTTTTCTTGATGAATAAAGCATAAAGACTTTGGGGTTACAAATCTTGATGTTCCTTCTCAGATCTATGTGGTGAATTGTCTCTAAACTCTGCTACTTGGTTTCTTGCATTTTATGGTTGATGGCCTACATGGATTAATCTGCATATAGGTATCTTATGCAGTTTTCTGGGTTTATAAAATAACATTCTGATTTTTCTGCAAAGGTCTCATGTTGTTTTCTTAAATCTCTATCAATCTAAGATTCAAATCTAAGTGTGCAGGGAAATTTTTTTTTAAGATTGGGCGTCTGGGGAAGTCTTCGGTTGGACCAGCTGACTCCCAATAAACATAAATCTGATAAGCTCTTTATTTGTTAAATTCCGGGTCTATCTTACAATATTTGTGATTTTGCAGAGTTTCGAAGGCTTGTGCCTCTCACTAAAACTCTAAATCTCTGAAAATTGTGCTAAAATGGATTTCAAATTTGACCATGAGGGTTTTAAATTGTAAACTAATTGTAAATTTGTAATTTTTCTGTAAGGGTTTGATCGTTTTCTGGTGTGTATCTTCAGATCCAATTGGTTTCTTGCAGTTTCAGGTTTCAAATCGGAAATATCTTTTAGATCTAAGGCAGATCTAGCCTCCAAAGGCCAGATCTGGCCTCAGATCCCCACTGTGGGCAAATCTAGGCGATAATTAAAGAGCATAAAGTCCAAGCATCATTTGATTGAAGAAGTATATCAGATCGAATTTCAGGGAAAATTTAAAGTTTGTTGGGCGAATTTGTGTACTGGGTTTATTTTAAATCGCTGCCATCGAACCTCCCTTACCCTTTGCTGCTCCCATTCCTCTGCGTTACATCTGCTGTCCATCTCATCTTTGCTCCTACGCTTCAATTTTTTTGCTCTCGATTTATCTTTCCTTCTTGCCAATCGAATTCACCTCTTCTCCCATCCCTGCAAGCCGTTATCCACTTTAGCTGATCCGTCGAACCCTCCTTGCCCATCGTGATCCCTTCACATCCGCGTCCAAATTAATCCCGCAGTTAAATCATCCCTCGACCTCTGTTAATCCTCACGCTGCGTCCCTTTCTCACTCCATTGAGCCAACGTCCGAGCTTCATCTCTGCATTGTTCATCGTGCCTCTGGCCTCCGCGTCGACTCCTTTGCTCCCGTCCTGCACCAGCATCGATACAGCAATCTTCACGCTGTCGATACGACCACCTGCAAACACAAAACGACAAGCATAAACGCATACACAGTATCAAATCATAAAGCCCGTGTTTCATTTGATTTAGTGCGGGTTAAATTTTGTTAAGTTAGTCTAGTTTAATAGAATTCGATTTGGGTTAGATTTGTTAGGTTCGATTCGTAGGTTTTATTTTATTGTGGATAGGGTAGCGTAGTTTTAGTTTAGATTTAGTGATTTCTTTGGAGTTTTAATGTTAGCATAATTTTTCGACCCTAGGTTTTATTTAATTTCGATTTTGGTTTTAGTTTTAGCATAGGTTTATTTAATTTAGTTTTATTTTCAATTTAGTTTAGATTTTGAGTTCGTTTGTTTAGCTTTTAGATTTTCAATTTTAGTTTTAGCTGTAGTTTTAGATTAGAACTTTTGTTTAGATTTAGAATTTTGATTTGTTTTAAAAATAAAATAATAAAAAAATAATAAAAATTCAAAAAAAAAAAATCCTAAAAATCTAGAAAATCCAAAAATATAAAAAATTTCAAATTTTCTATGGTCAAATGAGCTTTGAAATTTTATCTTAAAAGTGACTATATAAAATATTTGATTTGTCTGGATCGAAATTAATTGAAGCATTTTAAATCCTGGCATTTTCATCGTATTGTTGCATGGTTGTAGTGTTTTCAATCGAATATCATTGTGATCAAACATGTTTTAATAAGCAGCAGTTAATCGTCACTTACTTGTTTATAATCGCATAACGAGATTCTGTTTGACTCCATAAGGCACTGGTCTTTGATGTGAAATCTAATTTAAGAGTCATGGGAATCTGCTCATTCTATCATATTTGATGTTTTAGTCGTTATTCTCTGGATTTGTCATCCTCCTCTTTATAATAGGGTCTACCTCCCTTAGCCAGGTGAGGATGTGCCCAAAGAGAGATCAAGGGTGAGTGATGCAGCCTCTGGCCTCGAACCGGCTGTCGCAGCGTTCGGACAATCTATGCGACAACATTTTTGGCGCCGTTGTCGGGGGATAGAGTTTTTTCCGGCCCTTGGTCTTAATTGACATTTTATAATCTTCTCGATATTTCATCGCCATTCATTAGTCATCATATGCGGGGATCACATTTTTCTCAAAGGCCGATCTCATCACATTTTCATCGTCTTATCTTTCGTCATATCTCTAATCATTTCATCTTTGGCACCTCGGACATTTTGGTTGGCTTCTTGTTTGGTGGCGACTCCACTTATTCATCTTTTATTCCTAGACAAGAATCCTCGATATCCATCCGCTATCTCGATTATTTTTCCGTTTTTAGAATTAGTTTCTCATGTCTATGGCGACTCCAATTCTTTCATTTCTTACAAGAGTTCGCTAAGAAGCTCACTTGGAGGACCTTTGACTATTCTTGAACACCTGGACCGTTTTCAAAATCTTAAAAACGATATCATGGATATTTTTGCCTCGTGGCACTTGCTAATATTCAGTATTGACCCTATGATCTCCCCCAAATGGGATAAATTACCTATCTTTCAAGGAAATGATGTGCAAATAGTTAAATCTCATTTGTTTGCTTTCACTAATCGTGAATAGAATTGCATGAAAATAATAATTGGATGATGTAAAGATGAAAAAAACTTTGTTCTTACTTTTGGTGAGATAATAAATGGTTCATGGAAAAGCCTGATAATTCATTTGATACTTTGAGCCAATTGTAGCCGCTTTTTTAAGGAAAAGTATGGTGATAAAAGGGAGATTCACATTTGGTAATAGAGATCGTACTATAAAAAAGAAAGGAAATGAAACAATCGATATCTAGAACAGGAGATTTAATGGTGACCCTAGAGAAATATCTCAAACTCATGTCCCCCGATGGATCTCTTCCCGAATTTTTATCATGCTTTGATTCCTATACTCATATGAGTTAAGGCAAAGCAAATCGCAAATTATAAAGCTTGTCAATCTTAAGTCGAGGAGATTGAAAAGTGATAAGAAAGTATCCGGAATGTCCAAAACTCCATTTACAGATCTTTGACAAACATACTAAGTTAAAAGAACCTCTAAAGATGATGATGACTTCGTGAAAAGGTTAATGAAAAGCTTGAAAGCATGGAGCTTAATCATGCTAAGGAAAAGTGTCTTACAAAGTTGGGTTGGTCCAAATGGAAAGAGCTCAAACGCAGAACTCCCAACCTAGAAATAATAATGCTTTAAAAAAGACCTATCTTATGAGCAAGAGATCGACAAATCAATCTGAGTTTGCAAATCTTGTGGATGAAGCTCCGCCTTATTATAGAGCCTCAGAATGATCTTCGTGAAGAGGCTACTTGTCCCATTGTCAAAAGGATCATAGCTAGTAGAATGGCAAGGTCAAGTCATCAAATTAATGTTGTTGTATGACTATCACATGTATATAGAAGATCATGAAAGTCGTTAAGAGCTGCAAACAGATGATTAAGGATGTGCAACCCAATCATACGCAATGATTCAAAACATGGAATCTAACCAAATCACTTCTTCAAAATAAGATAATCTCCATGGAAGAAAGTCATGCACAAGAAATAAATGTCATGGAAAATGGGTGTTAAAGATACTGACGTTAATCGTATGCCCATTATACGTAATCATATGATTGCAATGGAAGCAAGACACCTGTGAAATTGACCTATGAAGGAAATCACTTGTTGGAAATAAACATGTGGAGGCAAATCGACGAAATTACAGTAAGGCATGTGAGATGAGTTCCATACGAAGAAGTTGGAAAAAATGGAAGAATTACAAAAATTTCAACCGAAATTTGATTATGAAAGATTCATCACCGGTATCATAAGACTTCTTGTCTACTAAAGCCATTCCCATCTCATCACACCTGAGGATTTAACTATGGTTTCAAAGGATTTTGAGAAAAGACCAAGCTTATGTGTCACCACTACGTAGCATATCCGTAACAATATTAACACAGCCCAGTTCTTCCGATATTTTGTACAAACATCTAAGACGAGGACAAGGAGTTTACAAAGTTGGTCTCATTGCCGACATCACAACCCACTCAAGAACAGAAATAGCTTAAAAGAAGAAGTAAGTGGTTTGATTCGTCCGATGGTCGAGAGCAAATGACATGTCTGACATGACAGAGTCCTTACATTATGCAAGATCGGGACATGGTACATCCTCGAAAAGCAACCTGGCGTATTTGCCCTCGAAAGGTGCAAATGCTCGCATACACTATATTGAGCACATTTGATGCCACAGCATGCTCGTACGTATTTCTAGCTCCTACTCCTCGTTATTTCAACATTTCATTTTGCAAATAGAGTAGATTTACTTTTCGTGTTAAGTAGAATAATAAATAAAAGAAGAGCTTATTTTTCATGAGCTTAATGTTATATGATGATATTTGGATGGACGCTACTTATGTAATCTTTGTGTGTTGCTTGGATGCAGATTTCGGATTCTCACATTCCTTCAATGAAGCAACGTGTCCCTGGGCAGGCTTTATGTTGACCGCACTTTGTCAACTACCCCATAAAGAAGATGTTCCCATTTTTTTAAATGGGATTCTTCATGTTCGACGTGGTCGTTACCATTCGTATTCCATCACCGCCCATCCGCATTTCATCGCCGATCGACAGCTTTATAAATGATGTAAAACCTATTCTCGCAATGTAATGATGTAAATGATCTAAGTAAGACCGTCAATGTATGTAACAACCTAGGTAAGTCTAGTATGTTGTTGATGATCTCTATCCTAGGAGGTTTTTTGTCTCACTAATTCACGAAAGTGATCGGCAGAGTTTTTCCCTCCAGCCTCACCCCAAAGCTAGGGTGGATTTTGTCATCAGCATACTAAGTGAGTCCTAGTGTTTCTATCGAGTCCTTGTAAAAGTAGTTTGAGCTACTTGGTTACTAGATCATGTTTTGAGTCGCAGAATTGGGTATTTATTTGAGGGTCTATACGAATGGGTTTTTCCCCTTCATGTATGTAAATGTATTATCTCATGTAAAAGAGGGTTGGAAAAATAATTATAATCCCCTCTTAGTCAATTAATTAAATTTTCTGGTCAATTAATTAATAAAATCTTAAACCAGAAATTTGATTAATTTAGGGTTCTAAGTTAGGATTAAATCTTTAAAGGCAAAATTTGTGGGTCCTTGGAAAATGATTTTGAAAGCCCCAGGCCAAGGGAATATTGAGAATTTTAAGAAATATTGGACCCTTGGGCCTTGGTGGTTAAGTCAAGGTCAAAATTTTGGGGTAATTAACTCAAAAATAATATTTTTGAGTTAATTAAAATTGAATTAAATGATAAATTCGTTTTTCCCCAAAATTTTAATTTCAACGCTCCGGATTAAAAGATAATTAAATATTTTGGATGGTTGAGATTATTTTGACGAGGATCATCCAAACTAGCTGTTAGAGATTTTGTCCTATAAATTTAGAGGTCTTTATCATTCTTGAATCATCCGATCTCAGGATCGTGCACTTGTTCTTAGAAGCTCTTGTAAATTTTTTAGGAATAAAGCATAAATACTTTGGGGTTACAAATCTGGATGTTCCTTCTCAGATCTATGTGGTGAATTGTCTCTAAACTCTGCTACTTTGTTTCTTGTATTTTATGGTTGATGGCCTTCATGGATTAATCTGCATACAGGTATCTTGTGCAGTTTTCTGGGCTTATAAAATAACATTCTGATTTTTCTACAAAGGTCTCATGTTGTTTTCTTAAATCTCTATCGATCTAAGATTCAGATATAAGTGTGCAGGGAAATTTTTTTTAAGATTGGGCATCTGGGGAAGTCTTCGGTTGGACCAGCCGACTCTCAATAAACATAAATCTGATAAGCTCTTTATTTGTTAAATTTCAGGTCTATCTTATGATATTTGTGATTTTGCAGGGTTTCGAAGGCTTGTGCCTCTCACTAAAAACTTTAAATCTCTGAAAATTGTGCTAAAACAGATTTAAATCTGACCATGAGGGTTTTAAATTTGTAAACTAGTTGTAAATTTGTAAAATTTTTTTAGGATTGTGAGGGTTTAATCATTTCTTAATGTGTATCTTCAGATCTGACTGATTGTTGCAGGTTACAGGTTCAAATCGGAATTTTTTTTTTTAGATCTAAGGCAGATCTAGCCTCCAAAGGCCAGATCTGGCCTCAGAACCCCCACTGTGGGCAAATCTGGGCGTTATTGGTTTCAAGAAGCTTTGAAAATCTAAATTTTGGAACAATTTGAAGTTGCTGGACGTTTTTTTTTTGAACTGGGTTCACATCTTTCTCGCTGCTCCGTCAATCACATCTCTTCCACGCCGTCACTGCCTTTTCAACTCTCATTTTTCCTTTGCCGTGGACATCCCTACCATCGTGTTCCATATTCCAAGCCCACTTCTCCACTGTCCAACCTGCAAATCGATTTTTCCCGCATAGCCGTCTCACCTTGTGCGTTGACCACGTTGTCCAGATCGTGCCTCTATTCTGCCCTCCAAACCTGCGTTCTTCACCTTGCTATCTGTGTCTTGCCATCTCTAATTTTCTCCTCGTGCCGCCATCCCTCTGTCGACCTGCAAGCTCAAACAACAAACAAATGCACATTCAAACATAAATTAAACTGCACGTCTGTGTTAACTTGACATTTCGATTTTGTATATATGCGTTATTTCTCATCGGGTTCGTTTTGGAAGGGTTTAGCGTTAGTTTTAATGTAGTTTTAGTTTGGTCGATTATAAATTTTATTTGTTTTAGTTTAGTTGTCGTTTTATTTAACTCCGTTTGTTTAGTTTAGCTTTTAGTTTGTTTTTTAATTCGACTTTGGTTATTTTTTGTTTTAGATTTGTAATGTTTAGCTTTAGTCGCAATTCAGTTTAATTTTAATTTAATTTAGTTTTGTTTCAAATTTAGTTTTAGATTTTTAGTTCTAGTTTAGTTTAGATTTTATTTAGATCTAACTTTTTAAATTCTTAGTTTTAATTTGTGTTTGGTGTTAGTTTTAATTTTTTTTAAGATTTCTTTTTAGTTTTAGATTTAATTTAGATTCAAGTTTTAACTTAGATTTAAATTTTTTAATTTTTGATTCAAAAAATAAATAAATAAAATAATAATAAAAAAAATTATTATAAAAATTTCAAATTCTAAAAAATTTCTCTAAGTCCTATGGTCAAATAAGCCTAAAATTTTTATTCCAAAGCTTGACCGTGGAACATTTTGATTTTCGAACTGGGTTATAATTGGAATATCTTATTTTCAGAAATCTTTCAAGCATCTGGCATTCTCATGTTATTGTTATTCATGGTTGTGGCATTAAACATCATTGTGAGCAATCGTGTTTTAATAAGCAAGCAGTTAATCGTCATTTACTTGTTTATAATTGCATAACGGGATCTTGTTTGACTCCATAAGGCACTGGTCTTAAACGTAAAATCTAATTTAGATCTGTGGAATCTCGTTCATTTTATCAAGTATTTGATGTCTTAGCTGTGTCTCCTGGATTCTTTATCCTCATTTCTAAAAGGGTCTACCCTCTTAGCTTGCAAGGAGACAACTTAAATAGAGAGATTGGGGATAAAGGTGACAACCTCTTAATCCGAGCCGTTGTCGTGTGCCCTTCGGACAATCAGGCACAACAGTCTCATGTCGACTTGTGTATAGGTTCTCTCTGCAATCTTGATGAGCCTAGATGATCTTAATGAATATCATCTACGCACAACACCAGATTAGAGGCTCATTCCCTACTTTTAGATAGTAGAGATTGGATCCCGTCACTTCGATTTAACCCTATCTTCTCGTAAGTAACCATCAATTCAACCATACCAAGCTCCAGGGGTCATTAAGTCCATAAGGCTTTCTTAAGCCTACACACGTGAGTCTTCGCTCGTGTGTCTCAAAGCCCTCTAGTTGTTCGATATACACTTTTTCTATCACCCCATTCAAGAATGTAGTCTTGACATCTATCCGTGAATCTCCAATTTGATTTTATACAAAGCAAGGATATCACGGATCTAATAGAAGCATATCCGTCACCGTGGCGAAGGTCTCTTCATAGTCTATTCCCTCCTTTTCCGAGCATACCCTTTTAGCCACGAACTTGGCTTTATACTTCTTTCTATACGGCCATTTGCATTATATTTGATCTTTAGATCCATCGCAAAACCCACAACCCGATCCGTCTCCGAGGCGTAGGAACTACTCCCAGACATCATTCGTCATGATGGAGTTGTACTCTTCCACCATTGGATCTACCCACACCCGATGCCGAGCCGCCTCCCGAAAACTAGAGGGTTCCCCAACCCGGCTACCAAAATTTTGTATCTCGTTCTAGCTGCTCGTATCGCTCTTCTCATTTCTAGGAGTCTAAACTCCTCTCGTTGGTCCCTTAATTTGTCGACTCGCCCATCCCTACCATCGTAGTGTGGATCTACTTGTCTTCCTCCCCGCGAATCTTCTGAGAGAACCTCTGATCTCAGGCTTTGAGAAGCATTTCTCCAGGTTAGTCATTGTCGTAGTGGCCGGACCAACGATCATCTTCGTATCACAAGTGGAAGGCATATCTCGAATTCTTCTCAAGCTTTTCTCGCATGAACTTTACATCTCGCTGCGCACTACAATCTTCTTGCTTTCATGAATTCAGATTCCGTACACCTTAGCATTTCCTACCATATCCCCCACCAGAGCATCTTTTCAGCTTCCTATTCAATTTATTTCTCTTCTCTTCTGTAGATGGGAGTATGTCACACTACCAAAGATCCCGACATGGCTTACCGCTTCCTACTAGTGAAGACACTCTCTGGAGGATTCACTCCAATGCGTCGTGAGGAATCCTCGTCAACATATACAACAATACAAGCTTGGGACCTCCACAAAATTTGGGCATGTCTTGACTATACATGATTGCCCTTGCAACTCTACAACAGCTTCATTCTTCCTTTCTCGCGATTCTATTCTCGCTTCCTGATTATACAGTATGTCCACTCCTTCGATGCCTCTCGCGCAGTAACTCGTGAAGTCTTTATCAATGGTTCTTCCACCATTGTTTGATCGCAATATCTTTATCCACTTTCCCGTCATATTCTTAAACAAAGCATTAAACTCTTAATTGATCAAAGACTTCATCCTTAGTCTTCATAAAGTAGATCCAAGTTTTCCTTGAATGGTCATCAATGAAGGTGACGAAATATTTGGCACCACTAAGAGCTCTAGTGGACATTGGTCTCGGATGTCCGAGTGTATGAATCCATCGCATCTTTTCCTCCATTTACCTGAAAAATAGGCCTGCTTTGGCGACTTTCCTAGTATGTACCCTTTGCAAACATCATCTCTCTCTGTGCTCATATCCTGGAACACTTGTAACAATACGGAGAATTCTCAAACCCATGGTGTAAGTGCCCCATTCTCATGTGCCATAGTTCATTCTAAATCCTTCTCATCGTCGTTACCTATCGCCATTGGAGATTCGAACTCCAACTTATATAAGCTTTATTGCTCCTAACTCCAATTTGTGCCTTCTTCTTTCCAACTCTAGTGTTTGACATATACTCTTTTGCCAATGAAGTAAATGTCATATCCCTTGTTTTGAAGCTTCGAGACACTTGGAGATAAGTTTATCCAACCAGAACATGCAAATACATTACATTTATTGTCTGCTAGTTTTAGTTTGAAATACTACGGTACCTCTTCCTATTGTGGTACATCACTTTATTGCTCATGTATGATCTAAAGTCTATCCCGCTCTTCCTGCAGCTTGAGGAAACATTCTCTTGCACTCCCGTCATATGAACAAAATCTCCACTATCAATATACGAGACTTCTAGAGAGGCAGTAGCTTGATACACAAGTGAACTCTTCCAATTTCAGAAGCCTATACAAAGATGTTGTGATCCCTCTGTTTCTTTCTTGTTTTTCTGCAGGAACTGACGTTTCCAAGTTAAGTTAAGCGCAAAGAATTTTCTGACTCTGCTCCATTGGGCAGGTCTCCACTCCTATTATACACCCTGTCAATATACTATGTGAAATTTCAATTCTTGAAATTCTAATGCAATTATAGATTTATTACTCCTACTTAGTTTTCACAATAAGTTATTTACAAAACCTCACAAAGTAAATTTCGAATAACAATGCAGCTTATCACCAAGTACAGAGAGAAAAGAACTGTAAATGCAAGTATAAGAATCTTCAATTATAATGATATAATGAGATGGACTAATTTGTCTTTAAAAACCCAATGTGGGAAAACTGAAAGAGATGAGGGTTTATATATTAATCAAAGAAGAAATCTTTACAAGGAAAGACCGGCAGAAAATTGAGAAACTTCTTCAAAACACCCGAGATAAATTCTCCAAACCTCGGAGAATTTCCAACACCTAAGTGACTCATCGTCTCCTCATCACAATACTCCCCGCATGTCTCTCTCCGCGCAAAGCTCGCGTGAGACTAAGTCATTATTGCGTGAGCCCTCTACGCGCTCTCTTTGTGATGCCTTCCGCCTTCTACTTCCTTTTCTTCCTCGAGCCTTGACACCGCCGATACCCTCCTCGCTTCCTTTTGCCCTTAACTCTCCCTCCGAAATCGACCTTATTCCTTCAATCGACTTCCCTCGGGCCATCGAGTGTATGCCCAACTTCCTTCCAAATGGCCCTCAAGTCTTCTTTTATAATCTTTCATTGACAAATCAATGACCTAGATTAGAAGTCTAATCAATGGCTAAGATTAAGTCTTGACTCGATCTTCGTTCTCTAGAAGATTCACACTGCTTTATTAACACCGATTAATTATTTAATTTCCTAAGTTTAGACTTAGGTCCCCATTAAAATAATTAATTATTTCAATAAAACATAAATTGAGTGGAATTTCCACAAACAATTTCTGGTTTGTTTAGAATGTTGATGTTCAAGCCTCCTACAAAATTTGAGACTAGATCACTTTCCGATACAAAAATCAACAATATTAGTGAGCCACATCTACTGGAGACCCACAGGTTTATTATTTGAGAACAAGGGGCCGCCCTGTTTATCACTTTGAGGAGTTTATTCATCATTATACTTGTGGACATCATCAAGTCTCTTCGAGGGCCTTTGGATGATCGACATAGATTATTTTTTGACCTCCCGAGAGGCTTATTATTTCATTTATGATCTAGTTTGTGGCTTGTCAAAACTTAGTTTATTTGCACATTATTTTATTTCTAGGGGTTAATGTAGGCTCATTAGTAAATCAAACTCCTAATTGGTGTATAAATAGAATTAGTTGGATTCATTTGTATCATCACTTGAATTGGCCCTCTCTCTCTTTTAAAGAATTTCGCATTTTTCCTTGGAGGATATTTGTCTGATGATGGATGAGAATTTTGATGTATGGATTGGCTCTTTCTATCTTGGAGCTTCTAATTTGGGGCCGTATGTTGGTTGGATATACTCAACATTGTAAGTGCAAATTTAATGCTATTTTTTCTTTGGCCGCACACATTGGAACTCTTCACCGTAATTAGGCTAATTCTTGCCGTATGTATTTAATGTGGAATTATGTGTCTATTTTGCTTATTCTATGTATGGGCCATTGTTAGATGAATGAAATGCCCTAGAGACTAAAGTGTTTATCTTGATAAGCTTGCACCATTTATATGAAATATAAATGGTTAAAAGTCACCTTTTTCTTCCTCTAACATTGGACGGTTGACCTTTCTGAGCCTCCTTGAACAAGAAACTAAATCCATATTCATCATTCTCCTGACTCCACATTCCATGGGTGATCATTTTAACCCTCTTTTTCACCTTTTCCCTTTTTTCTCAGTAATAACCTCATTGGGTCACCTAGGGCATCAATTTCGTTAATTTTGGGCAACTAGGTCCAAACTCCATGTTGCAATCGCTCATATGACGATGGTCATATTTTGCTGGATTCTCTTTCTCGAGAGGTGAAAGATTGATCTAAAGATCATCTTGTTTGGATGAGCACATATATTTTAATTTATTTTTCCACACATGTACAAGGTCGGCTAGATTGTAATGTAGGCTCACATGCCCACTAGATGTGTCACACACCTCACCGATGGATATAAATTGGAGAGACTTCTGGAGGACATTTTCATTATCAACTCATCACACATCTCTCATTGTGACTGATTTGTTCGGTGGAGCCTTGGTGCTCTATTCCCTTCACGTATGGAGTTGAAGTCCACCTGCGAATTTGTTTAGGGTTTGTTTGTCGCAAAGATTAATCGTGTCAACCTGGTCGTTGGACCTCAAAACTCACAAAATTTCCGATTTTGAGAGGTCGGGACACAGGGCACCATAATCGAGGAAATCATAGAAGTTTGGATCAAGCCCTAATCTGCTGGGGCTAAGTGACTTTTCCGCATTGACCAGGGTTGATCACCTGACTTGTGATGAGTTGTCTTTGAGGGCCGTGGGTGTGACACTTGGAGAATTGGTCGACCAAGAAAGACTTTGTCAAGCTGGGTTATCCATGGACTGCTTTAATGCAAATAATATCTCATATCTTTGCTTTAACAAAGGGAATTGTAAATCTGATCTATATTTGGCTTGTCTTTTGTTGATCTATTATTTGTGTCTCTATCAACATTTTACTTTCATGTTTATGTGATTGCCATATTGATCGGGCCTAAGAAAGATTGAAGAAATTGCATCAGTTACAGAACACCATGGTTATCTAAATTTGACATGGTATTTAGGCTAAGGTGAAGACAGAGTCCAAGTCAAAAGAAGCAATCACTCACGAAGGAACTTATCACGAAAATGGCCTCCTCAACCTACATATATTTCTACAAGGTCAAGGATAAGGACTGGAGCAAGTCTGATTATCATGCATGGAAGATGTCCTTGGATTTGGCATTAGAAGATCAAGATGTCATGGACTATGCAAGGGAAGATTCAAGAGCCTATCAAATGCAATCACGCAAAGACAAAGTATAGAAAGGGGAAACTCAAAGCAAAGATGATTATCCTACAGATTCTATTCATAAGCACTTGCTGTTTACATTTTTGACGAATACATCTAAAGAGATGTATGATAAGTCATGAGCATGTTCATGGCCAGCAATGCTAATCAAATCCTTTTCTTCAAGTTAATTCAATTCGAAGAATATCACATGGGCACAGATGAATCTCTTCAATCCTATTTTATGAGTGGGCTCAATAAAATCAAGAATAACCTCCTAGCTATTGGGGAAGCAATATCTAATCTAGGAGATGGTTCTTATTGCACTTGGAGGTCTCCCCGATTGGTATGTATTCAATACCACTTATTTTAAATAATAAAAATAACGCGATTTCGTGATTTTGATGAAATATTGGACGATGCACTCAAGAAGCAACAAGAATGATGGAATGTGCTCAATGGAAATGAAGTATTCACCTATCAACAACATGCAAAGAAGAAGAAACCATGGTGGCCTCGAGAAATCAAAAACCATGGTAGAGCGGGGCCTAAAGGAAGGAAGGGAAGATGTTACACTTGTAACAAGATTGGTCACTATGCAAGAGAGTGCCCTAATAGAAGGGACTCCTCCCCAGATGATGACAATAACTCGAGAGGGAATGGCTTTAACAATAGGTTCAAAAGGAAAAGGAAGGCTCCTGACCGTAGGAAATGGGCAACCTTTCAAGAGGTCATGAAATTCCCGGTACGATGAGTCTAATGTTGTTGATAATAAGAGAAATAAATTTATTCTTGTATCTCGTGCTCTCCGTCGCATCTCCACCCGACACTGGATGTCTTGTTGATTGATAGTGGCGCTTCAAGGCACCCATCAAGCTATAGCTATTCTCTCTTCGATTTGGTTGAGAAGGATAATAATCTGGAAATTATCCTTGGAGATAATGCCACCTATCCCATGAAAGGGACAAGGACTGGTGGACTGTCCATTTACCTGTGTCAAGTCCTTCGATTACAAGATGTGTTGTACGTATCTCGACTTGAAGAAGAACCTTGTGTCCATTTCGAAATGGAAGACAAAGGGTTCAAAGTGGCATTCAAGTGATGAAAGACATGACTGAAGAACTTCAATAGGCTCTTTCTATTGGCTTTAGAGTTGATACACCTACCAAAGTTGGAGGAAGTCCATTGGGGCTATGTCATGTGATACAACTCTTAAAATGGGTAGTTATGGCACCTGAGGTTTTCACACCTTCATTACAAAGCCTTCCGAAGCAAGAAAGGTGGTGCTCGTGATGCCCTAATTTAGAGATGATCATGAAGGCATATGTCAGGGTTGTGTCGAAGGAAGCACACAAGGACCATCTCCCCTCAAGTGTCACAAAGACAACCGATACCTTGTAGTTGATACATTCTCGACTTATCCGGTATGGTGCTCCTTGACATCCTTGGGAGTGATGTTCCTATTACATGACTTTTTACATATGACTTCTCCCACAAGACCTAGATATGTTTTTGGAAGAAGAAGGACGAAGCATCCAAATGGTTTCGCACCTTCAAGGCCTTGGTGGAAAGTCAAACCGAGAATAAAATCAAACTTTTGAGACCGACAATGGGACCAAGTATGAGTCAAATGAATTCAATGCCTTACAGAAGTCAGCATTAAGATGGGAACCACAACTCCACTCTGAGCAAAATGGTGTTGCTAAAAGAAAGAATAGGACCATTGTGGAAGCTACTCCGTGCCATGCTATGTGACCAATGTCTTCCAAGTTTCTATGGGGAGAAGTCGAACACTACCGTGTACATTCAAAATAGATGCTCGTATTCCACTCTAGACTCCAAAATTCCCAAAGAAGTCTTCTCTCCGGTAAGAAACCTAATGTTTCTCATTTAGAGTTTTGCTGTCCCCACATTTTTAAGTGCCGTAAAGAAAAAGAGAAGCAACCCGGACGTTTCCGGAAAGAAGGAATGTTTGTGGGCTACAATGAAACTGGCTATGAGAAATCTATGCTTGGTCAAAGAGAAGTGATATGCTATGATGTCACTCTTCATGAAGATGCCGCCTCAAAAGTGAGAAATCTTCCTAGCTCTAAGGAAGACAAAGAAGATGAAGACGCAGGGAAGCTGGAAGAGCCGAAGGATGCCCTGATGCCCGATGTTGAAGGACCTATGGATCCTATTGATCCACCTCCTTCAAATAAGAGAAGACCCTCATGGCTCAGGGATACTCTCGCAGATGCCGAGAGACATATTGCCCCAAGGGGGACATTTCGTGAAGCAAGAAGCTGAAGTGATACGAAGGGTATCTAGCAGCCATGAGTACGATAGTACAATCTGATCCTGGATCATTTCAAGAAGCCGTAAGGCATCATGTTTGGAAGGATGTTATGCACGAAGAATATGAGTCCATTATGAAAAATGATGTCTGTGAAGTGGTCCCGAGACCAGAGGACAAATTTGTTGTCACCTCGAAATGGCTCTATAAGATCAAGCATGGATCTGATGGAAGTGCTGAAAAGTACAAAGCAAGATTTGTTGCCCGAGGGTTCTTTCAAAAAGAAGGCATAGATTATGATGATATATTTGCAACTGTGGCCTGCAATACCACCATTTGATCTATTATTGCCCTTGCTGCAACGCAAGGATGTGTTGGAAATACTGAGAGGGGGGTGAATCAATATTTCTTTTCAATTTTTAATTATTGCCAGTTAGATTCTTCACAATTAAAGACAAAGAGGTGTATAATGATAATATTAAGGATTAATAAGAATTTCAATTCCCTTTCTAATAATAGTATACAATAGATGAGTGAGGGCACCAACCCTTTTAATGAAATAGAAACCAACCTGTTGCCAAGCACCAACTTGGACTTTGGTGAGGCTCCGAGCTCTAGGGCTTTGACCCTATCCTCTCAAGGCATCAACCTTGTGTTTATGAGCTCCTACTCCAAGGACACCAATCCTTCTTTGCTTGGTTTAATAGAGAATGTGAATAGTGCTTACTTGAATGTTCTTGACATATTCATCACTGTATTATTTCTTCCAAAATTCTTCACTGACTTCGCTGTCCACTTGTCTTCGTCACTGGCCTTCAATTAATCCATCAGTACTGTTGTCTTCACTGCCCAAGAGGAAAATATTCCTGCTCGAATCCTCAAGGAGTTTCACTATAGGCATACCTCAAAATGCAATTGATTGCTCAACTATCCTAGCTGAACAGACCAAACACTGTAATGAATAGACCGTATACAAAGGTGAGTGTTGAACTAGTTCATCATGCTAAAGTATTGTCACTGTCCAAATGTCACAGTTCACCAATAATCCACCACAATAATTTGCAATATGAATGAGCCACCCTCCGAATAGGAACAACACTAATATTTCAACAAAAAGACATAGTCCGAGATAACATAGCTCAATTTGAAGTTGCAGTCTAATGCTTGAAGGTAATCCGAGGTAGGTTTCACAGACTCGAGATAGGGAAGCTCACAGATCCTGCCTTGTCACAGTGATAATCCAAGATACAGGGGCTGATGATGATAACACTTGTCCAAATTTGAACCCTTAACAGAGTCAAAAGTCCGAGGTGAACGCTGTTACTAATTCTGAACCCTTAATATATAGTCTGATCTTCAAGAGACTGTAATCCGAGTTGCATATCACTTGGTCTGAGGCACTGTTCTGAGTCTTCTACGCAAGGGTCCGAGGTATCAAGGCAGTTAAGATTTAACCCCTAAAATAACCTCTTCGGCCTCCTTAGTTCACGATTTGTGAACTTACCTTGCTGTGTTATACTTCTAAAATTGATCTTCACCGAATTTCTGATTTGAAAAATGAAGTTTCAGTTGTATATTTATATTGATTTTCAGCGAAACATGAAGGGACACGTCCCTTGACTGAGAGGCCGACTTGCATGCTAAAGTGTAGGTTGGCTCAATGACAGGGTTAATTTCCGTAAGTTAAAAAAATCAATATCTCACAAACTATATGGAGTTTTGGGCCGTGTAAGGACTCATTAGAAAGGAAAAATTATGCCCTAAAAGATGGTACAAGAGTCAAATTGAGAAGTTGCCTCTAGGGTAGTGAAAATTATTTTTTAATGAGACTGACCTTGAAATTTAGTGCAGATTATATTTGGGATAGAATGGCTTCTCCAATGATTGGCTCCTCTATTGTTTGGCTTCATCATCATCATAGGATCATGTATGACATCCACATCATAATAGTATCAACCATGAATGTATCATCTCATGTCATCATATACTCGTGCAGCGATACGTCATAGTGCAGCCTTTATCTCAGTCAAAGTCATATTGACATCAATAACAATCTGAATTAACAATCTCCCCCTTTGTCATTGATGACAATATTCTTGCCCTTCCAACATTCTCTCCCCCTTTGTCATCAATGGCAAACGGGGTGCCCAAGTACTCCCCCTGTCAAGCTGCTCCCCCTAACATACTGTACTCTTGACATGCTGCATGATTTAATGTGATGCAAGAGCAACGACTCCCATCTTTTGGCGAAGATACTCAAATGCTTCTCATGGAAGGGGTTTTGTAAAGATATCAGCAGTTTGCTCTTTTGTATTGATGTATTCCAACCGGATATTGTGTTCAGCAATTTGTTCACGGAGAAAGTGGTATTTGATTGGAATATGTTTGGTCCTTAAGTGCATCACTAGATTCTTTGAAAGACTGATGGTGCTAGTATTGTCACAAAAAATAGTAACTGGTTGCTTAGTTTCTATGTTGACATCCTTCAAGGCTTCCTTCATCCATAGAATTTGTGTACAACAATCAGCGGTAGCTATATATTCGGCTTCAGCTATAGAAAGGGATATAGATGATTATTTTTTGCTAAGCCAAGATACAAGACAATCTCCCATAAAGAATGCATTTCCACTGGTAATTTTTCAATCATCCACGCTTCCGGCCCAATCAACATCAAAGTAAGCTGTCGCAATAAGAGTTGAACTCTTAGGATACCAAAGACCGAAATCAATTGCTCCTTTCAAATATTTGAGAATTCTCTTCACAACTGCTAGATGGGATTGTTTAGGACTTGATTGAAATCTTGCTACCATTCCTACTGCTTGCATAATATCTGGTCTTGTAGAAGTTAAGTATAGGAGAGCTCCAATTATTGATCTGTAAAGAGTTGCATCTATGAGAGGGGTATCATCATCTTTGCTTAATTTACAATCTGTGGTCATCGGTGTGCTCATAGGTGCACAATCTTCCATCCCATATCTTTTGAGCATGTCTTTAAGATATTTTGCTTGAGATATAAACATGCCTGCAGAGGTTTGAGATATTTGTAGTCTGAAAGTATTAGAGCAAATTCATGGCTCATTTCTTCATTATTTCTAGCAAAGATTAGATCATCAACATAAACAAGAGTGATCACAATTTTTTCCTTGTCCATCTTCATGTAGAGATTGCTACCTGCCACTTCCTTTTTGAAACCCTCTTGTTGCAAATAGTGATCCAAATTTTCATACCATGCTCTAGGGGCTTGTTTTAATCCATACAAGGCCTTTTTTAGTTTGCATACAAAGTCTTTTCCTTCAACAAGATCAAATCCTTCTGGTTGCTCCATGTAAACTTCTTCCTTGAGATCTCCATTCAGGAATGTTGATTTTACATCCATTTGATAAACCTTGAATCCTTTTGAGCAAGTAAATGCTAGAAACATTCTTATGGCTTCCATTCGAGCTACTAGTGCAAAGGTTTCTTCGAAGTCAATTCCTTCGATTTGCGAGTATCCTTTGCAGACAAGTCTGGCTTTATTTCTGATGATTTGTCCATCTTCATTCATCTTGTTTTTGAATACCCATTTTGTTCCAATTATATTTTTATCTTTTGGGCGAGGTACCAGTTCCCAAGTCTCATTTTTTTTCGATTTGAGACATTTCTTCTTCCATGGCCTTTATCCAATAAGGATCCTTGCTTGCTTGAGAAAAAATTTCAGGTTCTATTAAAGATAATAGAGCCACATCATCTTTTCTAGGGGTGCTTATCATCCTTCTTCGAGTTTGGATTCCTTCATCTATATTTTCGATGACTTGTTCTTCTGGATGATATCTTTGAACAAACTTGATCTTGGAGGGAGTTTGTGAAGATTCATTTTGAGGTTCACTTTGAGGTTCTTCATTCTCCTCTTCTTTTTCAGGTTCTTCTTCTTCACTTTGTTCAAAGAAAGGCTCAACTTCATGATCTTCAATTCTTTTTTCTGGAAGGCCTTCATCAATCTTCACATCAATGCTTTCCACTATTCTTCGTAGACGATTGTTGTAACATTTGTAAGCTTTGCTCCTAGTGGAGTATCCAAGAAATATTCCTTCGTCAACTCTAGAATCAAATTTCCCTGGTGAGTCATCATTTATTTTTATGAAACATTTGCTTCCAAAAGCCCTGAAATATTTTACTGAAGCAGGTCTTCCTTTCCATAATTCATAAGGAGTCTTTTCATTATTTGGTCTTAGTTGAGTTCGATTTAAGGTATAAACTGCGGTGCCAACTGCTTCTCTCCAAGATTTTGGTTGCAAACCAACTGCTAGTAGCATTGTGCTTGCCATTTCTTGAATGGTTTGGTTCCTTCTTTCAACTACTCCATTTTGCAGGGGTGTCCTAGCAGTGGAGAGTTCTCTTTCGATTCCATGCTCTTTACAGAATTTATCAAATTCTTTTGAGGTGAATTCTCCTCCTCTATCCGTTCTAAGACATCTAAGCTTAGAATCTTTCTCATTCTCAATGAGAGCCTTAAGATTCTTAAAATATTCAAATGCTTCGGATTTATATTTTATGAAATATATCCACATCATTCTAGTATAGTCATCAACAAATAGAGCAAAGTACCTTTCACCTTGAAGAGCTAGAGTTCTAGTTGGCCCACACAAATCTGCATGAATGATTTCCAAAGGTTTTGTTGTTGAGAACTCCTTAGTTTTGTGGCTAGTTCTGGTTTGCTTTCCATGTTGGCATGGGCCACATACAACTTGATTTGGTTTGCACATTTTTGGA
The DNA here is from genome assembly GCA_034641835.2 of Pinus albicaulis. Taxonomy (NCBI): domain Eukaryota; kingdom Viridiplantae; phylum Streptophyta; class Pinopsida; order Pinales; family Pinaceae; genus Pinus; species Pinus albicaulis. The sequence goes on from CM076581.1 coordinate 1,669,117,592, forward strand.
ATATCCCTTACTGCATTAATTTTCTTGATGTTGACTAGGTTATCAAAACTTGTATGCCCCAATCGCTTGTGCCATAACCAACTTTCATTTGTTTGACTTAAGTAACATTTATCTTCTTGGATTCTACTGAGTATGTAAACATTAACTAGTGTTCTTACTCCTTTCGCCACAAGTTCTCCCAAGGATGAGTCTCTTATTTCACAATTTTTTGTACTAAAGACAACATTATGTCCTTGGTCACAAATCTGGCTAACACTTAAGAGATTGTGTTTGAGCCCTTCTACCAACAAGGTATTTTGAGCCTTTCCTAGTCCATTGACAAGGGTAGCAGTTCCTTTCCCAGTGATTTTAGCGGATCCACTTCCAAAGGATACATTTTCATTTTTATTGTTCAATGAGATAAACTTCTTTTGGTCACCTGTCATATGTCTTGAGCATCCACTATCCACGAACCAATGATTTTCTTCACTATGAGCACATAGAGCTAGGCCACATTTATCAGTTTTGAGATTTACGTTTTTAACTTTCTCCCTTTTGAGAGGGCAATTTTGTTCATTATGATCATAATTATCACATAATGAGCAAAACAGATCAAACTTAGCCAAAGGATCAAAGGAATTGTAAGTTTTGATTTGTCCTTGCTCCTTAGAACCACGTAGTTGGTTTGTTTGATCATTCAATCTTGGTGCTTCATTCTTATGAGCCTTGCAATGCTTAGCTTGATGCCCAAAGTTTTTACAATTGTAACAATGCCCAAGAAAAATAGTTTGATACTTGTTGTAGTATCCATAGCTTGAACCAACATTCTTCCTTGGAGTTGCTCTTTCTTCAATTCTTGGTTTTGAGATGGGACTTTGTTCCTGACGAGATGGATTTTCTTCTTTTGGATGGCAAGAGAGTACATCAACATAGCTTCTGGCACTATTCTTTGTACTTGATGATTCTCCTTTGAAACCAATTCCAGACTTGTCATGTTGAGGTTTTTGAGTATTAAGAATGTTGTCAAGAGCTAGAGAGCTTTGCCAACTCCTTTTAACTTGCTCTAATTCCTTTCTTAGAGATATTATTTCAGCTTCACGTTTTTCACATATATCATCCTTCTCTTTTAGCTTAATGTTCAAGAAGTCTTCCCTTCTTTTTGCTTCCTCTCTTTCTATTTTGAGAGAAATTATCTTCTTTTGTAGATTCTCATTTTCTTCAATGGCACTCATTAGCAAACTATCCATGTTTCTTTCATCTTCTAGTTCTGAGTCATCATCATTTGCAAATGCCATGAATAACGTTTCTTTGCTTCCGACATAATAACTTTTCTCATCTGATTCATCATCACTTTCTTTGTAATGATGTACATTTCTAGTTGATTTCCTTTTTATGACTACAAATTCATCTTCATCAGACTCATCTTGTTTGGAGAAGAGGTTCTTCTTATTAAACCCTTTCTTTTTGTACATCATTCTTTTAGAGTCCTTTTCATCATCACTATGATGTTTATGAGGACATTTTGTAGCATAATGACCTATTCTTCCACAATTGAAACAAATAAGAGGGTACTTACCTTTTAGCTTAGATCCCCTTTTTAGTCTTTGTACAAATTGAGCTAACTTGTTTTCAGTATCAGATTCATCGTTGTTGCCATTCCATCATTTTCCTTCTTTTGTAGATCTTGAGGCTTTGAAAGCTGCTTCTTTGAAATTTGGGCTCCCTTTCCTCATCTCATAGACAATAAGAATTCCATGAAGTTCATCCATCTTGAGAGTATCTAGGTCCTTCATTTCTTCTATGCACTTACTTTTGAGTCAAATTTGTCAGGAAGCGATCTCGGGATTTTGAACAATGGTGCTTTCTTCAATATTTTCTCCTAGTCCTTTAAGAGAGTTAACCACTTCAGCTACTTGGAGGAAGTATGATGCAATATCTTCTTCATCATCCATTTTCAGACTCTCGAATTGTCTTCTATAGGTTTGAAGCTTTGCCTTCTTAACTTTGGAGTCCCCATCATATAGAGAAACCAACTTATCCCATAATTCTTTGGCTGAGTCACAATCTATGACTTTCGTAAATTCGGAATCGGTAATTCCACTAGTGATGGAATTTAAAGCTTTGGCATTAGAAATGTAGGCTCTTCTTTCATCTTGATCAGTGGGAAGACTAGCGGGAGCTTTGTACACATCCAAAAAAGAAAGCCCTCTATGGGTTGAAGCAAGCCCCCAGGGCTTGGTACGAGAGGATAGATAGCTACTTGATGAAGCTGGGCTTCGCTCGAAGTAATGCTGATCCGAACCTTTATTTTAAGGTTGATAGAGAAAGGCTTCTCATTCTAGTTCTCTATGTGGACGATCTCTTCCTGACAGGTACTGACCCTCTCATTCTTTAGTGCAAGAGGGAGCTAGCTTCCGAGTTTGAGATGGAAGACCTAGAACTGATGCATTACTTCCTAGGCTTGGAGGTTTGGCAAAAGCCAGGCGAGATTTTCCTTGCTCAAAGAAAATATGTCGTGAAGTTGCTGGAGAGATTTGGTATCGTGGATTGTAAGTCTGTGTCGACACCGATGGAACTCAACTTTAAGAAATTGAGTGGAAATGTTGTTGGGCTTATGCTAGCAAATCCTATCGAGTATCGACAACTCGTGGGGGCCCTGATGTTCCCCAGTGAACTCCTGTCCAGACATATGTTTTGTAGTCAACACTTTGAGTCAACATATGGTTGATCCTCATCACATTCACTAGATTGGTGCCAAGAATCTGTTGAGATATCTTCGAGGCACAATCAACCATGGGCTAAGATACACTGCCGGGAGTTTGAGACTCCATGGATATACTGATGCCAATTGGGCTGGTAGTGTGGTGGATCACAAGAGCACATCTGGATGTTGCTTCACCTTGGGTTTTGCTTCGATATCTTGGATGAGCAGGAAGCAGAAGTCGGTGGCTTTGAGCACTGTTGAGGTCGAATACATTGCAACGAGTATGGCCTGTTGTGAAGCTGTTTGGTTGCGAAAGCTCTTTAGTGAGTTGTTTGGGCATGTGTTAGATACCACCGTTATCCTTTTTGATAACCAGAGTGGGATTTGTCTCTCTGAGACTCCCGTGTTCCACGATTGATCCAAGCATATTGATATCAGGTACCACTTTATCTGGGATATTGTATAGCGAGGTGTCGTAAGGCTCGATCATATAGGAACTGATGAGCAGGTTGCAGATATTCTCACGAAGCCTCTGGGGAAGGTCAAGTTCCTAACCTTCCGTGAGAAGCTTGGAATCATGGAAAGACCCTATTCTGAGTGTCCTGATTGAGTTGGACTATGAGCTCTAAGAGCTCTAGGGGGCTTGGGGATAGCTTCTTGGAGCTATAAGCACATACGGGGCTAGGCTTGCCGAACCTTGTTGTGCTTCTACCCCACCATTATGATATTGAGTTGGTTCACCTCTCTTTGATCTGTGCCCTGAACGCATCCTACCCATGGAGTTTCAGACTCATGGGAAGTACCTCTCATTTGGCCAATGAGGTGGAAAATGTGGATAGAGACCAATAGCAAGACCGACGGACGCATCGAAGATTGCCGTACTCTCTATGTCTAGGATAACACTTGTCCAACACTTTGATCTGGGATCAAGTATGATGAGGTTCTTACCTCTAAACTTACTTTGGGTCAGTAAACTAGCTTCGGGTTAGTATGAGACTCTTTTTGAATCCAAGAGAGGTTTTAACCTCTAAGCTGACTTCGGGTCAGCTGAGTGTGATGTCTTTGTGACTCACCTTTTTGTTCTATTTGAGAATGAGAGCCAGCAAAGAAAGTTACGACAGGATGACGCATGATGTTGGGTAAAAGTACATGATGGTACTGATGGATGGCACTTGTGGACAGATGGAGTTCTCCCTAGTTGAGAGGGAGTGTTAATGTTTGTGCAACTAGGTCCAAACTCCATGTTGCAATGCTCATATGACGATGGTCATATTTTTGTTGGATTCACTTTCGGAGCGGTGCAAGATTGATTTAAAGATCATCTTGTTTGGATGAGCAAAACATATATTTTGAATTTATTTTTTCACACATGTGCAAGGTTGGCCAAATTGTAATTTAGGCTCACATGCCTAATAGATGTGTCACACACCCTCATTGATGGATATAAATTGGAGAGACTTGGAGGACATTTTCATTATCAACTCATCACACATCTCTCATTGTGATCTGATTTGTTCGTGAGCCTTTGGAGGCCTTCTTCCCTTCACACATGCAGAGCTGAAGTTTGAAATATGTGGATCTGTTTAGGGCTTGTTTGCTGCAGCATTGATGAGCGTTGACCGTGGTCAACCCTTGGTCGTTTGACCTTAAAACTCTGCCAAAATTCCGATTTTGAGAGGTTGTACTATTGGGCACTAAAATCGAGGAAATCAGAGAAGTTTGACTGGAGCCCTAATTTGTAGCATTGACTTTTTGTTGTTGTCCTGTGTTGACTTTTCTGCGTTGACTTTGGGTTGACCAGTGTTGACTTGTGATGCGCTGTCTTTGAGGCGTGTGGGTGTGACCCCTGGAGGACTGGCTGACCGAGAAAGACTTTGCTGGTTGAAGCATTCTATTGACTGTCGTAATGCAACAATATCTCATATCTTTACTGAACAAAAGGAATTGTAAATCTGATCTATATTTGGCTTGTCTTCTGTTGATCTATTATTCTGTTCTATCAGCATTTTACTTTCATGTTTATGTGATTTCTATATTGTATTGGGCCTAAGAAAGATTGAAGTAAAATTGCATCAAGCATAGAACACCATGATTTTCTAAATTTAACGTCCCGGGAAACTTACCACAGGAAAACTTAGATCTCCTAGGTACAACTCGTGATACCTGTTGATTTTTGTAGCATCAGATAGTGCTCTAAGTCTCAAATTTGGTGTGGAGGCTTAGACACTTGTATTCTATGTTGCACGTGTTCCTGAACCCAGGGGTGGGGTTCTCGAACCCATCTCTGGTTCTCGAACCCAAGTCATGGATTCGGGTAGGTGTGCTTCTGAGAAGAACCCAAAAGAACCGGGTTCCTGAAAAAAATAAATTGGGTTCTTCTGTGAAGAACCTGGTTCTCCAAAAAAAATTTGGGTTCTTTTGCCTTAATGGGTACAAAGAACCCCAAGGATGGGTACTTAGAACCCGAAAATCGGGTTCTTTGGGTTCTCGATGACCGATTTTGACTAAATTTTTTTTATTGAAATTTAAAAATTAAAATTAGATTTTAATAAATATTAAATTTTAACAAAATTACAAATTTAAACTTTGAATTAAAAAAATTTAAAATTTTTATTATTGAAATAAAAATGTAAATCGTAAATACTAAGTATAAACCTAAACTAAGTTCTGACTTCACTTCATTTCGTTGAGTTCATTCGTTCGGCGCAGGGACAAGAGGCCGTTCACTGAGTTCATTTGTTCGACCTAGGGAAGAGTTCATTGAGGTATTCATTTGTTCAATATTCAAGCAGGGACGAGAGGCCGAGGTATCTATTCGACGAGGACGAGAGGCAGAGGTATAACGATGACAGAGGCATTCATTCATGCAGGTACAAAGGATACAATATACAGGGACAAAGGCATTCATTCACGTAATACAGGTAGAGGGAGGCGACAAAGGATGTGAGGGAGGTGTACATGCAGAGGACGGGAGGGAGCAGAGGGAGGTGGCAGAGGGAGGTATTCACGCCTTCTGTGAACTGTTATAACTTATATTCAACAGAAAACATCTTTGCTTAAGAAATGACATCAACATATAAACTGCACACTTAGATGGTAGTTGTTTATAGTTTAAAAATGCGAAAATTTGATGTTTACTACCGTGAATGAGGAAGTGTGAGATATCTCCAAAATGGGCATGGATAGTTTGAATTGGATATTTAAATTAAAGTTTGATAGATTTCCATTGAGGCCTCATAATTCTGTGGCCAAAACATGGGGGAAAACCACCCGGTCCGGACCTTAAAGCAAATCCTTTTCCATTTGGTATAGTGGCTCTGACTGGGGATAATAGGACCAGTTTCCCAATAAGGATGTTTTATGAGGGTGTTTGTGAATATAACATGCAAATGGATAATGATTTTTAATCTATATGCATCTATCTAAGTAATTAATCTAATATATACCCAGGTTTTTTTCCTTTATGCGATCTAAAACGGTATCTTTCAACTGTCAGTAATATAGATCATTTAACAGCAGAAAGAGATGAAAATTATGTAAAATGATTCTTCTAGCAAAGTAGTTTACATAGAAGAATTGTGAAAGAAATATCGCATTTATCAGTGTGATTACATATTCAATAAGAAACCATAGCTAAATATTAGAACAAAAGTGCATGTAATATTTATATATGATAACATTTCAAATACATAATGCAATAAAAAGATAATTGTCAATTTATGAAATAAGACTTAATACAAGTGAATAGAAGTACCATATGTACGAAGTTCTACTCATGTAAACTAACAACAATGAATCTGTTCCTTCTCATTTTTGAGCAATTTAAAGAGTCAAATAGTGCAACATCAATTAAACGACTTTAGTTGCTAAAAGATAACAGAATGTGTTCCATTAATTCATCAAAGCACTGACAAACTTATAATAGTGCATTCTTTGCAAATGTTTTTGACAAATTTCTGGACCCTTCTTTAAATGCATGAGAAGGGTTTAAATATTAAACTAATGTATAAACTAAAATAAATTATTACAAAAATATAGAGGAGGTTTCAAACAACCTTCCTCTAAAAGCTAACTTAAACAACAATCTAGGAAATTAAACTAACAATCCTGATTTTGTGAATCCTGCCCTTCTTTCTGAATGTGATCACGAAGTTGGAAAATATCTAACATTGCTTTGAGCTGAGCTGGCTGTGATATCCGTGATCGAATCTGTCCCTTGAAAATAGCATTTGAGATTACTGACTGAGATCTTTTTGTTGAATCTATAAGAGACTGAAGAGTTTGATGTTGATGGTAAGGTTTGATCAGAAAATTCCAATAATTTTCCTGATCAAACTTATTTACCTTTTTGATCATTTCCTCCTGTGTATCTGCTCTCTATCTCCACTTCATTTCTACCTGTCTTGTTTCCGAAAACACATCAAACGTGTTTTCTTTAAGAAATTTTGTTTTAGACAGTTGCTCACATATAGATTCAATAATCTCACTTGATATCTTGAATGTCTTGGCTGTTGCTTTCTCTGCTTGTTTGATTTGTGCTTCCCATTCTGTGAATAACATTTCTTTGTGAAGCTTATCTACTTGAGGTAGAATAGCTTGCTTTCCCAAATCTAAAACTTGCCACCGAATGAGCTCTTCGATTTTCTTTTCAAGTCTTTCACATTCCAGTTTCTGAATTGCTATCTGCTGGACCATTATTTTAATTGAATCACAATAAGAATCAATCATAGAAGCTTGGTGACAAAACACTTCTTGTTCTTTCTTTAACTTGGTGTTTAAATCAAGTGCTTCTTTGACAAATTGTTCTAATTGTGGTTGACTCTATAACTTAGTCATTGCTATTTCCAGCGGTGCTTGTTTTTCATTAAGCTCTGTCTGACGCTGCAATTTGAGACTTTCAATATCTTTATGAAATTGGGCTGTGTTCACTTTGACTTGTTCACTGGAATTGGATTTCTCTTCGTTCAACAACTTTTCTAATTCTTGTACTTTGGCTTCCTTTTGTTTTAACAATACTCTAACCTCAGTAGCTTATCAACAGTAGCGGTAGTATATGCCCTTGCATACTGTGATAATTTGGTTAGATGTTCAGTGGGATCATCTGAGGAATCCTTCCATAGTACATCAACTGATTCATCTGTAGGCTTTGGAGTTGTTTCATCAATTCTCCTTCTTTTATTTCTTTTAACTACAACCTTGTAATTAGGACTGTAGAAAATATCTAATGAAGGGATATCTTCAATCTATAAAACTATCTGATCTATGGGGTAGGCCGGTATGATTTCTTTATCATGCATTGCTGGAACTCTTTGTAATGGATTGACAGTCTCCACTATTTTCTGAGTGTTCTAGTATTTGGAAACTTGTTGCTTTATCAGTATTGGGATTTTCTTTGGAAGTCTTTATTGCTTCAGAAAATTCTTCCCATTCATTTATAAGATCTTTTGCTTGTGGTAAATTGGATTGATCTAGCATGTTATGACTATGCTGAACTGTTTCAGAATTTGATTCTGTCCCATTATTTCTTGTTTCCTCCAGCATTTCTATCTCTTGAATAACTTGGTCAATTGTCTTTTCTGAGTTTTCCTTCTTAGATTCGGATTCATTTTCCTTCTTAGATAGCTGCTGTGACTGACCTGATTCATCTTCAGACATTTATTTTATTTCATCATCCAGATTAACACTTGGAGTGTGTTTATTTTCATCTTCAATAGTTAACAAATTTAAAGGTACTTTTTCTAGTCTCTTGTTTCTGTATGCTTGAAAAGCTTCAGCATCCTTTTGACTTAATTGACTAGATACATATTTGAGAATATCAAAGAAATTTTCCATGCCCTGGAAGAGATCATCAAATCCATCTTCCTCCTTTACGAAAGGCTTCATCTTAAGCTCTATGATGTAATTTTTAATCACATCATTTGGATCATATAATCTTCTTGGCATAAATGCCAATTTCAATAACTGAATCTTGGGAACCTCCTTGTAAGTATGGCCGATATTAGACAAAGCAAAGGTGCCACATTCTAGAGAGAAATTAGGCCAAATAGCCTTTTTAGCATCCTTCAGCTGCTTCGTAACACTATTGACAAGTTCATAGGCTATTGCTTTTGCAAGTAACTTATCGGGAACATAATAGGGTAAAACATGGGGAGAAGCATAACTCCCAAATACTCTAATATATGTAAAATTTTCTTCAGCAAACCATCTATCTACTGGAATAATATCTACATTGGCTTCTTCAGAAACCCTAGGAGCCCTTCTTCGATGTGGTCGCGCCATTCAGATTTCATCATTAGTCGACAATTTTATGAATAATGTAAACCCATTCTGCATATTATGATGTAAATGATCTAAATAAGACCGTCAATGTATGTAACAACCTAGGTAAGCCTAGTATGTTGTTGATGATCTCTATCCTAGGAGGTTTTTTGTCTCACTGATTGACGAAAGTGATTGGCAGAGTTTTTCCCTCCAGCCTCACCCCAAAGCTAGGGTGGATTTTGTCATCAGCATGCTAAGTGAGTCCTAGTGTTTTCTGTCGAGTCCTTGTAAAAGTAGTTTGAGCTACTTGGTCTACTAGATCATGTTTTGAGTCGCAGAATTGGGTGTGTATTTGAGGGTCTATACGAATGGGTATTCCCCCTTCATGTGTATAAATGTATTATCTTGTGTAAAGAGGGTTGGAAAATTAATTAAAATCCCCTCTCAGTGAATTAATTAAATTTTCTGGTCAATTATTTTAAAAAATCTTAAACCAAAAATTTAATTAATTTAGGGTTCTAAGTTAGGATTAAATATTTCAAAGGCAAAATTTGTGGGTCCTTGGAAAATGATTTTTAAAAGCCCCAGGCCAAGGGAATTTTGAGAATTTTAAGAAATTTTGGACCCTTGGGCCTTGGTGGTTAAGTCAAAGTCAAAATTTTGGGGTAATTAACTCAAAAATAATATTTTTGAGTTAATTAAAATTGAATTAAATGATAAATTCGTTTTTTCCCTAAATTTATAATTTCAACGCTCCTGATTAAAAGATGATTAAATCTTTTGGATGGTTGAGATTATTTTGACAAAGATCATTCAAACTAGCCATTGGAGATTTTGTCCTATAAATTTAGAGGTCTTTGTCAGTCTTGGATCATCCGATCTTAGAATCGTGCACTGGTCTTGGAAGCTCTTGTGAATTTTCTTTGATGAATAAAGCATAAAGACTTTGGAGTTACAAATTTTGATGTTCCTTCTCAGATCTATGTGGTGAATTGTCTTAAAACTCTGCTACTTTGTTTTTTGCATTTTATGGTTGATGGTCTTCATGGATTAATCTGCATACAGGTATCTTGTGCAGTTTTCTGGATTCATAAAATGACATTTTGATTTTTCTAAAAGATCTCATGTTATTTTCTTAAATCTCTATCAATCTAAGGATCAAATCTAAGTGTGCAGGAAACTTTTTTTTAAGATTGAGCGTCTAAGGAAGTCTTCGGTTGGACCAGCCGACTCTCAATAAACATAAATCTGAAAAGCTCATTATTTGTTAAACTCCAAATCTATCTTACGAATTTGGTGGTTTTGCAGGGTTCTCTAAGGCTTGTGCCTCTCCTTAAAATTTTAAATCTCTGAAAACTGTGCTAAAATGGATTCCTTGGTGTGTATATCTTCAGATCTGGCTGGTTTCTTGCAGGTTGTGGGTTTGAATCAGATTTTTTTTTTTTAATTTTAAAAGATCTGAGCCAGATCTAACCCCCCAGGGCCAGATCTGGCCTCAAATCGTCTCTGTGGGCAATCTGGACGTTATTGGATTCGAACAACATTGAAAATGTAATTTTGAAGGGAGAAATTTTTGACTGGGTTATTCACTACATTCTGCCCAGCATTCAATTTGCTGTCCCATTTCTTCCATTGCATTGTTGTCCAAGCCATTGCTCCTACGCTTCAGTTTTTTTGCTCTCCCTTTTCCTTAGCCATTGATTTATCATTCCTTCTTGCCAATCAAACCCTCCTTCACTCCAATCGACCTCCATCTGCGTCCATCTCCCTTCTGCAAATCGTTTCCTATCTGACTGTCGAATTCACATTGTGTTCACGTCGTTTTCCTTGTCTATCCGTCTATTCTCTTCTCTGCCTGTCAAAAAAAAAAAAAAAAAATTTCCATCGTCCGAGCCTCATCTCCTTTACGCGTCTCTCTGCCCATGCTCTCTGCCTTAGCTGTCGACTTCCTGCTGTAGCCGTCGAACTTCTGCTCCTCCGCCATCTCTTGTCGACCTTCCTTGCTGACTGTCCGGCGTCTCTGCTCTCCCCTTCCACGCTGCTCCGTCCTCCATTCTACCGTCTCTCCCTTTGTCCAAGCTCAACCTCTGCCTGCCGTCCAAGTCGACCTGCGAACGCACAACATAACAAACAAACAGTAAAATGCACATATAAAATCTGAAATGCCCTTACGCTATGTTTTAATTTTCATGCGATTCATTTTTTATGTATATAGCTTAGTTTAGTTTCAACATAGATTTAAATTTTGATTTTTTTTGTTTTATTTCATTCAGCATAGGTTTAGGACTTTAGCGTAATTTTTGTTTAGTTGTAGTTTAATTTTAGTTAGGTTCTAGTTTAAGTTCGATTTTTATTTCATTAATGGTAGATCAGTCATCGATTTAATTTTGTTTAATTTTTAGTTGTTTTCATTTTGATTTTGGTTTAGTGTAGATTCTAAATTTTTTGTTTTAAATCTAACTCTTAGTTTTAATTTAGTTAGATTTTGAGTTTGTTAATTAGATTAGTTTTAGATTTAATTTTTAATAATAAAAAATATAAAAATATAAAAATTCTAAAAAATCCAGAAAATACAAAAACATTAAAAAAAGAAAATTTCAAAAAATTTTCTCTATAGTCAAATAAGCCTCAATTTTTTTATCTGAAGTTTCACTGGGAAATATTTTAATTTTCGAGCTGAGTTATAATTGAAGCATCATAATTTCGAACTTCAAGCATTGGGCATTTTTATCTTAAATGATCGTTTCATGATAAGCTTTGTTGATTGGCTCAAGTATATTAATGAATGATCGTGGCACTTTCTATTGAATATCATTGCATTCATTTAGCAGCAGTTATACATCCAATACTTACCTTTGATTGCATAACGGGATCTTGTTTGACTCCATAAGGCACTGGTTTTAACATAATCAATATGTGAAATTTCGTTAATTTTATCAAGTATTTGGTGCTTTAGCTGTGTCTCCTAGATTTTTTCTCTTCATTTATAATAGGGTCTACCTCCCTTAGCTTGCAAGGAGACAGCTTAGATAGAGAGGTTGAGGATAAGAGTGACAGCCCCCAATCTGAGCCATTGCCGCGGTGCCTGGACAATCTGTGCGACAACAACTCTATAACAGACTTTATAGAAGTGCGAGTAGAAATTTCAATCCTAGAGTTATCTGTGATAAATGTGAATTGGGGTAGGGTACTTGGTAGTCCATTTCCAACCCATGGCAGGAAAACTAGAAGTAAAACAGATAGCATCCATGACATAAGCAGACATATAAAAGGGAGGTATTTCTCTGAATGAAATACTTCTTTTATTCCTATATTCGGTTATGTGCTTGGCTAGGTTATTGGATAAAATGTCTGCCCAATTTAAAATTGATGAATTGATGATTGCGTCAATTAGGGGAACCCAGTCTCTTGAGAATCTAGTGCTATCTGGGTTGGAAAATATTCTACATAACATATCAGCGACATAACAGTAAGGATTAGGAATTTGGGAAATTGGGTACATACCAAACTTATCTTGCTTCAATTTCCCCTGATTATCCTTCCATTCTTGGACGACTTTGATAAGGTCTGGATGTTCTCCTTTAAAATTCTGCAAATATTCTTTGTCGTATTTCTGCTGCGGGGGTGGTAGATGGTACATTGCTGTTAAATCCTCTGCCCTGAAAGAACCCATAGTTTCTCCTCTCGAATTCTTGAACATTCTATCTTCAATGTTTAAGTGGTCAATTGCCCACTTAACCATGTCTGTATAAGGAAGAATCTTTGGTCTTACAGCTATCCTGTGCATGTATGAGCATGCAACGTCAAAAAGAGTTGCGTTAGAGGTAGAATTAGTGTCTGTTGAAGAAACTTTGTTTATCACCCTTGGTCCTTCATTTTCAAAGAGTTTATACATTGCCTCCCATGTTGAATTGCCGCAATCTTTGTTGTAGACGGTATCTGAAAATAATTGAGACATATCTGTGTCTTCTGTGGACGACGTCTGAGAAATTTCTTTAACCATTTTGCTCATTTTGCTCTTCTTCAATCCGTTAACTAGTTTCCTGAAAGCAAAGCGAATTTTTACAAGTATGGAGTATCAAAGAAATAAATCAATCATTTACTTGAAACACACGTGAATATATCAATCTATTAAAATATAACATCAATGATCCTTCATAATTTCTGATTTAATATTTCACATGTCTCCACACGTAAGATCTATCAATCGCTTTAAATCCGTTAAGATCTTAAATTTCATTTTGACATGACGCAAGCTGTTTTACACGCTTGATTCATTAAATGATGTGAATGCGCATATCACAGATTATAACTTATAATATTTTGTGATATTCACCCTTAAAGGCTGCGAAATGCGATCTCTGCAAATCGCAGATCGCAACTTTTATGGGATAACGATTAAGCGTGTATTATAAGTTGAGCAAAATGTGAATTGCTAAAAACTGAAGTGACCACGATAGCCGAAGATTTTATATTTATTAGTTTATTTACTTGTCAGGTCTGCGGGTATCGCAACTTATATCATTTTTCTCTTAAAGCTTTTATTGATTAATTGAAGCGCGGTGCGAAAAATTAAATATAACGATGATTGAGGCTTTTTGCAAAGTTTTTTTAAATCATATCTTCGAAGAAGCTTGAGCGCATATCGCAATTCACACATTTTACGTTTTATGGGTCTTTTTGAAATAAGATATGTGATATGCGATGCGCTTTAAAAGAATAAGGCAAAAAACAAAAAATATTTATTTTTTAAGTTGTTTTATTTTTAGGAAATTATAAAAAGAATTTTCTATTTATTTCTAAAGGGTCCCTATTTATAAAAAATAAATGGGGCGTTGTTGTATAGCACAACAATTGGCGATTCACTTGGGTGAACCAGATATCTCTGATAAAAATCTTTTGAAATTTCTAAGCTTTTTTTAAAATAAAATAGTTAAAGGAATGAAATTTCAAATAAATAATATCTTTGCTAAATAATGAAAATTTCTCTTATTCACTATTCATAAGAATTCCTCTTTTAAAGATATAAGTATGAAAATCTATATCAGTCCTTACTCAGTTTAAAAAGATAAAGTAAATAACCTTTATAGATCAGCTTTATAAAAATTTACTCTTTTATCACAGATAGAGCCTCTGTTCCAATAGGCAATTTAAGCTTTTGGCAGGGTTATCTTTTACCCAACAATGATCCATTCTCCCATCCAGTATTTCTTATAATTTTTAGAAGTAAATTCTAATTTTTGAGAATTTTCTTTTATATATTTTTATTTACTTAAAAGCCATTGTCTTGGCTTGGTAACCAAATGATGACAATGCCATTCACTAGTAGTAATTAAAATGATCAAGCTGGCTCTTGATGAGACCCCTTGTCTTTTTGATATAATCTCAAGTCATTACCCTGTTTTAGTGGACAGTATTGGTAATGTCAGTTTAACTATTTCTTTGTGAACATAGTAAACAAGCTCGTGATGAGACTTATTATCTTTTAAGTTTTTCTTCTAATTATATCTTTTTATTTTCTTTTGAATTTCTTTTGAAAATTTATAAGATTTTCCAGATGGGATGAATCATAGGTCTTTTTAAGATTCTGGATGATAATGTCGAGTTTCAGATTGCTTTTCTACAAAAAGGTCTTTACTATATTAAACTTTCTTTTCTTGACCGATAAACAGAATATCCATGCTATATAAGAATGAGAGTTCATCAAAGAATAATTGTTTTCATTGAAATTTCATTTTTTAGAAAGATAAAATCAGTCCGTCTCTCTAAATATTTCGATTTTCCTTCCTTAACATTTTCATTTTTTATAAGTGAAAAGAAAAATCCAAAGAAAGTCATCTGAGATTCGTTTTTGAAAAGACAAATATTAATACTAATCAACTTTTATTTTAAAAGAAAAACAAGAGTCTTTAATATACAAAGATAGAAGCGGTTACCTCCTATGAGAAATATTCTTTCAAAATTTACCCATTAACAGGCAAAGAATCCTTTTTGACTGATAAATCTTGTAATAGAAATGTTGATGGGCTTATTTCTTCAATTATTTGAAATGGACCTGTTGTCGCACAGAATGTCTAGGCACCGCGACAACGGCTCAGATCGGAGGTTGTCACCCTGATCCCTAATCTCTCTATCTAAGCTGTCTCCTTGCAAGCTAAGGGAGGTAGACCCTAACAGAAATGAAGGAAAAGAATTGGTTGGAAGTCAGCCAACTCAAGATACACAGTCAAATAACCAAGTACTTGATAAGATTAACAAGTCTTCACAGATCAATTATATTAAAACCAGTGCCTGGATCACCTCCTGAGAAAAAAGGCAATTTAGAAATGACCTCTTTTGGCATGTCATGAAAGGTGTCATCCATGATGACCTGCTTAAAATTTAAGAAATAGATCCGTGTTCAAGAATAGTTAAAAGGTCCTCAAGAAGCGAACTTCTTAGCAGGAACTCTTGTAAGAAATGAAAGAATTGGAGTCGCCACTTGAACATGAAACTAATTCTGAAAATAGAAGAAATAATCAAGAATAACAGATGGATATCAGGGGGGGATTCTTTTCTGGGAGTAAATAGATGAATAAGTGGAGTCGCCACCCAAACAAGAAGCCAACCGAAATATCCAGGTGCTAAAGATACGATGATGAAATAATTAGTGAGATGACGAAAGATAAGATGATGAAGAGATGAAACGACGCCAGAAAAAATGATCCCTCGTGACAGGCTAATGAATGGCGAAAGAGGATTAGAAGATTAGAAAATGTCGTTAAGACTAAGGACAGAAAAAACTATATCCCCGACAACGACGCCAAAAAATGTTGTTGCACGGATTGTCTAGGCACTTCGATAACGGCTCAGATCGGGGGCTGTCACCTTTATCCCCAATCTCTCTATCTAAGTTGTCTCCTTGCAAGCTAAGGGAGGTAGACCCTAACAAAAATGAAGGACAAGAATTGGTTGTAAATCAACCAATCTAGGAGACACAGCTAAAACACCAAATACTTGATAAGATTAACAAGATTTCATAGATTAATTATGTTAAAACCAAAGGCTTGGATCACCTCCCGAGAAAAAGACAATTTAGAAATGACCTCTTTTGGCATGTCATGAAAGGTGTCATCCATGATGACCTGCTTAAAATTTAAGAAATAGATCCGTGTTCAAGAATAGTCAAAAGGTCCTCAAGAAGCGAACTTCTTAGCAGGAACTCTTGTAAGAAATGAAAGAATTGGAGTCGCCACTTGAACATGAAACTAATTCTAAAACAGAAGAAATAATCGAGAGATAGCAGATGGATATCAGGGGGGGATTCTTGTCTGGGAGTAAATAGATGAATAAGTGGAGTCGCCACCCAAACAAGAAGCCAACCGAAATGTCCAGGTGCTAAAGATGAAATGATTAGTTGATGAAAAGATGAAGAGATGAAAAGACGCCAGAAAATGTGATTCCTTGTGATAGGCTAATGAATGGTGAAAGAAGATTAGAAGATCATAAAATGTCGTTAAGACCAAGGACAGAAAAACTCTGTCCCCGACAGCAGCACCAAAAAATGTTGTCGCACATAATGTCTAGGCACCGCGACAACGACTCAGATTGGGGGCTATCACCCTGATCCCCAATCTCTCTATCTAAGCTATCTCCTTTCAAGCTAAGGGAGGTAGACCCTAACAGAAATGAAGGAAAAAAATTGGTTGCAAGTCAACCAACTCAAGAGACACAGTCAAATAACCAAGTGGTCACCTTTTTTATATATAAATATTGTCGTGCTTCACAATATAATCATGAAGATTTCAAGATACGTATCTTTAGCTATTCCTTAAAAGGTGATGTTAACGATTGGTTTCGAAATTGTCCTGAAGAGTATTGTTTACAAGACATCATCAATGCTTTTACAGATAAACATATAAAACAGGATGACTCGCGTTGTGCTCCCAGTATTATGCAAAATAATGAAATTGATATTGTAGAGGACTCAACTATCAGCAGGAGTTTTCCAGACAGTACCACGACATCACAAATCCATGATAGTGGTGAAACAGAAACAAGTTGTCAAATCAGTGTTGATAACGATAAGCATCTTGTTAACGAATTGATTCAAATGGTTAAGGATATGCAGCTAAATCAAGCTCAAGTTATCAAGAATATGGAGGCTAATCAAGCTCAGGTAATCAAGAATATGGAGGCCAACTAGGCTCAAATCATTAAGAATATGGAACTTAATCAAGAAAAAATAATAGCGGATCACGCCAGGGAAATTGGTTCTATACAGAGCAAGTTATTGGCCTTAGAAGAAAAACATATCAAGGAAATGATGATCATGGAAACAAATCATGAGAAAGAGATGAACTGTATGCAAAATTTCTTCATGGCCATGAAAACAGATAATGATGAATCAACAAAAAACATGGAACGCAAATTGTTGACGATTGAAGAGAGTCATGCACAGTAAATAAATGTCATGGAAAACAGGTTAAAGATGATGGAAGTTAATCATTCTAATCAGATGTCTCTTCAACACAATTTGTTGACTATTGAAGAGATTCATGCGAAGGAAATTACTGTTGATAATGTTAAGCATTCTACTGATATCCAAAAGAAGTGGAAAAAATGGAAAGATCACAATGCAGAATTTCCAACCCAAGTCAGAATTGTCAACAGATCATAGGCCTCCCAGTTTGCTGAAGCAATTTCCATCTCATCACACGGAGGTCACTTTTCCCATTAAAGAAGAATTAACTATGGCTACAAAGGACGTTGAGAAAGACCAGGCTTATGTGTCACCATTGACAGAGTATATTCAGAATAAGATTGGTCACACTACAGGTTCATCAGATATTTTGTACAAGCATTTTCAAGATAAGGACAAAAAATCTACAGTGGTCTCATTGCTGACATCACAACCCACTCAGATGAAGAGAAAAAAGCAGAAAAGAAGAAGTAAGTTGTTTGATTCGTCTGATAGCCGAGAGCAGCTTGACATTCGGATAAGACATAGTCCTACAATTAGCAAGATTGGACATGGCACATCTGAAAAGCAGCCTACAGACTTGCCTGAAAGCAGGCAAAAGCTCAGCGTGCACTATATTGAGCAAATATGATGCCACAGGGCATCCTTTGTATCGTATCTCTGACCCTACACCTTGTTATTTCAGCATTTCATTTTGTAGTTAGAGTAGATTTACTTTTCATGTTAAGTAGAATAATAAATAAAAGAAGAGCTTCTATTTTTCATGTGCTTAATGTTATATGATGATATTTGGATGGACGCTACTTATGTAATCTTGTGTGTTGCTTGGATACAGATTCTGGATTCTCACATTCCTCCGATGAAGCAACGTGTCCCCAAGTAGAGCAAGATGTTGACCACACTTTGTCAACGACCCCATAGCAGTACACCCTCATTTTTTCAAATGGGATTCATCATGTTCGACGTGGTCGCGCCATTCAGATTCCATCATCAGACGACATTTTTATAAATGATGTAAACCCATTCTGCATGTTTATGATGTAAATGATCTAAGTAAGACCGTCATGTATGTAACAACCTAGGTAAGCCTAGTATGTTGGTGACGATTTCTATCCTAGGAGGTTTTTTGTCTCACTGATTTACTTGTGTTTTTCGACACAAGTTATCGGCAGAGTTTTCCCCTCCAGCCTCACCCCAAAGCTAGGGTGGATTTTGTCATCAGCATGCTAAGTGAGTCCTAGTGTTTTCTATTGAGTCCTTGTAAAAGTAGTTTGGGAATAATCCTAGTTGTTTGGCTAGATCATTTTATTACAAGCTACTTGGTTTACTAGATCATGTTTTGAGTCGCAGAATTTGGTACCTATTTGAGGGTCTATACGAATGAGTATTCCCCCTTCATGTGTCTAAATGTATTTATCTTTTGTAAAGAGGGTTGAAAAAATAATTAAGATCCCCTCTCAGTCAATTAATTAAAATTTCTGGTCAAATTAATTAAAAAATCAAAAGCCGGAAATTTAATTAATTTTAGGTCCTAAGTTAGGATAAAATTCTTCAAAGGCAAAACTCATTGGTCCTTAAAAAATGGATTTTTAAAGGCCCCAGGTCAAGCGAATATTGTGAATTTTAAGAAATTTTGGACTCTTGGGCCTAGGTGGTTAAGTCAAAGTAAAAAAATTGAGGTAATTAACTCAAAAATAGTATTTTTGAGTTAATTAAAATGGATTTAAATGATAAATTCGTTTTTTCTCCAAATTTATAATTTCGACGGTCCAGATTAAAAGATGATCAAATCTTATCGACGGTCGAGATTATTTTGACATGGATCAACCGAACTAGCCGTTGGAGATTTTGTCCTAGAAATTAGAGGTCTTTGTCAGTCTTGAGTCATCCGATCTTTGGATCGTGCACTTGTTCTTGGAAGCTCTTGTGATTCCTTTTGATGAATAAAGCATAAAGACTTTGGAGTTACAAACTTTGGTGTTCCTTTTCCAAATCTATGTGGTGATTTATCTCTAAACTCTGCTACTTTATTTTTGTATTTTTATGGTTGATGGCCTTCATGGATTAATCTGCATACAGGTATCTTGTGCAGTTTTCTGGGTTCATAAAATGACATTTTGATTTTTCTAAAGAATCTCATGTTATTTTCTTAAATCTCTATCGATCTAAAGTTTAGATCTAAGTGTGCAGGGATTTTTTTTAAAGATTTGAGCGTCTGGGGAAGTTTTCAGTTGGACTAGCCGACTCTTAGATTTTGTAACTCTGAAAAAGCCCATTGTTTCTAATTTCTCAAAGCTACCTTACGAAATTGTGGTTTTGCAGAGTCTTCTAGGACTTGTGCCTTTCTTAAAAAAAAATTCTATCTTCAAAATTGTGTTGAAATGGTTTAAATCTGGCCATGAGGGCCTCAGATCTGTAAATTAGTTTGTAAATTTGTATTTTTTTAGGGCTATAAGGGTTTAATATTTTTTTTTTGGTGCATATATTTTCAGGATCTGACTGGTTTTGCAGGTTGCAGGGTTTTTCTCAGATTTTTTTTTTAGATCTGAGCCAGATCTAACCCCCGAGTGCTAGATCTGGCCTCATAATTGCTTTTGTGGGCAAATCTGTTCGTTATTTGATCCAAAGAGCATTGAAGAGCTGATTTTAACGAAAGAAATTTTAAATTTGCTGGACGTTTTGATTGTGTTGGGTTTATTCATTGCATAAACAATGTCTACTGCCTCACTGCCCCTGTAAACGCTTTCTCTGCTCCTGCATACGCCCGTGCTCCTTCCTCTCATTCCTTAGACCCCATCCATCATTCTTCGCTGCCCTTGACTTTGCCTTTTCATTTCTTCTTCACGTTGCATAACCCTCCTTCTTCATAAAACACTGCCATCATCCGCTCAGCGTTTTCCTTACCTGTCCGAGCCTCATTTCCTTATCTGCGTCTCCCTTTACCTGCTGCCTTCCTTTTCTGTTGAACGCCCTCACCTCCTCCTCCTCTACCCTTCGATTTCCTTAGCCAACCCTTACCCTCGCTGTCATTTTCCCTTCGCTGCCTCTGCCCTTGTCCGACAATCTCCTCTGCCGTCCTTCATTGCTCATACCCTTCCCCACCTGAAATCCTCCTCACGTGCTCCTTGTATCTTGTCTCCTTCACCGTCGACATCCCTCCTTGACTGCTGTGCTTCGATTTAAATCTGCAAACTGTCGACCTCGTGCTCCCTCTTCCGCCGTCCAACCTGCACGCAAACACATCAAACTCAGAAAACGAAACCCGCGTTAATAATTTTGTTTTGGTTTAGTTTCATTTTTGTAAAGGTTTTAATTTAAATTCGATTTTGTTATTTAGCGTTAGTTTAGATGTAGTTTTTTTTTTCGACTTTAGATTTAATTTTTTAAATTGTAAAGGGTTAGCGTTAATGTTAGGCTTAGTTTAGCTTTAAGTTTTCAATTTTTTTAATTCGATTTGGATGTTAGTTTTAGATTAGGATTTAAATCTTTAGACTTTAGTTTTTAGAGTTTCATTTTTAACTTATAGCTTAGTCCTAGATTTGATTCTGATTTTGTTTATTGACTTTAGGTTTCATTTTTTTATTCTTAGTTTAATTGCTTTTTTTTGTGTGTTATTTAGTTTTTTTAGATTTTAGTTAGTTGCAGTGTTAGATTTTAGATTATAGTTTTAGCTTTATAATTTGATTTTTGTTATTTAAATTTTTAGTTTAGATTTTAAATTTAGTTTGTTTTAGACTTAGTTTTATTTTTTTAAAGTTTTTGTTTTAGTGTTAGTTTTAAATTTTGGTTTTAATTTGTTTTAGATTTAAAAAATAATAAAATAATAAAAAAAATATAAAAATTCCAAAAATTCTAAAAATTTAATTTTTTTTTTTTAAATTGTAAGTCCTATAGTCAAATGAGTTTTTAATTTTTTATCCTAAGTTTGACTATATAATTTCTGGATTGGGTCATTTAGAATATCATAGATTCAGAAATATTGCAAACATCTGGCATTTATCTTAATGATAGCTTTGCTTCAGTATCTTAATGAATGGTTGTGGTGCTTTCTATTGAATATCATTGTGGTCATTTGTGTTTTCATAGCAGCAGTTATACATCAACTACTTGGCTTTAATTGCATAACGGGATCTTCTTTAACTCCATAAGGCACTGGTTTTAATATAATTGATCTGTGAAGTCTCGTTAATCTTATCAAGTACTTGGTTATTTGACTGTGTCTCTTGAGTTGGCTGACTTCCAACCAATTCTTTTCCTTCATTTCTGTTAGGGTCTATCTCCCTTAGCTTGCAAGGAGTTAGCTTAGATAGAGAGATTAGGGATCAGGGTGACAACCCCTGATCTGAGTCGTTGTCGCGGTGCCTAGACATTCTCTGTGACAACAGGACCTAGCCAGAGTTTTTGAAACTTCGTGTGTTTACCTTTTTCCTCATGCGCTTTGTTCCATTTCAATACCAAATCACCAATTTGAAATTTTTTTGGAATGACGGAAGTTGAATCAAATGAGCCTTTTATTATTTGTTGATGATGAGTATGAGTTGGTTTGGCTTTTTCTCTTTCTTCTTCTAACTTAAGAATTTGAACTTGTCTGAATTGTAAAGAAGAAGTAGGAATTTCATCAATGAATTGTACTAAGGAAAGAGATGGAATAACTACATTGGTGGGAAGTATAACTTCTTTTCCATATACAAGATTAAATGGTGAAGTACCAATAGAAGTTTTTTTAGTTATTCAATCTGCCCAAAGAGAAAAAATTAATGATTTATGCCAATTTCTTTGATTCTAATCAACAGTTCTTTTGATTATTCTAATCAGATTTTTGTTTGTGGATTCTACTAAATCTGTTAAAACACACACATGGTGTATGAGAAAGTAAAACACACACATAGAAAGATAAGCATGAGATCTCCATATTATTCACCATAGATATACATCTATAATACAATGGTGTGACTTTTAGATTCATCTTCCAAGGTCACTTGGACTCCTTTGTGACTGTTTGTCTTCCACACCTACCCATGGAGGATTAGGTGTCCAACATTCCCCCCTTAATCCGAAAGGGTATGTGTGAGTCCAAGAAGAGAGTTGTAATACAAATTTGCAAAGTATGCATGGCAGCACTTAGGCTGAATTAGCTCTCTGAAATTTTGGCATAAAGAGGTGGTTTAAGGATGACCACCAACACTAGAACACAACGCTTATTGCAGTTCCCGGAACTCTTCCAAAACTGGCAAGGAGCTGAGGGCTTCTGCTAGAGGAAGTGTCCCTCATATTTGAAGAGGGAGACCTTCAACCTAAAAGAAGGGAAGTATACAACCTGTGATGGTTTAAGGATGACCAAAAACACTAGAATTCTTGATGCATATCTCGGAACTCTACCAAGGCTGGCAAGAAGCTCAAGTATTCTGCTAGAGGAAGTGCTTCAAATTCTTTGAAGAGGAAGAATATGAACCTCACATGGATGGTTTAAGGCTGTACACCAACCAAAGGCATGCTCATGGGCATCTGTGTCTCTGGCTACAACTCTGAATTTTGAATGACGAATTGTGGCTCAGGCTCGCTTAAACTATTGTGTCTATGGCTACAACTCTGAATATGGAATGAGAGATTGTGGCTCAGACTCGCTTGATGTGGCGTCGAAGCTTGTAGATGACCACCATTTTCCCCCCTGTCAAGTACAAGGTGAGATGATGGCGAAAACTCAACTGCAAGATTGTTCAATATTCGAGAACAAGTTTTGACATGCGACTTAAACATCTTCTTGGCTGTTGATGCCCATTGCCAAGAAGCGATCCATCCAAGATGAATCTTTGTTCTCAAGTAGAGGCTCTGTAGACCCCCCCCAAGCATCCGTGAAGAATCATTGTGCAAGGTGGGCGACCACAAACCAGCCCATTGGGTGAAGATCGAAACAACGATCTTTCATATAGCCAACACGATCACAGTGTTAGAATTTTTTAATTTGTTGTTGCTGTTGCTGTGGAAGAGGAGCAGGATCTGGAACAGCTGAAGGTGAACTGTCATGAAGAAATCTGGCACTCTGAAATTTTATGGGCTTGGAGTAGTTCAGAATATGAAAGGACAACTCCTTGTCATATCCAAGACCGATTCTTTGTTTGTTGCGGACAAGCTCTTCCCAAGGTCTGATGATGGGCTTGGGAAGTCCAGACTGAGCTACTGCATCTGCATGCAAATATGCTCTTGTACAAGGAACTGAATGTGAATCGATTGCAACTTTATATTCTTGCTGCTGATGGGAGTCCCTCTCGTAAATTTATGTAGATGTTGTATGCTTGATGCAACTTTACTTTATAACAACAATCACATAAATAGTTAAGTAAATGTCGATAGAACATACCAAAGGATCATAGAAGACAAACCGTAAATAGACAGGACCCGAATGTGTTATAAGGCACATTGCCAAAGAGATACTAACCAAGAAAAGTCTTCTTGGCTACTCCATAGACGTGTCACAACAAATTCTCAAATCGCCACCCAATAATCAAAGTCAAACTTTAAAAATTCAACATAGTCCGTAAAAGTCAACGCAGTGTTGTGCAAAGAATAAAGTCAACGTAGCTCCAACTTCGGTCAACCTTTTGACCTCGATTTTTGTGCCAATGAGTACGGCCTTCAAAAATCGAACTCTTCACCAAATTTCAGCCAATTCGAACCATGTGTTGACCAAAGTCAACGCTGGTCAAACTTTCCCAGAAACCCTAACCGCAGATTTCTGGCTGCAGTAAATTTCGTCCTCCTTGCTGCGGTAAACTTCGTCCTTCTTGCTCCTTAGATGCTCGTATAAGAGGAGGAGATGTGTGTTGAGATGAGTGGAAAAATGCTCCAACGTTGACCCTATAAATACCAATCATGAGAGGTGTGTGACACATCTGCTGGGGGTAAAAACCTTAAGGCCGACTTGCACTTAAATTTATTATAAATAATAAATTCAAAATAAATGTTCTGCTCATCAGATTAAAATCAATTTTAGATCGATTTTACACCTCTCTGAAAGAGGAATCTAATACAAATATTGGAATCTTCATCTGAGCATCACAAGATGGAGTTTGGACCTAGTTGTCCAAATTTGACACTCCCTCTCAACTAGGAAGAACTCCATCCACCAGTGCAATCAAACATCGTGCGCCATCTCGCCATAACTTGCTTTGTTGGCCTCTTTATTTCAGAACAGTAGTGGGTCAGTCACAAAGACATCATTCCCGGCTGACAGATTCAGCCCAGAGGTCAAAACCTCTATCGGACTCACAAAGAGTCTCCAACCAACCCGAAGTTGGTTCATCTGACCCGAAGTCAGGCGGAGGTCCGAGACCTCACTAGACTTGATCCCAGATCAAGTGGTTGGACCATGCCATCCTAGATAGAGAGTACGGCAATCTCTGATGCGTCCATCAGTCTTTGCTACTGGTCTCTAGCTTTTCCCATCTCATTGGCCAAATGAGAGGTACTTCCTATGAGCCCTGAACTCAATGGGTAGGATGCATACGGGGCACTGATAATGAGAGGTGAACCAACTCAATAATCACAATGGTGGGGTCCAAGCACACCAACAAGGTTTGGCAAGCCTAGCCTTGTGGTTGCTCATAGCTCCGAAACGCTGTCCCCAAAGCCCCCCAGAGCTCCTCGAGCTCATCGTCCAACAGGACCCACATCATAGGGTCGTTCCACGATACCAAGTCTCTCACGAAAGGTTAGGAACTTGACCTTCCCCAGGGGCTTAGTGAGAATATCCGCGACCTGCTCATCAGTTCCTATATGATCGAGCCTTACGGCGCCTCGTTGTACCATATCTCGGATGAAATGATACCTGATATCAATATGTTTGGATCGGTCGTGGAACACAGGATTCTCAGTCATGCGAATCCCACTCTGGTTATCACAGAGTATCATGGTGGTATCTAGCACATGTCCAAACAACTCACTAAAGAGCTTTCGCAACCAAACTGCTTCACAACAGGCCATACTTGCTGCAATGTATTCAAACTTTGCGTGCCTGTGTGCCACCTCGACTTCGTCTCGCTCATCCATGGAACGAAGCAGTAACCGCACGAAGCATGAAAGTTTGTGCTCTTACGTATCCACCCTAAAGGACTCAATCAGCATCGTTGCATCCGCAGTGTCGCCGCTCCCGACAAAGGTGTCTCAACCCATTGTCGACGGTGGCCTCGGTGGTTCCCGAAGATTCCCCGCACCAACCCGCGGAAAGTGATGAGGCTCACCATCCGTTGACTCAAAGTGTTCACCGCAAACTCCGTAATATCCCTGTTTAGGGCAGCCTCCCTGTTGAGGGTCCGGTGGGCCCTACCATGTTGCCGAGGTCTGTGTAATTGGGGGACTGCGCGAGGGTCCCCGTCCCGAGATGCTCCGGTGGGCCTTAAGACCCCACCCTTTACACCCTGGGATGCCGCCCTCACTAATAGTTTGAGCTTTTGGTGTAGTGGTTGGGCCTTTGTGGTATCAGAGCCGAGGTCTCGAGGTCGAGACTCACGGAGCGTGGCGGGCTGTAATATCCCTGTTTAGGGTAGCCCTGTTTAGGGTCCGGCCGAAGACGGCCGGCGCGGCGAGCTTGGCGGAGCCTGGGGGATCGCAGGCGGCCCCGTCCTCTCAGATGCTTCTCGGCAAATCTTAAGACCCTGCTTCACTCCTTAACACCTTGGGATGCCGCCCTCACTAACAGTTCGAGATTTTGGTGTAGTGGTTGGATCAACGTGGTATCAGAGCCGAGGTCTCGAGGTCGAGACTCGCGGAGCGTGGTGGGCTGTAATATCCCTCTTTAGGGCAGCCTCCCTGTTGAGGGTCCGGTGGGCCCTGACACGCTGCCGGGGTCTGCGTAATTGGAGGACTGCGCGAGGGTCCCCGTCCCGAGATGCTCCGGTGGGCCTTAAGACCCCACCCTTAACACCCTGGGATGCCGCCCTCACTAATAGTTCGAGCTTTTGGTGTAGTGGTTGGGCCCAACCACTACACCAAAAGCTCGAACTATTAGTGAGGGCGGCATCCCAGGGTGTTAAGGGTGGGGTCTTAAGGCCCACCGGAGCATCTCGGGACGGGGACCCTCGCGCAGCCCCCCAATTACGCAGACCCCGGCAGCGTGTCAAGGCCCACCGGACCCTCAACAAGGAGGCTGCCCTAAACAGGGATATTACAGCCCACCACGCTCCGCGGGTCTCGACCTCGAGACCTCGGCTCTGATACCACAAAGGCCCAACCACTACACCAAAAGCTCGAACTGTTAGTGAGGGCAGCATCCCAGGGTGTTAAGGGTGGGGTCTTAAGGCCCACCGGAGCATCTCGGGACGGGGACCCTCGCGCAGTCCCCCAATTACGCAGACCCCGGCAGCGTGTCAGGGCCCACCGTACCCTCAACAGGGAGGCTGCCCTAAACAGGGATATTACAAAAACATATGTCCGGACGGGTGTTCACTAAGAACATCAAAGCTCCTATGAGTCGACGATACTCAGTAGGATTGGCCAAGATAGGCCCAGCAGCGCTGCCACTCAACTTCTTAAAGTTGAGTTCCATCGGTGTCGACACGGACTTACAGTCCACCATCCCAAATCTTTCCAGAAGCTTCACAATGTATTTTCCTTGAGAAAGGAAAATCTCTCCAGGTCTCTGCCAGACCTCCAGGCCTAGGAATTAGTGCATCAGTCCTAGGTCCTTCATCTCGAACTCAGCAGCGAGCTCCCTCTTACATTGATGAATGAGAGGGTCAGCACCTGTCAGGAAGAGGTCGTCCACATACAGCACTAGAATGAGAGGCTTCCCCTGCACAACCTTGAAGTAAAGGTTCGGATTAGCATTACTTCGAGTGAAGCCCAACTTCATCAAGTAACTATCCATCCTCTCGTACCAAGCTCTGGGTGCTTGCTTTAACCCATAGAGGGCTTTCTTCAACCTGCAGACATGAGTGTCTCGATCCTGAACTTCAAATCCCAGAGGTTGTTCTACATACACCTCTTCTTTTATTGCACCATGCAGAAAAGCGGTCTTGACATCCATCTAATGAAGACTCCATCCTTGCGTAGCAGCAAGGGCTATGATTGATCGAATGGTGGTATATCGTGCCACAGGTGCAAATATGTCATCATAATCTATTCCTTCCTTTTGAGAGAAGCCACGGGCAACAAATCTTGCCTTGAACTTTTCAACACTTCCATCAGATCCATGCTTGATCTTGTAGAGCCATTTTGCGGTGACAATTGATTTGTCCTTCGGTCTTGGAACCACATCCCAGACATCATTCTTCATTATGGACTCATATTCTTCGTGCATAGCATCCTTCCAGACTTGATGCTTTACGGCTTCCTCAAAAGATCCAGGTTCAGATTGTACAATAGTACTCATGGCAGCCAGATACCCTTGGTATCTACACGACTTCTTGCTTTCTCAGAATGTTCCCCTCGAGGTAGCATGTCCCTCAGCATCTTCGAGAGTGTCCCTGAACCATGATGGTCTCTTTCTCAGTGAAAGAGATGGATCGACTGGGTCCATTGGTCCTTCAACATCAGGCATTGTCTCATCCTGTGGTTCTTCTTGATTTCTAGGCCTTGCATCATGATTTTCCTCAGATCTCGGAAGATCTACTACTTTCTTCAGGGAAGCATCTTCGTCAAAAGTGACATCATGGCATATCTCTACTTCCCTTTGACCAGGTACATAGACTCTATAGGCCTTAGAAGTTTCGCTGTAGCCCACAAATATTCCTTTCTTCCCAGAAGCATCCAGCTTACTTCTCTTTTCTTTTGGCACATGAAAATAAACAGGACATCCAAAAATTCTAAAATGTGAGACGTCAGGTTTCTTACCAGTGAAAACCTCTTCGGGAATTTTGGAGTCCAGGGCGGAATGAGGGCATCGGTTTTGAATGTATACAGCAGTATTCGCAGCTTCTCCCCACAAAAACTTTGGTAGACCATGGTCACATAGCATGGCACAAGTAGCTTCCACAATGGTTCTGTTCTTTCGTTCAGAAACGCCATTCTGCTCAGGAGTATAGGCAGTAGTAGTCTCCCTCTTAATGCCAGCTTCTCTGCAAAAGTCCTTGAACTCATTTGACTCATATTCAGTGCCATTGTCGGTCCTCAAAATCTTGATCTTCTTCCCTGTCATATTTTCCACGAAGGCTTTGAAGGTACGGAACCACATGAAAGCCTCATCCTTCTTCTTCAAGAAGTATATCCAGGTTTTGCGGGAGAAGTCCTCAGTGAATGTCATATAGTAAGAACATCCTCCCAGGGATGTTACGGGTAACATACCAGATAGATCAGAATGGACTAGTTGCAAACTATCAGATGTCTTTGTAACACTTGAGGGGAAAGGTCCCCTTGTATGCTTTCCTTCGGCACAACCCTTACATACACCTTCATGATTATTTTCAAATTCGGGCATCCTTGTCACCACCTTCCTTGCTTCGAGAAGGGCCTTGTAATGAAGGTGTCCAAACCTCCGGTGCCACAGTTCAGTTTGTCGGATAGTATCACATGTCATAGCTCCCAGTGGACTTCCTTCAACCTGGTAGAGTGTTCCAACTCTAAAACCAATCACGATAGCTTCCTTGAGATTATTTTTCCACATGCGCACCTTTCCATCAATGAATGCCACATTGAAGCCTTTGTCTTCGATCGCTGATATAGACACAAGGTTCTTCTTCAATTTTGGTACATAGAGTACATCCTGCAAATGTAGGACTTGTCCTTGAGACAAGTGGAGGGTCACAGTCCCTGTCCCTTTTACGGGATATGTGGCATTATCTCCAAGAATAATTTCCAGATTAGTATCCTTCTCAACCATGTCAGAGAGTGCTTCCTTGAACCCAGTGATGTGTCTTGAGGCACCACTATCTATCAGCCAGACATCCATAGTGTTGGGCGGGGATGCAGCAGAGAGGGCAGATACAAGAATGTATTCATTTCTTTTATCAACAACATTTGACTCCTCATACCTGGAGTTTCTAGACCTTTTGAAAGGTTGATTGTTTCCGCCAGAGGGAGCCTTCCTCTTTCCTTTGGACTTGTTGTTTCTTTGATTTCCATTCCTTCGGTTGTTGTTGTTGTCATCACTATCGGGAGAATCCTTCTTGAAAGGACATTCTCTAGCATGATGACCTGGCCTATGACAAGTGAAACACTTGCCCTTCTTTCCTTGGGCCCCTACTCTTCCTTTGTTCTTTGGACCAGCAGAGTTCTTCTTTCTAGAATGAGTAGCGTAGGCAGCATTTCTGTCATTTTCGTATTCTTTCATTCTTGTCTCTTCTTGCATGCATCTTGACAGTAGCTCGTCAAAGTTAGGAATTGTATTGTTATTGAGAATGGTAGTGTTGAATACTTGCCATTCATATGGGAGCCCTCCAAGTGCAGTGAGTACCATCTCACGATCGGCTATTGTCTCCCCAATAGCCAGCAGATTGTTCCTGATCTCGGTCAATTTCAGAAAGTATGTTTGGACAGACTCATCCCTGCCTTTCTTCAGATTCTTCAATTGATTCTTGAAGAATAGCACCTGGTTTGCATTGTTTACTTTGAACATTTGTATCATCTTATCATACATCTCTTTGGATGTGCCTAGCTCAGATATGTAGGCAACCAGACTTTTATGTATGGATTCCCTGATCATTAGCTTTGCTTTGATCTCCCCCTTCTTATACTTGGTTTTAGCAGCAGCAGTAGCAGTGGATGGAGGTTCTTGTATCTTACCCAGTACATAGTCCATGAGATCATGGTCTTCCAATTTGAGATTTAATATCATCTTCCAAGCATGGAAGTCATCCCTTCCAGTCAGCTTGTCATCCTCCTTGAAGCCATAACTTGTGGAACTCATTTTTCTCTTTTGGTGATTGCTATAAGTTAGGGTTTGTCTTCACCTCAGCTCTGATACCATGTAAATTTTTGTAGATGTTCTATGCTTGATGCAATTTTACTTTTATAACAGCAATCACATAAATAGTTAAGTAAAATGTTGATAGAACATACCAGTGGATCTATAGAAGACAAACCAGAAACAGGAGAATGTGTTGGTGCGTTATGGCGATCAGCAGGATGCTTCAACCAGCAAAGTCTTCTTGGTCGGCCAACCCAAAATGTGTCACAACAGTCCTCAAATCAATTATCTAGTCAACTCAAAGTCAACCCCAGAAAAGTCAACGCAGTCCAGAAAAAGTCAACGCATGGCAGCAACAATAAAGTCAACGCAGCTCCAACTTCGGTCAACCTTTTGACCTCGATTTTTGTGCCAATGAGTACGGCCTTCAAAAATCGAACTCTCCAGAAAATTTCAGCCAATTCAAACCATGCGTTGACCAAAGTCAACGCTAGTCAAACTTGCCTAGAAACCCTAACTACAAAAAATTTGCTGCAGTAAATTTCGTCCTTTTTGCTGTAATAGATTTCGTCCTTCTTCTCACGTGGGAGATGAAACTGCTTCTCAGATGCTCGTATATAATCAGAGGAGAAGATGTGTGATGAGATGAGTTGAAAATGCTCCAACGTTGACCCTATAAATACCAATCATGAGAGGTGTGTGACACATCTGCTGGGGGTAAAAACCTTAAGGCCGACCTGCACTTAAATTTATTATAAATAATCAATTCAAAATAAATGTTCTACTCATCGATTAAGTTAAAATCAATCTTAGATCGATTTTACAACTCTCCGAAAGAGGAATCAATATTCCCATTTTTGGTATCACCCATGACAGGGCTAGGAGGGACTTCCAGAGTTAGGAGCAAACAGGTCACATGTACAGATTGGGGCTATCAGTGGGCTCAGGAGCTTTTCGGAGGAGTTTTGAGGAGTTTTCATGGTGTTCGGAGGCATTCGCTTGATATACTCCATCATCCGAGTAGTTTGGCTTTCGTTTCGATGCATTTCGATAACTTTCGGAATTTTGAGTTATTTATGGGCTTAACACAGCTGATTATGCTCAAGGTGGCATTCCGGGAGGAATACACGTTGGAACATCTTAGTGTAATAGCTCATTGGAACCGAGACGAGGAGACCTACACGATGGGACAGTTAGACACAAATTTCAGTGATCGGAGGAGGCGTGGTAGCCGATTTACCCTTTTCTGCATTAAAAATGAATATTTTAATAAAAGGGAAAAGTGCTCCATGAATAAAATAATAATAAAATAATCCTCTAGAAGGCTCCAAGGGATCTATAGAAGAAAGGGAGGAGGCCATTGGGAGATATCTTTGGAGTAGACCATTTGCTTGTGTATGAGAGGTTTGAGGACGTGGTTCTCTACTTCAGCCGTAACCCCAGGACAGAAACCCTCGGGTGATTTGTGAGTGTTGGGAGGAAACCCAATACTCTTGAGGAGACTTCACTTAGGAGTTTCATAGAGCTTCAGAGTTTTGTGTGAGGATCATTCAGATCTTCAACTTGGGCTTCATCATTTTCAGTTGGTTCAGTGTCAGTTGCTGCCAGAGGGAGAGTGCAGCAGTTCAGTTTGTGGCCAGCGCCGTTCAACAACTTATCTTGGTGGCCGCTTATCTCAGCTCTTTCTGGGTCAGATCCATATGTAACCCCTTTTTATTATCTATAATAAAAGCTGAGATTTTTCCCATTCTATATGGTATTAGATTGCAATGTTTCTTGTCTTTTTATTTTACATGGCAATCTTCTATTGAGTGAATGTTTATTTTACGGAAAATTGTGGCATTCAGTAATTTTCTGCATTTTTAGTTAAAATATCCCATCTGGGATATTACAGTGGTATCAAAGCTTCATTCTTGGCTCAGCCGTGGGGTTGATTTGAAAATCCAAATTCAAGGGTTTTAGTCGCAGCTATTATTGCTCAAAGATTATTCATCTATTTTGCTGGAGTCAGTGTTTTGTAGATGGAATTTTTTCCATATAGCGGGTGAAGAAGACATATCTGCCAAAACAACAATTGTTGCAGAGCAATTTCAAGAGTTGCTGGTTAACATATTCAGATTAGAATTACTGCAGATTTGGGAAAACCGAATTCCTCCTACACCGTGTTGGAATACCAAATCGAGCTCCAATAGGAACCGGGCCCCATTCTAAAATCGCAGTCAGTGCAGATATCTCACTTGGTGGAGATCGTAGTTGTGGCTGAGAGCCACATTATTCCAGGACTACTGGGCGGAGTTATTGAAGGGCGTTGTTGGCTTTAGCAAAATGCAACGCAGGTGCAAATAGGGGTCGACTTATCTCCAACAAATTATTTTTCAGTTGGGACTGATCAAGCGGAACCAAGTCCAATTCATATGCCCAGCGATTTCTTGGCAAAACGAGTTCAAAATTTTATAATACAGTCGCTATTATTAAGTGTGGGTTTCGTTAAAATTTCTTGACGTTTTCCCACGTGGTGGCAGTCAAAATACCGTCCGACAGCAATGGTCCCCAATTATGCGCAGAGGTTGTGGTGATTTAGCAAAATACACCATCTGCGGCTGTGTTGAAGAGACATGGAAGGTTCCGAGTACTGGCGGCGTAGTATTGGTACAGCTTAAATAAATCCAATACCTGACTAAATGTGAGAACACGTCCAAAACAAGATTGGGGAGCATTGATTAAAGGGGTCGAATTCAAGAGAAAGCCGCAAGATATCACGAAGACACAAGCAGACATCTCTATGCATTTCCGATTTGCCAAATTATTATCTCCAGAGCCGCCAAGCTGTTGAGAAATGTATGCAGAGCATACGTGGTTCCACATTTCCGAACACAGGCAACTGGGCAAGTCGAAAAGAGAACATCTATCAGTTCTAAGTACCGTCTAGTTGTCATTGGTACCATGCTCAATTTCTAAGTGTGTGCGAACTTATTTCTGCATCCTGTGTCAAATTTCTTGCCATTGTTGATTAGTCGGTCGCTATCTTACAGCAAGGGCCGAATTTGTAGGGGAATTATTCGCATGCACAGGGCGTGAACCGACAACAAAAAGCCAGAAAAAAAAGGAAACGAGAATAATTGTCGTCGGGATTGTGGGAGCCAACGAATTCTAGCTGACCCAGAGCCGAATTCGCTGCACCGATACATGGTCAAGTGTCAAGTATATATGCCTAGGACGAGATTGGGACATTCGGGTTCTGCTGATCGCAGAGACATCGTCACAGTTGCAGTCAATCCTTGGATTTAAGTTTACATCCGGGGAAAGCGCTATCATTCCAAAAGGACGAGATTCTTAAAGGTCCGGTTTTTCGACAAAGGCTGAGAACCAACGAGGATTGTTTAGAAGATCAAGCCGCCATCTAAACAGAGGGGCCGAATTGGAATTTTTTTTTTCTGAAAGGTGTCCAAACATGATATGGGAGGGGACGTGTTATGGCTGTTGTTATAAATTCTGTTGGAGAATGCAACCACAGTCCCACCAAAACTAAGTAATGTTACAGGCACTGCATTGTAAACGTGGGAAGTCCCAGTGAGCGTATTGTTCGTTGGCTATCAGGGAATCTCTTGAACGACTGTTGCACATAAACCAGGTTCTTCTAAGTTCTGTATCATCTTTGTTATGTTTTCTGATCATGTTATGCTTAGTACATCTTTGCTATGAATCTTTGCCAAATTTTCTGGGTTTCAATAAGTGAGGATTGGTCTCTCTAGGAGGATGCCACTGTGCGTCACACATATTCCTCCTACAGTGGTACATCTATGATGTGTCTGGTAAAACATCACACTGAAAGATATTAGTAAACCCAGAAATTGTTGAACTTCACAATTTACGCACTGTTTGTTAAGAACTACAACAAGCTCAGGAAAACAGTGATCATATCATTGGTTGCACCATGGAGGGATTCCTAAACAAATTTGATGAAAATAAAAATAGAAGTTGGTTCCTTAAACCACCATGCATCAGAAGACCAGAAAACAAAACCAAACAGCAGACCCTTTTCAAGAGGAATTAATGCCATCCTTCAAAAAGGACAACCAAAAGATTTGCAGGGAACATTGGAGATTGGTCACAAAATTTCTGCATTTGGGACAGATCTGAAACACATGAAGATGTCATGGAGAGTTTTGTCCAAACTGGAAGAGTTTAATGAACTCCTGTCCACAATAGACCAAGAAGAAGGGAAGAAACTGATTTGGGCTCTAAAACCAGCTATGCTTGCTCTTATACAACCCAAATTCTTGGAGGAGCCTTGTGAAGGGGTCACACTTCCAGTTGCAGCTTGCCTCAGTAACATCATGAAATTGACCGCACCTATAGAGCCATATAATGATGATGTTATGAGGAGAATTATGAGGTTGATTGTAGGGACTTTTCAGGATTTGGACAACAGCACAGGCTCTACCTTTGGGAAGAAGCTTGAGATTCTATGGAGTATGGCCACATTCAAGACTTATGTCATCATGTTTGACCTTGAGTGTGATGACTTGATCCTGCAGATGTTCCAATGCTTCTTCAGCATTAGGAGACATCATCCTGATACTGTCATAGCACACATGCAGTCCATCTTGTCATCATGTATGAGAGACCATGAGACCATTGGCCGAGAGTTGCAGACCCGGTTGCTGAGCATTTGGAGGAGAGAGCAGTTGGTCTCGCTCGTTGCTTATGAGCTAGCCCAAGGGCTAGTTGAGCAGAACATTGAGTTTCTCAGGAGACAGTTGACCAGGGAGGAGCTGCTCCAGTTTGGTGGGTCAGGCAGCATAAATGAGCTAAGGAGGAAGGGACTTTGCTTCATTTGCAAAGAACCTTGGGGGCCTGATCACTCATGTTTGAGAGATGCAGATGAGGTGGCAGAGGTAGAGCAGGAAGACGTTCCTTCTGTATGCCAGGATGAGGACTCTTCTTCAGATGAGTCCATGGGATCATATGAGGATGCTTCTAGGGAGCGAGAGCAGCCATGCAGAGATGATGATGACAGTAGACCAGAGCTGTGTTCTAGTGTGCAGGGTGAGCAGTCAGGGGACTGTATAGGTGATACTCTGGGTGATGAGTCACTTGTGACGATTCAGCCAGAGCAGCATATGATGGAGCCTGAGTCAGTAGAGGAGGATACTATGGACATCAGGCATGACATTTCCTTGGGTGAGATCCAGATGGGCACCCACATTGAGCCTATGATGGATATGCAGCTAACATTTGGGGCAGCCTTTGAGGAGGAGCAGTCAGATGCACAGACACCAGCTGCAGATCCATATCCTCTAGAGACATTGGAGGTCGATGAGATAGTTTTGCAAGGAGCTAGGGGACAGCAGGAGTTTTACGTTCTCGATGAGAGGGATGAGCTTGTGGAGATGGTGAAGCATCCATCTTTGGGCCGACACATTGATGAGATACAGATAGATGTACGTACAGTCGGCCG
Source organism: Pinus albicaulis (assembly GCA_034641835.2). Classification (NCBI taxonomy): domain Eukaryota; kingdom Viridiplantae; phylum Streptophyta; class Pinopsida; order Pinales; family Pinaceae; genus Pinus; species Pinus albicaulis. The sequence continues at coordinate 1,669,153,296 of CM076581.1, forward strand.
AGCTGCAGTACTTTCGATGAGTAGTACTCTCCAGGAGTACATCGATTGGGCTTGCAGCATGTCTTGCCCACTTTGGCCCACTATAGAGAGAGGGGCTTCCTTCTACAGGCATCTTCCATTGGTAGACAGGGCAGAGCAGTGGGAGTTGATTACAGGCTGGCAGCAACACCCTGGGCGTGTTCCATGTGTGGTTGTTGCTACATTGGATTCTTCTTCTAGGATGGACTGGCGGGAGATCATGAGTTGGTACCCTCTTGATGGTACAGTATTTTTCATGGGGAGCACATCAGAGCAGGGGCCCTTAGACATAGTAGATGTTACAGATTCCAGTTGGCAGGAGGGCACCAGTTGTCGTTACTTCAGGACTCCTTCCCGATTTCAGGAGAGTAGGATCAGCATGGGATTGAGTCAGGACTTGGATTGGAGAGAGGTGATGAGTTGGTATGCAGTTGGGGGAGCAGCATATGCAGTTATAGGTACAACACAACAGGAGCCCGGGAGCATTGATGCTTGTTGGTGGTCTTCACCTCTGAGAGCATCAACTATAGCCAGAGACAGTGCGCAGCCTAAGCCGTGGGACTTGGGCGATGATTGGCCATGGTGGCATTGGGATCTGGGGGGATTGTTTGTTCACTGGGACAGAGAGAGATCAGTTTGGGATCTCGGCATTAAGGGATCTGTTCCAAGAGGTTTGACACAGGTGCATAGCAGCACCCAGAGGTTGGTATGGGATCCAGGCATTGGGTGTGAGATGCGGCGGGCCAACAGAGTGGCCCACATATTTCGATTGCTTGAGGGCAAGCAATCTTGCGGCGGGAGGTCTGTAATATTCCCATTTTTGGTATCACCCATGACAGGGCTAGGAGGGACTTCCAGAGTTAGGAGCAGACAGGTCACATGTACAGATTGGTGCTATCAGTGGGCTCAGGAGCTTTTCGGAGGAGTTTTGAGGAGTTTTCATGGTGTTCGGAGGCATTCGCTTGATATACTCCACCATCCGAGCAGTTTGGCTTTCGTTCCGATGCATTCCGATAACTTTTGGAATTTTGAGTTATTTATGGGCTTAACTCAGCTGATTATGCTCAAGGTGGCATTCCGGGAGGAATACACGATGGAACACCTTAGTGTAATAGCTCATTGGAACCGGGACAAGGAGACCTACACGATGGGACAGTTAGACAGAGATTTTAGTGACTGGAGGAGGCGTGGTAGCTGATTTACCCTTTTCTGCATTAAAAATGAATATTTTATAATATTTTAATAAAAGGGAAAAGTGCTCCATAAATAAAATAATGCTCTAGAAGGCTCCAATGGATCTATAAAAGAAAGGGAGGAGGCCATTGGGAGACATCTTTGGAGTAGATCATTTTCTTGCGTATGGGAGGTTTGAGGACATGGTTCTCTACTTCATGTAGTAGCCCCAAGACGGAAACCCTCGGGTGATTTGTGAGTATTGGACGGAAACCCAATACTCTTGAGGAGACTTCACTTAGGAGTTTCACAGAGCTTCAGAGTTTGGTGTGAGGATCATTCAGATCTTCAACTTGGGCTTCATCATTTTCAGTGGGTTCAGTGTCAATTGTTGCCAGAGGGAGAGTGCAGCAGTTCAGTTTGTGGCCAACACCGTTCAACAGCTTATCTTGGTGGCCAGTTTTCTATCTCAGCTCTTTCTGGGTCAGATCCATATGTAACCCCTTTTTATTATCTATAATAAAAGCTGAGATTTTTCCCATTCTATATGGTATTAGATTGCAATGTTTCTTGTCTTTTTATTTTACATGGCAATCTTCTATTGAGTGAATGTTTATTTTACGGAAAATTGTGGCATTCAGTAATTTTCTGCATTTTTAGTTAAAATATCCCATCTGGGATACACA